>CM061533.1:20320113-20522384 GCA_030545055.2 Neoaliturus tenellus | reverse complement strand
AAGTGCAAATATTCAGTGGGTTTAATTTGTGCAGACTCGACAATGCATTTCCTTTCAAAGTCAAAAGAGTCTGATAGTTTGATAAAGCGAGTGTTTTAAATTGGACGAAGTCACGCATTAAATTTAGGTCCATATAGAGAAAGAGATATGAGAACTCCTCACGCAAGAGCAACTATTAAAATAAGCCAAGACAAAAAGAAAAAAAAAGAAAAAGAAAAAAGAAAAAAAGAAAAATTTGAAAAAAAACCAAAGTAAAACTAAAAACAAAAACAAAATAAAAAATTTGAAAAATTAAAAAAAAACAAAAGAAAAAGTAAAATTTGAAAAAAAAAAAACAAAAAAAAAATAGAAAAAAATATTTTCTTTTTAGTAATTTTTGCGAGCATTCACATGGTTTCCAGAAATATTGAGGTTTAGAGAGTCCGTTTAAGGACACTTGATGCATGCCGCAAAAATGCGCGTGTTTGAATTTTACGCGCGGATGGAATGCGAGCGCGCGAACGGCATGCATCAAGTGTCCTTAAACGGACTCTCAAAACCTCAATATTTCTGGAAACCATGTGAATGCTCGCAAAAATTACTAAAAAGAAAATATTTTTTTCTATTTTTCTTTTGTTTTTTTTTTCAAATTTTACTTTTTCTTTTGTTTTTTTTTAATTTTTCAAATTTTTTATTTTGTTTTTGTTTTTAGTTTTACTTTGGTTTTTTTTCAAATTTTTCTTTTTTTCTTTTTTCTTTTTCTTTTTTTTTTCTTTTTGTCTTGGCTTATTTTAATAGTTGCTCTTGCGTGAGGAGTTCTCATATCTCTTTCTCTATATGGACCTAAATTTAATGCGTGACTTCGTCCAATTTAAAACACTCGCTTTATCAAACTATCAGACTCTTTTGACTTTGAAAGGAAATGCATTGTCGAGTCTGCACAAATTAAACCCACTGAATATTTGCACTTTGAAAAATATCAAGTTATTAGAATGGTCAAGTTTTAATCTGCTAAGAATGTGCAGTTACTCGGTTATTAGACTCTTTTTGACAATGAAAGTAAATTTTAAATGTTGAGCTGTAAAAATGTGTACAAATACTAACAGACACTTTGATTTTGAATGTAAAATACTAAGCTACTAGACTCTTTGACTTTTAAAGTAAATTATAAATGGAGAGTCCGCACAAACATGTACAAATACTAACTAAACCATCAGACTCTTTTGACTTTGAAAATAAAGTAATATATTACTAGACTCGTTTGTCTTTGAAAGTCAATGTCATGTCGAGTTTGCAAAAAGATTTAACCAACAACCTCTTTCTTTATGCTGAACTAAATCTAATGTGTGACTTCGTACAATTTAAAACACTCGCTTTACTAAACTATCAGACTCTTTTGATTTTGAAACTAAAATACTAAGTTACTAGACTCTCTTGTCTTTGAAAGTAAATGTCGAGTCTGCACAAATTAAACGTTGAGCTGCAAACATATGTGCAAATACTAACAGACACTTAGATTTTGAAAGTAAAATACTAAGCTACTAGACTCTTTGATTTTTAAAGTAAATTGTAAATGCCGAGTCCGCACAAACATGTACAAATACTAACTAAACTATCAGACTCTTTTGACTTTGAAAGTAAAATACTATATTAATAGACTCGTTTGTCTTTGAAAGTCAATGTCATGTCGAGTTTGCACAAAGATTAAACCAACGAAACTCTTTCTTTATGCTGAACTAAATCTAATGTGTGACTTCGTACAATTTAAAACATTCGCTTTACTAAACTATCAGACTCTTTTGATTTTGAAACTAAAATACTAAGTTACTAGACTCTCTTGTCTTTGAAAGTAAATGTAATGTCGAGTTTACACAAACATGTATAAATACTAACTAAACCATCGGACTCCTTTGACTTTGAAGGTAAAATACAATATTACTAGACTCTTGTCTTTGAAAGTCAATGTCATGTCGAGTTTGAACTACTATATTACTAGACTATTTTGTTTTTGAAAGTCAATGACATGTCGAGTTTGCACTACTATATTACCAGACTCTTTTGTCTTTGAAAGCCAATGTCATGTCGAGTTTGCACAAAGATTAAACCAACGAACCTCTTTCTCTATGCTGAACTAAATCTAATGTTGGACTTCGTACAGTTTAAAACACTCGCTTTACTTAACTATCAGACTCTTTTGACTTTGAAACTAAATGTAATGTCGAGTCTGCACAAATTTAACCAACAGACTCTTTGCACTTTGAAAATTCACCGACATAGTTGTAGGTTCATTTACTTTTGAGTCTTTTACTTTGAAAGAAATCTATAAGTGTAATGGTGAGCCTGTTAAAAGAGTACGGTTACTCTTTTGACTATGCAAGTAAATTATAAATGTTGAGTCTGCACAAAGATGTATAGATACTAACTAAACCATCATACTCTTTTGACTTTGAAAGTGCAATACTAATTTACTAAAGTCTTTGACTGTGAAAGTAAATTATAAATGCTAGGTCCGCACAGAGATGTATAAATACTAACTAAACTATATAAGATTCTTTTGACTTGAAAGTAAAATACTAAGTTAGTCGCATGAGTGTAATTAGGTGGGCAATTTGCTGCTGTGATAAGTAAATATTTTATTTTGACTTTTATAACGTTTATTTAGATAAAACATCCAATGTTAGATTTAAGATTTTTTCAATAAATCTAGTAATGTGTATTGAAATTTTTGTTTTCATTTGATACTCCCCAACATAGTTGTAAGTTCATTTACTTTTTGAGTCTTTTACTTTGAAAGAAAACTATAAGTGTAATCGTGAGTCTGTTAAAAGTGTACGGTTACTAAGTTATTAGACTCTTTTGACTATGGAAGTAAATTTTAAATGTTGAGTCTGCAAAAATATGTACAAATACTAACTAAACTAACAGGCTCTTTTGACTTTGAAAGTGAAAAACTAATTTACTAGACTCTTTGACTGTGAAAGTAAAATACTAAGTTTCTATACTCTTTTGTCTTTAAAAGTAAATGTTATGTCGAGTTTGCGCAAAGAGTAAACCAAAAAGATAGTGGTTTTTTTTTTGTACTCATTTTTATTACAAGAAAAAAAAACGATTTACATTACAATACATACAAGGGAAACGAAAAAGTGTGTGTGCGTTACAATTCATATAAAAAATATGAAAGAATTTGCGATACATACAATAAATAAGATTACTGTTAAACCTTAATCCTTAGCTTAAGTTATTCTTGTAAGTACAGAAAAGAAAAAGCATACGTAAATAAAACGAAACAAGAAAAGAGAAAAGTAACTATGTCACACAATGTGTTATGTGCAACAATTAAAATTTCCAATATGAGAGTACATGCAGCGAATGTTTAAAGAGTTTCATTACACTTCATGATCTATATGTTTCTAAAGCACACTACTTTTTCCCCACCGTTGCCCCACCAACGTCAGGCTACTGACACTAAAACTATAATGACATACACATTTTTCTTAAAGTAAAGTATTGGGGTTTCATCTTAAAATAAAAGACAGTAGTTTATGCTGTAATGTACATGGATTTTTTTATTGCTTACGAAAACTATCAAATTTATAAAGGCTATTTACATCTTGGGACTTCTTTTTCTTGCTTTACAAAATTCCAATGAAGTTGATTATCTAACTTGAAGTGAGCTGCGCCTCGCCAAACGAAGGTGATCTCTGAATCTGCTGCGCTAGCTGCTGTGGTTGCTTAGGACTTGGTTGAAACATCTGAGCAGGTAGACTTGCAGAAGGGGGTGGCCCAAAGAAATGCGCTAATCCCTTCCTCCGACCTTTATTGTGAATAGGATTGCGCAATGAACAATAAAGCTTGTGCTCCTCCAGTCGTTCTGCACCTCTGATGCCCAATTTATTCGGCCTACTGCTAAAGTATGCAAAACATGTCTTGCAAATAAATAGCCGACGATGACCTTGAGTTAACTGCCTAGCCACCAACCTGCTGAAATTACTAATGTAAGCATAATGTGAAGTGTTTCCATTAGATAGGAAAAGAAGGTCAAAATGCATTTCTTTCTCCTTGTCTGTAACTCGTAGTGGATACACATAGTGCTCTTCTTGATGCTTACTATACTTCTTCTTTTTCTTTTTGTCCACACCATACACATTTATACTTACGCCGGGGTTATTGTGCTCGAATGTGTGGATTTTGTCTGGTCTGACAGGAAACTCCAATCCCTCGAAATTCAAATTAGCTCGTGCCCTAACCTCTGCTGTAAAATGATTTGCAGTAAGTCGATCATAACGAGCATTTTTAATAAATTTGGTTAGCATGGCATATTCAAAACAGCGTTCATCCGCATTGTTATACACATTTACCACAGCATGTTTCATGGCGATGTCGCGAGGAAGGAGGATGAAAGAACTTTTATGGAGAGGGGTGAAGGAATTGGTGTTCGATGGGGCATGTACTTGCTGTTGGAATCTGGCTGGTTGTTCGGACTGTCGTCCCGCACTTAGGGCTCTGCAGTGTTTGCTAGCATGGATCTGCATATTAGCCTTCCTCGTTAAGGTTTTTCTACACCTGTCACACACATGGCCTGAAATCATACAAAATTCTGTAGTCGCATTTATAACTATAATGATAAACCTGAAAAAGAATCAGTTTCCAAACCAATTTGAAAATCTGAATGTTTAATATAGTCACTTTGTATTTTGATTCATTAAATGATAGAAATAAAGGAAAGAACTAATATTTTCTGAACGTCTACATTGTGACTAAGATTAATTCAATATTAAATTGGTTAATCTTTACAATAGAATCCTTTGATAGTATGACCACTTTAGTGTGGATGAAATATCTGAATGAATATTTACATTTGATACAAGTTTGTAAATTAATAGTTTAAAGTGAGAGACTAGTACATACCTGTTGTGGGAACTCCAGTAGGCTCTGGGGCTTGAGATGGCTCGGGGGCATGGGACGGACCCGGTCTCGGCTCGACGTCAGGAGCGGAAGAGGGGCCGGGCCTCGGCTCAAAATCAGGAGCGGAAGAGGGGTCGGGCCTCGGCTCAAAGTCAGGAGCAGAAGAGGGGCCGGGCCTCGGCTCAAAGTCAGGAGCGTAAGAGGGGTCGGGTCGTGGTTCCGCCGGACTCGGTGTGGGCACGAAGCCTATAAGAAAAAATCATAGACATGATTAGTATATTTTATATTAGATGTATAAACACAGTGAAAGGTATAAATCTTTTTATCATAAGTGCATCACTAGTGTGAATATTACAGAAATTTAAAATGATAATGATGTTTTACGATGGATATGATTGTGCGCGACAAAGTGTTTAACTAAATTGGAAGCAAAATAAGTGAGTCAAGTTACAGTGGGGTCGATGCTAAATTGGATTTATTTCTCATCCTTATGCATAATACGAATGAGAGTAGAATTTTAAAGTTTATAGATAACTGACTGTTTAGTGAGCATAAATAATGTTTAAGATACCTACCCGGTCTAAATGTTGGGGTTATCATTGGTTGAGGGAGATGTGCAGCGGTGACGTGGCGGCGCACGTTCTCCTCCCTCGCGAACGACTTGTCGCACACCGGGCACGGGAAAATGACTCCTTCGTGGACAGAACGCGTGTGCCGGGTGAGATGGTACTTGGTCTTGAAGGCTTTGCCACAAGTCGCACAGGAGAAGCGACGTTCCACGGCATTCATGATGATCTCTAAAATAATAATGCTACGTATTAAAATTAATTTGGTAGTCTAATCTTCTCAGACTTAAAGGGAATGGGAGCTTCCAAAAATTCATTTACACCTCTATACTACAAGTACACATGAAATGACAATAAAGGTTTAAGTTCAAAATAAAGTCTTCAAAACTGCTCTACTAGTGAATAATAGTTTTACTCCAATATAAAGTCTCAAAAATTGCATCACTAGTGCAAACAATCGTTATAGAAACCCAACATTACAGTTAGGATTTGCGTTCAATATGAAAGAACACAACGAATTATTTAAAATAGTTACGCTACAGTTCATAGTCCACGCAAATCTAAACCTGACTACTATTTTTTTAAGTTCAAAAATATATAGTTTACATACACTAATATTTTAACGTTATTGTGCAAGAGGCTGTGAAAACTATGTGTATCCTACTCTTTCAGTAACTTGATAAATGTAAAACCACTAAGACCTATCACAAAACTATATTTAAATACAACTAGTTAATTGTAAATGAGAATAATACTTACAATGGAAGTTTTGAATATTCAAAGAATGCACAATCACTGGTACAGGCACAAAGCAGCAGCAGCGAAGCGGAGCGAGGTGCGGGGACGACCGTTCACTACGATGGCTAGGCGGAGACAGAGGCCGGGTGGGGGAGTAAATGGATAACGCGCGCTCGGCTTGGTTACGCAACCTCTGTTATGTAAGCTGCCGGTCGTGAAATGGACGCGCAACTCCACGGAGTGGGTTTGGCGGGAAATAAGAAACGCGTTGTTATGTAACTCGTCAGATGGTTAGTAGACGTTCCCACGCAGGGTGAGGTCAGACGGATGTTCATTGTCTCGCTCCCCTCTCTGTGGAATGTGCAGGTGGTTGATGAAACGTGAGAAGGGTCGTCCCACCGGTGTTTGGCACATTCCACAGTGTCTAGACATCATAAATCTTCTTTTGTTTGTGTAGGTGACTGGCTTCTTTTGTTTGTGCAGGTGGCCGGATGCAGGTGGTCGATGAAATCTGAGAAGGGTCGTCTCGCAGGTGTTCAATCTTTTTGTTTGTGCAGGTGGCCGGATGCAGGTGGTCGATGAAATCTGATCAGGGTCGTTCCGCTTCTTTTGTTTGTGCAGGTGGCCGGATGCTGGTGGCTGGGGGTTTATACCGGTTTGGACCTGTAGACAAAGGATGGCACGATGGGTGTTGCGTAATATTATCCCACTCCGCAGTCCTGGAATTGATGTTCTTGTTACCGCGGTAGAGCAAGTAGAGGATGCTTTGCTCCTTATATAAATGGTTAAAGAGTTGTATTACACATCATGATCTATATGTCTCCAAAGCACGCTACTTTTTCCCCACCGTTACCCCACCATCGTCCTCACCTTTGCCCTACCTTCGTCTCCACCATCGCATGTTAAAAGAGATTCATTGCACTTCTTGACCTATATGTCTCCATAGCACACTACTTTTCCCCACCTTTGCTCCACCTTTGCCTCAGCTTCGTCTCCACCATAGCATGTTAAAAGAGACCCATTAACTTCTTGACCTATAAGTCTCCAAAGCGCACTACTTTTTCCCCACCTTTGCCCCACCTTTGCTTCACTTTCGTCTCCACCATCGTATGTTAAAACAGATCCATTGTACTTCTTGACCTATATGTCTCCAAAGCACACTACTTTTTCCACGTAGACTAAAAAAAAAAAAAAAAAAAAAAAAAATTGCCGCGGATCCGCGGCACCTGGACGCCTGAGCCCTTTATGCCCCTACTGACCTATGTTTAAAGTTTCAAGTAAATACGTTTGGTAGTTCCTGAGATTTCATGATGAGTCAGTCAGTAATCACTCCCCGTCAGGTTTATCTTGGTCGCTAAGCTCACTCGCCGCAACTATCCACTATTTTTTTATTACCAATCTTCCCTCATAATTTGAATGAGAACAGCTGTTTACAAAATTAATATTCCTTAATGTAATCATATGTTCCAATACAAAAATGTTGCTTCCATAAGAATAACATGGTAACTTTGAAGACGTGTGGGGCGGAGCCCTGAAGGAATTTAGCAAAATCGTTTCTTAGTGAGCACCTAGGAGGCAAGACGAACGTATGTTAAAAGTTTCAAGTAAATCCGTTTGGTAGTTCCTGAGATTTCGTGATGAGTCAGTGAGTGGGATTTCGCTTATATATATATAGATTTGAATATTTTAGTAGACAATTTTTTCATCAAAATTAATTTCATTCCACTCAATCCATGATTTATTGGCATAGATGAAGTCTTCAATTTGGGATGATTCCATTTTAAAGTACATAGGCCAAATTGATATGCGAATATAATATTTTTGTCTTAACCCTTTCATAGGCCTAAGTTTTGACATCGGAGGAACGGAGGAAGAAAGGCATCAGATCAGTAAAACTGACTTCAAGAATTTTTTTTTTTTCAAAAAAATGTTTAGTTGTCCTTTATTGAAAACTGCTCACGACACAAATTTACAACTTTAATCAAACAATGTTGGAGAAATCAAATTACCCTTGTAGTAATGAATGGACTTTGTGGTTTAGTGTTCTCATAAACATTAACGAAAACAATCACAACTCGGTATCAAAATTTCGCACTCATAATATGAACTAATTTATAATGGCGGACTGTGTGTCGCAACAATGACAAATTAATGTTATGGTTCGCATTGCTGCACATTTCTGCCGCAGTGAGACGCCATTGTCGCAGTGCGGAAAGCCCTGGCTGAGATACAAGCGTCAAACATTATAAACAATCGATAACTTGTTGTACACAATTGAATTTGTTTGGATATTTATGCATAGTTACAAATTTATAGTGCCCACCACGTATATTTCATAGAGAGTCTTCAAAATTAAAATGACCTGAAAAATGTTATTACCAAATTTGTTTTAGTGAATTAAGAGGGCTATGAATATACGGAAAACATGTGCGTTGTGCCCACTGAATGTTCCATTCAACGTTTCAACACCTTGTTTTATTAACCGTTATCTCATCGCACTTACGCGTTACGAATTCTGAGAAGAAGTAAAAAACAAATAAATTTAAACAAATAAGTTAAATAATAACTTATTAAATTACATCGTCTCCAATTAAATACCACGCAGGTCCAAACAGAATAGTAACGTGGAGGTGAGATAAGATAACGCCTGATAAGATAAGGCTCGACCACTGAATCGGACATTCTTAATTCAAAACGAAATGTTTTTTATTCTATATGACTGCCTTTTTACTATGAACCCATTTGTACACAATTAATTCTAGTGTGACAAATTTTAATAGCAGAGGTTTTCTTTAAAAAAATGACCCATAATTACAAATTAATTAGGACCTTCTCATTTTGTCCTATCTTTCTAAACATATATGTTTTTAAAAATAATTCAAATTAGTTGTCCTGTCTAAGTTAGCCATAATATATACACAGTTCGAACATTATGTCTTTAACGGTAATAGTTATGCTGGTCTGTGAAAAGGGTTACTTTAAAGTATAACTTACATTAAAGATCAATCAATTAAAATTTATTTAAAATGAAAACCTTATAAATGTTTTCAAAAAATTTTATGAGACTGACTTTTATGCCGAACGTCTCCAAATGCAACGTATTAAAAACGTAACTTCAACTATAAATATATGGAACTATTTAATTCAAACATCACCTTATGGCTCGAAATTAATCCGATTTTAGTCCCTCTCATGATAAATTGCTTGTGAGAATTCAATTTCACACTAAGTCTAAAACCATCAGTTTATTGGCAAAATATGCACTTGAACATGGATGTGTTTGAAATGGGCAAAGCTGGGAGCTGTCAACTTTAGAGGGAAAATTTAGAGTACAGAGTAGAACATTGACATCGAGTTGATGTGGGACTATAACAACGACCAACCTCGGACGACGCGACAAACATCTGTAATGCGATAATCGAATAATTGTTGTTTAAGTGAATTTTCGACTCTAAGCGATTTTCAGATAGACCGCGGTTGTCCGAGACACATGTCTCTGTCCACAGTTAATTAATTTTCACCGTGTTCAATAATTTATTTTCCACCAGTTTGATTTTATGAGTACACTTTCTTTTTTGAAATCACGATTGTAATTATTCTGTTTATATTAATTCTGTTGTGAATTATACTCGCTTAGTCTATTAAAAAGAATTGTGCTAGGATTTAAGGATTACATTTCGAGGGACCTTGAAAATCCTTTAAAAGTTTAAACTTATTATACTGTGTTCTAGAAGTTGGTTATCATTCTGATGTTCAAAGTGAAAATAATTTAAGTCTGCAGTATCGGTCGCCTTGCAGTTTTATACTTAAGACTAATGTTAAATTTCAAACATCCGTTGCGCCTTTAATATTGGTCGATAAAGATTCTTCTTTATGTCTATTTACAGAAAGTGTTAATACTTAGGGCCCTATGACGTAAAAAGTTTTACATTATTTATTATTTATTATCAATGAAGTGTTCTCAACATTTTTTGTTCGATAACGTATATAGACGTGTTTTTTTTCAGTACCGTAAGTAGTTTAATCTCACAAATCGCTCTATAATCGTGATTTCTATTCCACAGTGTCCTATATATTAAAATTCCCTTTAAAATTGCATAAAGGTGAATCTTTTTCAACCAATATTAAGGTCGCAGCGGATGTTTGAATATAACATGAGTCTTATAAGAAAATAAAAATTCAAGATGTCAAGTCTTTACTCTTAAATTAAGCCTATAGATAGGCCTATTTACTATTGAACTGTTTAAAATTGTATAAATATTCATTGCATTTAATGCACTTGCGCTACATCTGAGTAAATACTAAACAAAATGTTGAAAAATCAAATAGGCCTACACGTAACTCATACAAGAACAAAATGTTTATGATGTTTGTTTTTTAAGAGTTGCAAATTTAGTTTTCACCAATTAATTGTATTATAAAATATTCTGGTTCAATTACTAATGTATGATTTAAATTAAATTTTTTATAGAGATTAGTAATTTATATGTTAGCTTCATGGTGCTGTTGTAATATGTACTTGCTTATTTAGGGAAAACATTGTTTTGAATTAATTTGAACCATAGTCAGTGTATACCCGGTGCACTTCAAATTTCACATCTTGTGTTATAATGTTCGCAGATCTCTATCGACCGAGAGAGTTTAGTGCAAAACTTAATATAGCACTCATAACAGTATCCTTTCATGGTCACCCCTTAACTAATATCAAAAGTTTTCAATAAAATATAAAAAGGGGGAATAAAATATACGATGAAATCGCCAGTTGGTCATTTGTAGCAGGACAATGGACAAGTGTTGCCAACAAGAGTTTGCCGCGCAGTGAAGGTTGGCACGACTGTCGATTGTTGTCAATTAAAACGGTGTAATCACCGTGAATATGGGATCATCTGCATCTGTGGCGATTGCTAATTGGGACTAGTTTGTTCCTTCGACCCCTTCACCCCTCTCCCCTATAACAAGAGCAGATTTGTTCATGCCGCACCGGTGTCGTCATAATATTTGTAACACGCTGCGAGGTAGTCCATTAAGAAAGTATTTTAATGTTGAAAATATTTTAAAATATGACACATGAGTAATTTTTTGCATTGATATATCAGAATAACAACTGTTAACATGTTGATATGAAATGTTAACTTTTCACAATAGGTTAGGTTTCATTTTCCTAAGAAATTTAGTTGACATATGAATGCAAGTTATAACTACTGTACAACGTTTATAGTATTGGGGTTAATTTAAGGCTGAAGAGTTATCATCATTTCCCTATAGGGAATTTGCTATTACGGTAGTAGCCATGGTAAACTTTTACCATGTTAACCATGTTACTTTTTCATTTTGAGGTCCCCTGAAGCCCAAAACACTATTCGTTCATTTTAATATATGAGTTATATGTAGTTATACAAATACAGGGTGTTTCAGAACTCCCTACCAATATTTTAGGGCATTGTTCCTGGGTTAAAAACATATCTAAATATCATATTTAAATTGTCCGGAAGTCTTAAGTTACTCACACAGCCGCCATTTTGTTTTTTACACATAATAATTTTTATTTCCGTAACGGATGGTTGTATTAAGATCATATTTGGTATAAATCTTCATCATACCAATGTACATTCCCAAGAAAAAAATTAATTTTTTACATTGTATATTTTCAAAATGGCGGCCATTTTAAATTTTCAAACTCAAATATCTCAAAATCGGTAAATTTTATAAAGATTTTACAAGACACAAAAATGTTGCTAAATTAAATTACCTAATCAATGGTGCCAAGTTTGTAAGGATCTGACAACAAATAACGGAGTTATTGCGATTTTTCTTCATAAAAACGCGGATTTTGCATTGAATTTAATGCAAATAAGGCCATTTTTAACAGCAAAATCAATGTTTTTTATGGAGAAAAATCGCAATGACTCCATTATTTGTTGTCAGATCTTTACAAACTTGGTACCATTGGTTAGATAATTTAATTTGTCAACTTTTTTGTGTCTTGTAAAATTTTTATAAAATTTACCGATTTTGAGATATTTGAGTTTGTTAATTTAAAATGGCCGCCATTTTGAAAATATACAATAGAAAAAATTAATTTTTTTCTTGGGAATGTACATTGGTATGATAAAGATTTATACCAAATATGATCTTAATACAACCATCCGTTACGGAAATAAAAATTATTATGTGTAAAAAAACAAAATGGCGGCTGTGTGAGTAACTTAAGACTTCCGGACAATTTAAATATGATATTTAGATATGTTTTTAACCCAGGAACAATGCCCTAAAATATTGGTAGGGAGTTCTGAAACACCCTGTATAAAATACAGGGTGTCTCTGAACTCTCTACCGACCTTTTCAGGTATTATTCCTGGACCAAAGACAAGTCAAAATATCACATTTAAATTGTCCGGAAGTCTTTAGTTACTTACACAGCCGCCATTTCGTTTTTTTCACATGATAATTTTTATTTCCGTAACGGATGGTTGTATTCAGTTCATATGTGGTATGAATCTTTATCATACTAATGTACATTTTCAAGAAAAAAGTTATTATTTTCTAATGTGTATTTTCAAAATGGCGGCCATTTTAAAATTTTAAACTAAAATATCTCAAAACCGGCAAATTTTACAAAAATTTTACTAGACACAAAAAAAGTTGACAAATTAAATTACCTAACCAATGGTACCAAGTTTGTAAGGATATGACAACAAATAACGGAGTTATTGCGATATTATCAATTAAAAACATTGATTTTTCTGATAAATTGGCCTTAATTTGCATACATACATACATCCCTCGTCGTCTCGATTGACCAGCTTCTGGTATGAGACCTGTCAGTTTTCTTCAGCTTTACTTCAACTTGAGCTCCACTTATTCAGTAGTTGTCATGGCGGAATGGTAGAAGGTTAAACTTTAGGCAAGGTTAGGGTTAGATTAGGTTAGGCTGAAGGAGGTTGTATCAGGTGAGGTAATAAGGCAGCTGATAAAATCGCTGTTCTAAAAGGTATTCTTTAAGTTCAAGTTTAAATCTTTACAAATTATCTATCTGAGTGAGGTACGGAGGCAATTGTGAAATTAGCTTTAGGCCTATGTACTCAGGTTTACTTTCGAATAATTTCAGCTTGTGAGAAAAAGATGGATTGAAGTTTCTATTTCTGGTGTTATATGAATGTTGATGAGCCTTTACAATATGGTGTTCCTTAACATAGGTTATTACTTCTAACATATAAATGCAAGGTACAGTAAGTATTTTAAGGCTTTTAAAATGATCAAAGCAAGATTCATTGGGTCTGAGTTTTAAGATACATCTAATTGCTCTTTTTTGCAAGACAAATATTCTGTCCAAATTGGATTTGCTAGACAAACCCCACAAGATTATTGAGTTTCTAATCAAGCTCTCAATAAGTCCAAAGTAAACCAGTTTTGACAGCGAGATATTATTTAGAGATGAAATATTTCTCAAAACAAAAATATTGGAAGAGATCTGTTTAGCTAATTTTTCAATCTGTTCATTCCACCTGAGACCACCGTCCAGTCTCACTCCCAGATAATCTACATGAGAAGATTCTTCTATGAAAGTGTCATCGAGTAGAATGGAGGGAAAAACTGTGCCTGTGCGAATTAAGTGATTCTTTTTCTGATCAGTCATAAAGTGAAGAACTTGTGTTTTTTGGTGATTGATATGAAGGTTGTTACTAGAAAAATATTGAGAAATTATATTGAGATTTGAGAAAGTTAACTGTTCCAGGGAATCAAGATATTTATGTGATGTTAAAACAGAAGTGTCATCTGCGAAAATAGTGAGATGTTTATCAGGAAGATGTTCAGATATATCATTCACGTAGATCAAGAATAAAACAGGGCCTAAAATTGATCCTTGCGGAACTCCGAAGTTGCTTTGCTTAGGGCTTGAAAAGGAAGATTTCCTGACATTATTTTGGTCAAAGAAGTCTATTTTTGTGATATTATGTCTGTTGAGAAGATAGGATTGTAACCAGTCAAAAGCTTTGTTCCTAACGCCTATTGCTGAGAGTTTTCGAAGAAGTACTGGGTGAGAAACGCAATCGAATGCCTTAGACAGGTCGATGAAACAGCCAATGGCCGTCTCACCGCTGTCCAAGGCATCGATGCAGGTATTTATGAAATTGATGAGGGCAAGTTTGGGGGATTTTTGTTTTTGATAGCCGAATTGATTGGAAAAGGGAATCAGGTTAGTACTAAGATAGTTAACCAAAGAATTGCAAACTACTTTTTCCAATATTTTGGATATGGTTGGTAGGAGCGAGATAGGGCGGTAGTTCTCAGGGGAACTAGGATCGTTCTTCTTAAATAAGGGCTTGATTAGGGCCAGTTTTGCAGCATCTGGAAACTCACCTGCCTCTACAGAACTATTGACTAAGTACAATAATGGATCCACTAATTCTAAACAGCATTTCTTAATTAAGTCTATAGAGATACCGTCATGACCAGTTGACTTCTTACAGGGCATAGATGAAATTATCTCGATGAGTTCATTTCTAGTGACTGATGAAAATTGTACAAGTTCAGAATCCAATTGTAATGATGGATCTATTGAAGAAGAAAGAGAGTTGTTTGTAAATGAATTACATTGAGGTAAGTTAGAAAAAAAATTGTTGAAAATGTTAGAAACTATGTTTGGATTACTTATTTTAACTCTGTCCACTTCCAAAGTTATATTTTTTGCAGTGTGGATTGTTGATGTTTTTCTTGAGTTATTTATGAATTGCCAGGATGTCTTTCCAGGATTTTTGGAGATAGAAATTTGTTCTTTGACAAAGTTTGATTTGGCTGCAGTAATTTCCTTTCTGTAATCGAGTTTCAATCTATTATATTGTTGTGTCACAGTGTTGTCTCTAGTTGATTTCCATTCAGCATAACACCTAAGAAGTTCGACTTTCATGGACTTAATCTTGTCTGTGACCCAGTTTAATCTTCTTGTATTTTGCAATTTTTGTTTCCGCAGAGGACAGGTTACATCGATGTGGTAAAGAAGTGTTTTAGTGAATTCCGTGTACATACTATTGATTGTTGTGGAATTGTAAAAGTCTTGCCAAGTTTCCCTACTTAATCTAAATTTTAAGGTTTTTATATTGTTGTCAGAAAAGATTCTATTTACTACAAATCCCATGTTGATGTTAGGGAAATCAAAAACCGGAACCTCAAAAAATATTGCAAGATGATCAGAAATGAATGGTTCTGTGTGAGATATGTTACCATCTATATTTATTATAAAAGTATCTAAACAACTTTCAGAACGTTCATTGAGTCTAGTTGGAAAATTTACTACGATGTTTAAGCCATAACCAGAGAGGATATCTCGGAAAGTTCTGTACTCATTTTCATGAGCCATTGGATCAATATTGAAATCTCCTGCAATTATCAGTTGTTGGGTGTTCTTGACTCTAGAAAAAAGAAACTTATCTAAGGATTCAAAAAAAGAATTAAAACTATTTCTGTCATTATTTGGAGGCCTATAAATTACTACACATGGAGTGAATATTTTATTGAAAAACAGTTTAATTTCAGAAACTTCAAATAAGGATGGAATTGAAAAACTATTTAATGACTTGCCAGAATCTTCACATGACACTAGCTTTGGATCTAAGTTGTTCCTAAGATAGATGGCAGTGCCTCCACCAGTTCTGTCTTCACGGCAGAAAAAATTGACTAGCCTATAGTTGTGAATGGCAATGTTTGAAGTGTCTGAACTGGTTTTTTGGCCATGTTCGGTGACCAAAAAAATATGTGGCTTCTCCTCTTCGAGAAAAAATTCGATTTGATCTCTCTTTGACATTAGCCCTCTCTGAACGTTCAAATGCGCAAAAATTAAAGAGTTACAAGAGTAAGGTTGTTCTTTATTTTGAGGATCCGGTCTACAATTTTCTAATTGAGTTGGCCCAACCTTACCTAAATTGTTTATACTAATTTTATCTAAGCTAAAAAAACTGTCTTTAATTCCCTAAGCCTATCAGCTATGATAGAACTCAAAACATCTTTGCCTTTTTCATTCAAGTGTAAGCCCTGCCTAGTGTAGTGATTCCTAAAAAGAGAGAAGTTTACAGAAATGAAATGCCAGCCTAGCCTGTCGCATGTTTCTTTGAGTTTAACATTTTGAAGTTTGATGGATTCATTACAATTTGGCTTGTCATACCTAAAAGGTGTCTCAACTATTACTAAACTGTCATTTTCCCCAAGGTCTTGAGAATTTGCAGATAGATCACTAATCATCCTGTTTACTGATTCCTCTGACGTGTCGTTGACTCCACCGATTACTACATTTAAAGTCTTGCTGCTCTCTTTGTTGAAAGAGTTTCCCCTTCCCACTAAGTTCTTAACATAATGAAACATTGGAGCTCCAGGGTGAAGTGCAGAGGAAACCTTTACTTTGTTATCAACTAGCCTACTTTCTATTTTTTCTCTAAGTTTTCGACCATGACTATCAGAAACAAAATGTACATGTGAGAAATCTAATTTAACACTAACACCAGAACTAGGCTCACAATTTGAACTTGTTTGAGGCTCATGAACATTTACCCCTAAGGTCTCATTACCTTTAGCTGAGTCGGTTTGCAACAGTGACCGCTCGAGAGACGAGTGAAATTCAGAATTTAAGTTAATTTTTTCTGCGGCAATCAATGACCGAAGGTTACTTAATTGTTCCTCTAAAGAAATTACTTTTTGTTTCAAATCTTTGTTTTCGTCATCTTTGTTTTCCGGATCTTGTTGGTAACGTTTTTTACTATAATCTATACATGCTTTACAGGCCCATGGATCTGGACCTCTCATCAACTTAAAAATAGTCTTTTTAATACCTGAACATTGTCTCCATGAATGAAACCATCGGTCACAGATGTCGCACTGAATGGAATCACTTTCCAAGTCTACTATAGCTAATTTACAAAGGCCACAAGCTATTACAGAGTCATTCAAGTTCGCTAATCTTTCAGGCATTTTTGATTCTTGTTGGTTCCCTAAGCCTACTTTAAGATTTGACGTTACTGTACTTTCTTTTTTTTTATTTACTATTTTTTTGTGATTTTGATTTTTATGCAAAAAACCTAGCTCTTCTATTATGTTAAGTTACATTTGGTCAATGAAAAAAGAACTTAGAAAAATGTGCTCAAGAACAAAGCAGTCAGGAATGAGCAAGCATCAAGTACGTGATTGTATTAACATGCATGGGCGTACTTTAACATATTTTAATAATTTACCTTAGAAAAAGCTGGTCTTGCAAAATTATTGTTTGGAGAGGTTGGAAGGAGCACTGGAAGGTGTGGTTATGTGAATTTGGTAACAGGACGAAAGAAATAAGGAGAGAAGCCAAACCGCCATTTCGTGCAATTTATGAGTATAACCATTGTCAAAGATTAAATCTTTGTTATGATGTCACTGCCTTGTTATGATAGTCTTTAAGCTAATCAAGCGAATTTATTTTTAGCATTAACGCATTAGTTAGTTTAAGAATTTGTCCAAAAGAATTAGTTTTTGGTGATCTCTTTATGCAAGCCTGCAATGATAACAATTGAAATTTAGTATATTGAATCATACAGGGTTAGGCAAAAGTCTGGATACCCCCAGTTAACTTTTTAACGCGTTGCAGTAGGAAAACCAAACTCGGCACATGTTTACAAAATCAAAAACGGCACTTTTTCATCAACTACACAATTTTGCCCCTGCCCCCAAAATGGGGTATTTTGGGGGCAGCCCCAAATTTTCAAATGTAAACCCCTATCGAGTGACCCCTCATTTTAAACGGTTTATCAAGAGAAATTAAATGGCGCAAACCGGAGGTCGATATCTCACCCCTAACCAAAATGGCAGCCATTTCAAAATTTGACATGGGCAAGCAAGTATAAGTATGGACACCCCCAATTAATTTTTTAACACGTCGCAGTAGGAAAACCAAACTCGGCACATGTTTACAACATCAAAAACTGCACTTTTTCATCAACTACACAACTTTGCCCCTGCCCCCAAAATGGGGTATTTTGGGGGCAGCCCCAAATTTTCAAATGTAAACCCCTATCGAGTGACCCCTCATTTTAAACGGTTTATCAAGAGAAATTGAATGGCACAAATCGGATGTCGATATCTCATCTCTAACCAAAATGGCAGCCATTTTAAAATTCGAGAAGGGTAAATTTACATTTGTTAAAATTAAATCGGAAAATAGCTTTTTGGAATTTATAATTTCTTGAATTATTTTAGAATTGAACCTAATAGCAGAAATGAACTAGTAGGTTCAATTCTAAAATAATTACAGATATTCTCGATTCTAAAAAAGCTATTTTCTGATTTAATGTAAAGTCAATTTACCTTTCTCGAATTTTAAAATGGCTGCCATTTTGGTTAGAGATGAGATATCGACATCCGGTTTGTGCCATTCAATTTCTCTTGATAAACCGTTTAAAATGAGGGGTCACTCAATAGGGGTTTACATTTGAAAATTTGGGGCTGCCCCCAAAATACCCCATTTTGGGGGCAGGGGCAAAGTTGTGTAGTTGATGAAAAAGTGCAGTTATTGATGTTGTAAACATGTGCCGAGTTTGGTTTTCCTACTGCAACGTGTTAAAAAATTAATTGGGGGTGTCCATACTTATACTTGCTTGCCCATGTCAAATTTTGAAATGGCTGCCATTTTGGTTAGGGGTGAGATATCGACCTCCGGTTTGCGCCATTTAATTTCTCTTGATAAACCGTTTTAAAATGAGGGGTCACTCGATAGGGGTTTACATTTGAAAATTTGGGGCTGCCCCCAAAATACCCCATTTTGGGGGCAGGGGCAAAGTTGTGTAGTTGATGAAAAAGTGCAGTTTTTTATGTTGTAAACATGTGCCGAGTTTGGTTTTCCTACTGCAACGCGTTAAAAAGTTAACTGGGGGTATCCAGACTTTTGCCTAACCCTGTATAATTAAAATAAGATTGTGTGTCTTAACTGGACGTGGCTACCTGATATTCTCAAGAACTAACACTGTTGCAGCAAACCTGCGTGTGTTCAGGTGATGATGTATGTAATGCCTAGTTATCTGAAAATTTACTATGGTGACGGTGAAAAGATTGTCCAGAAGAAAATTACCGTTCAGAATAATATTAACGGGCTATGCTTTAAATCATGTTACAATGATAGTTCAAGAAGTTTAATTTAGTTTTTCGTGTCTCAATGTCAGTACGTGGATCAATTTCCTTTCAAAGATCAATATGACTCGATAGTAGCACAGTTGGGGTCAGAGGTCGGTAGAAAGTCTATCAATCATTCTTTGTCGAGGCGAGATCCATTCACAGTATCGCACCGGAGGCCTTGAGTATTGTCTAGAATCTCGAGCACGCCGAGGTCTTTGTGATAACCCACGTTGAGTGCGAATCAAATTTGGAGTAGTGCAAATATCATGCTGGTATCTGACCTTATTATTCTTTCCAGAAGAATGATGCGAGGTTAGATATTATAATTTTAGAATCACAGACACCTGGGAGATCCTAAATGTTGGACATTCTTGAATGGTTTGTTCTGTTTTTCATCCCAATAAGGGAAATTAAGGGTTCTCAACAAGGGCAGTACACCACCAGGAAGAGGAATAGTTGTTTTCATTACTGTAGTCTCGAAAGTGGCTTATTGAGGGGAGAGATTGCATTTAAGCGCAATGCGAAGCCGAGCGTGGAAAAGGCTATCGAGCCCTGCAATGGCACGTTTGATACGGATATCGGAAAACTAGTAAAAAAACACTAATATTTTTGTTTATTCAACTTAGTTTCAAGAAGAAAAAAAAAACGAACTCATAACGCTGATTTTCCGTGCTTATGTCGAGGTACATACGCACGGAAACAATGCAACAACAAATAATGCAACAACTGATTGGCCTAAAGCAACAGGCGATCGGTCTGCACAGCAAAATCCCATAACGGTTACTTTCCGTGCACCACAAATGCACAGAAAGTTAGCATTATGTAATTTTGCCGTGTAGTAGCGTTAATTACTTATTTTGTTAGCTCATTTTACGTTTAGAAAATGTAATTTCGTGTGTAGAGTAATGAAAAATATCTACCTAATTGGTTTAAGTATTATACCCCCAAGACTTATTTGGCTCGAATTGTATGTTACTGTAGCCTAATAAACTACTTTTTGAAAATTCATATATATCTATACTTATTTAATACGCTAAGGAGTTTTTTTTGTGTTGAGAACTCCTCCTACAATTTTCAACCGTTATTCAAGTTTTTGGTGTCGTTGGATAGGGCTTGGTCTGTAATTGTAATCTGTAGTTGTTTTCGCCAAAAATTGATAAAAATCGGACATAAATTACGGGCGTTCTACAAAAATTAAATTTTAAATTTTTCTATTAGAATAACATTGAGTTTAAGTTGAACATTTTTAACATCTGTTAATGTACAGCTGTAAATACGTGTATTTTTTGTGATTACTAATATTCACAATATTGGATTGGTCGGATGACGTAGATTTAGAACTAAATGTAACTTTTGCACTGTATCAAAATAAACTGCTCGATTTCGAGCAACACGTAGACTAATAGTAGTTTAATCTTAAACCTTAAATATTGTACAAGTACAATCAATTATTAAAGAGATCACTCTCGTCTCAGCGCTACCCAACACCTAACACAAAAGCCACCTGGTGACAATTAAGGAAACTCATGCCCATGCGCTGTGAGTCACGCGACAGTACAGTAGGTGTCAACGATTCGGTGACGCAATAGTTCTCCTTCCTTGTGACCTTCGACGTTTTAAATAGTATTTCTTTATGTTCAATGTTCAACGAGTTATTTTAGATTCTTAAGATTTCTTAAAGGAATTTTTATTGGGAGTTCCTGAGGATTGAGTTTTGCTTGGTAAACTTGTAAGACGTCCTCGTTCGCTCCGCTCACTCTCCATGCCATGAGAATTTTAAAAATCCGTGCCGAAAGGGAATACGCACTCTCGTTTAATTTAATGTAACAAGATGTTTTTTCTACACTTTATTAGCTGATTTTCGTTTAATTAGTACAAAATATGTTCATAATTATGACATGGACACTTTAAAGGGCTATTATTGTATCATATCCAATCGATTCATAGAAGCCGAACCTCATAAAAACATAGGCGTCATTTCAGCATTCTGATTGGGGGGGCAAGATTTTCTTAATGTCATAGGTACCCCCCCCCCCCCTTCCTACAAATAGGCCAAACATCTTAAATTTCCCTAAAAACTGTTAATAAAAACTAATTAAGTTTGCGACACTAAGCTGTGAACTTTTAATATTATCTCACAAACCCATGAAAACAAACCCTATGTAAAATGTTATTATATAACATGTTTCTATATGTACTCGTAGAAAGTCATTATTTTCCGGGAACTGCAAGTGGTTACTGTAATGAAAAACACCTTAAGAAATTCAATGGATTTAATTGATTAATAGATGCCATCGTTGGAATAAAAATACAAAAAAACATTGTTTTTATAACTATTTAGTTATTTTTATTGTATATTATATATTTACAACTCAAAAATTTTAGAGTCGGATATGTAGACTAAAACTCCATAGGCCTACATAATGGTAAAACAGATTGTTATATCTTTATCAAATATTATTTTTTGACAAAGCACCTTTGCAGTCTGCCGTATAATGCACAAAAATTTAATTTAACTATTGTTAGTGAGTACAGTCACGGTATACATTGCCCATTACATTACCTAAATTGCTATTGAGGACAAGAAAGGTAAAAATAACTAATCAAAAAAGATAAGTAATTATTTACAAAAACATCTATACATATTTAATACGTGATATGGGTTTTTGTACAAGAACTCCTCCCACAGTTTTCAACAGGTTTTAATGATTTTAGTGCCATTGGATAGAGCTCGGCGTGAAGTTGTTTCTAAAGTAAATTGGTAAATTATCCATTTAAAAAGAGAGGACCTACAAGTCCTTGAAGTTCTTAAATTTCCCATTTGATTACCCATCTTGATTTTCAAGTAAACAGCTGTAAAGTGTAAACATCGGACATCAGCGAAAGTACGATTTCTACGTTGTCACACAAAAGAGGTTATGTTTAACCTATAGGCAAGGCTCCGCTCTACCTGAGCCCGAACGACGTTATCGAATGCCGCCTCGCGGCCGAAGCGCTAGGTGAATTTGATGGCTGCAGAGGTTTACGGGAATCGTGTTTTATAACTATATTTGCCACTATAGGTACCGTATTAAGCTATGCAAATGACCAAGGTATCTTGGTAACGATGGCAAAGTGTATGTAGGCCTACAAAAAATGTTAACCAAGAGTTGTTATAGAAAATGTAAATTTCTCTGTTGTAGGAAATGAAATGTTTTATCAGTATACTAACTAAAATGCTCGATTTCGGGCAACATGTAGCTAACACTAGTTATTTCATTAATTCACTGTATTTCTTGGTAAAGCACAAGGACATGTTAGTTAAGTTAACTGACCATGCCAAATTAAGCCGTCTATATCGCCGCGAATCAAAGTAATTTATTACTTTTGTAATGTCGATTTCTACATATCTTTCTATTTGCCAAAAGCCCCAGAGAACACAACCTTTCTTGACCGATGGTGTTTCTACAATACATTAAAAAATTTAAAAGTTCATGACACACAGATGTACATACAATCAATGCAAATGTCTCATTCACTTGACGTTGTTGTTGTCCAGCTTCCAGACCCACTACCGCTAAGCTGCGCTACCTGACACATTGGCGCTCTTTCTGTAGCGGAAACTCTAATGAACTATGGTTATAATGATTAACAAATCAACAGACGTGAGATGGGACTTCGTGCCAAAGATGATTGCAGAATGAGCCAATTTAAGAGTTTTACATAAATAATTGAAAATAGACATTTTGTTAAAAGTCAAAATATTTCACCACATAACCTAACATTTAAATTTCCCAATTTTTTTTAAAAAATCACCGAAATTATTGGGGGGGCAACTGCCCCCCCTTGCCCCCCCCAAATGACGCCTATGCATAAAAACCAAATAAATCAAAATTCAAGACAGTATACATTCTGCCTGTACAAACAGTGACGGTTTTGTATAGAGTATTATGATAAGATTCGTTTATCTAATAAATTCAAGGGTAGAAGTTTAAAATAAGTGCTAAAATTTATAAGTGACGGATTTGCGTAGGTTAATAAACTATTTTTACTGTATATAACTAAAGAAGGTTATTATAAATATTGTAACAACTCTTTTATACTGAGTTTGAATGTATTGTAGATAAACTTTTAAATATACCAAGATATATTGTATACATTTTTTAATCAAACAAAAGTTAGACCACTAATAAATAAAAACCGGTTATCGCAAGAAAATTCATCGTAAAACTGACTTTAAATACCAACTATGTGAAAAGTAATTTCAATTTGTTATTTTTTTTGTGAAATTTTATTTTAGTTTCCAACAGTTTTATATCATTGGAACGAAAGCGAAAAATTTAGTAACTAGCGCATAGTCAATGGCGGCCCCTAATAGTCTTCAGCAATTAAGGACAACACTCATCAGTGGCTCCCAGTCATCCTCCGACACCATACATCCCTCCCCCCCCCCCCCCCCCCCCCGAGGGCACACGGAGGTTATATGTTACACACAAATTTACATGTTATGAGACGAAAAATTCATTTATAATATAAAGCACATTTCAGTATCATAACGTATAAAGCTTTAGTTTCGTCCCACAGTGTATAATTTTATACGTTGTGACACGATTATTTTTTATACGTTATGAGACGATTTTCGCGATTATCAGATTATACGTTATGCCTAGGTGGAGTGCAGGAACGCAGTGCACACCTGCGATGCACCCAGACTCGTAGACGCTTTGGACCGTGACTTGGTGATGAAACACGACGTTTCGTCACCGCTACCGCGGCCTTCCTCAGGTACAAAAACACGGGGTCTTCTCTAGATAACGACCTAGTGAAAACCGCAATGGGTCATCTCAACTGTGTGGTTTACCCCGGTAAATTAGTGTTCTATAAATGGAAAAGACGGAGGGACAAAAAGTTAAAATTGGCTTCTTTGAAGCGAGCTCTTCATTATTAGAACTTATGAGGAGAATTTTTATGACTTTTACAGGTTAAATAACAAAGCCATTTAGATTTGAACGTTTATGGTAACATTTTACTTATAGTGTTTAGTAATTGAGATAATTACTAGAACTTGGTGTAAAGGTGGCGTTGTACTGTAATCCAGCTACTTGGAGGTCACGAATTGTGGATAGTCATAAGCGATGGCTTGTGAATGAGATATTCTCTGTGGGGATCGACGTCCGCACTAGTTCATCCATAAAGACCATCCTCATAATTAGACCAATTCCTATATATGAGGTCGAAATTGTGGTTCGGATCCCACGTTAAACTGCAGGTCCCTAGATACAATGCTGTTGGTCTGTTAACTGTCCTGTCTAACGAGAATGTCGGCCTTAGTCAGTAACAAGACCACAAGATCGCGTCACAATCATCCTACACTCATCTCTCATTCATGCTTGTCTTAAACTACCTATTAATTAGGTCACCATTTCGATAAAGGTATTAGAGATATTACTTTCAGTGCTAATTAAATGAGTAATTACATCAGATTCATGATCAGTTTCATAATTTTCTCATCTGAGATTTTACTGTCGTTGTTTTTAACTAGGCCAGTGGTTTGGTTGTGCACTAATTCAATAGTATGCTATTACTACTGTTTTACTGTTATGACGACAAATATTATTTCGCTAGTTAGATTACTTACTTTATAACCCTTTCTCCTCATTGCGATGGATATTGGATAACCCTCACACAGGTTTAAGTATTAGAACAATTTATAGAGTAAAAATTAATAGGTTTACTAACTTACAACTTTAGTTTATTAAAAGTATTCAAAAATTAATTGGGCCATTAAAATTTCAAAATTGTTTTATGTTTTCGTAATTAAGAAAAAATTGTACACAAAACTCGATAAAGAAATCCAATACCCTAAAACAAGCAATATTTGTACGAGACTTTTTTTCCCTTCCTATGACTTTTGCTTTGAAATGGGGGTTTCAGCCAAGAGGAAACAATTATTGGAGTTAACCCATGCTTGGGAAAATCCTGTTTCTGTCCAACAGTCAAAGTTCAAGATGACTGTAGTGCCAGGTGAGCTACATCCCATAAGAGCAATGGTGTTATTTTCTGCGACATCCGTGGATGTCGCCACAGAGTTTTTGTTGGTTAAAAAACCAACATTTTACGCTTTGTTACCTGCAAATGTTGCCAAAGCTGCAGGAAACAACAATCGTTCTCTTTTGCGTTGGAGATTTTTTGTCTCAACTATTACTAAAATAAGGAATTTCAAAGCAAACCAGGATAGAATTTATGGTTTTATATTTACTTTGATTGATAATTGTTAATTTGGTCATAACCTAATGGTTTGTTATTAACTAATAACCCGAATGTTTAATAGAGTAATATATGGTGTCGTTACGATAAATATCGTACCCGTGGCAAGACTGCTTCATTCTAATCAGTTGTGTAATGGTAAATATTATAACGTAACTTGACTTCCGTTTAGTTTGGACGCTTCATATCCTGACACAAAAAATAGCTATTCAGCTGACCTTAGGAAGAAGTTATGCTTTTCCCTCTACAGACCTTGCATCGTGTTATCCTTATGGATACTTTTTTGTAGTAACTAAAATAATCAACCAAATCAGCTGATAATTGTAATAATATTATTTTCTCTGCTGACATTTTTTACAATGTATAAATCAACCAAAGTGTTACTTTTCAACATGTGGTTCAACAAGTTCATATCAAAATTCAGCACGAAAGAGCACTGATCGAAGCAAATGAGCTTGTCTTGGAAATGGAAATGAGCAAATGAGTGAAACGAACGAGCTTGCCTTGAACAGGAAAGTGATGATTTATAATTTTACGAGCAAAAGCTCGACCCCCTATGCAGCCTTCCGTCATTCCAACAAAATGGAAGGTACTTAATTTTACACAGTCGTAATATAAACCTATATGAGGAGAACTTTCAAGAAAATTCAAGTAGCAGTTTTTTGGGCTTAAATGTTTATTTTGTAACTAATATTACTTAATTACATATTACGGTAGCATCTCAATACAGAACGCACTTGATCCCAGCTCAAACTAGACAGTGGATGTTCTCGTCCTCCGCTCGGCATGTTTGATGGTGAACTCTTCGGCGACCTTGAAGAACTTCTTCTTGTTCTTCAGCAGTTCCTCGGCCAGCTGTGGCCGGAGGGGATGCTCGGGCTCCGGATAGTTGACCATGGCTACCAGCGCCTCTACGACCTGGTCTATCTTGGTGGACGGCTTCCAGTTCTCGGGACTGAGCAGCGGCAGGCAGATGTTGCCGTCCTCTCCAATGTTCGGGTGGTAGATCTTCGTCTTGAAGGTTACCTGAGGCGGGGTGAATGTTGAGAGTGGCTTGCGTTTTCAATAATTTTTAGCTTGGCTATTACTGTAAGTGTAGTTACTAACGCATACAATAAATATGCTACATGAACTGTAAAATGATTGATTTCATCGTTTTGATTAAGAAGTTAATAGTTGAATATGGATTTGGCTCAAGTTGGTTCCATGAATATGCTTTTCTTTGATTAAAGAAATCCAAGCAAAACATCGAAACAAATAAAAATCTTGGTACTTAGGGCATTTCCGTTGTTAAAGTTTATGATATCATGTAATACTGACTCATAAAAAAAATTGTGCAGTTTTAAGTTTCTCTGAGAAATCGACATGATATATGGTCTATTTGGCGACTTCGTTTAGAAAAGCGAACGCTTTCGTATTTTATAGCGATTCCAGTAGTGAAGAAAGCAGAACTTTACCTCAGTTTTGGCATGATTTTATAGGGGGATTTCCTATAGGGAATTTTTTTGGACACAGATTAAAAATTTTGATTCCGAGATTTGATATGTGCTAATGTTTATGTATAGTTATATTATATATTTATATATTTGTGTATAGGTTTTTGACATTTAACATGGGGTTACTTTTTAGGAATTTTTTTTGGACACAGATTCAAAATTTTGATTCTGAGGCTTTTTTCTTGTAAACTAAGCATCCTAGAGGAAAATGTCAAGAATAAAAATATTAAGTTTGACTCTTTATCTACAACTTTTCCGCTGACAAAACTTGCCTGACCAATAAATAAAAAATTTCCTCACAGACTAACTTTTTTATGTCAAAAATCAATTTTTATATTTTTATTTATTATTTATGCCATGTTAATATTAAAATTAAAGTAAATATTTTATGCCGTAATGGCCATCATATAGTCCACTATAATACCTGAAAATATGATAAATTTACCTCTACTCTAACTATATTTATTTATGGTGTTAATGAAATGTGGCACTAAATCTTGCGCCGGCCGCCTGTAGACTGGGCTAGTCCCATGTGCCTCTTCCAGTTGACTGTTGTATGCCTATTGGTGTTATGATTATTAAAGTTTTAATTTTGTTTAACTGTCTATTGATTAAGTAGTATAATAGGTATATTTAAAATTTTGTTTAATTGTTTATTGCCTAAGAAGTATATTATTGGGTATGGCTATGGTATTATTATATTGAGTATGGCTATTCTTTGATATGTTTAAAGTTATGTTTAATTGTCTATATTGGTGTTGTTCTATGTATTGCTTATGTACTGGATAGTTATAAAAAATCTTAATTGATTATTTATTTTGATTTTCCTTAACTGTGGATATTGTTTGAAGCATTTCCTATAAATTGTAATGTTTTGTTTGTATATGTCAAGAGATGTAGGGGTTTGCCTGAGATTTAATAATTGTGTTTTGGTTGTTCTATGTAATGTTTATAATACTACTTTGAGTTAGCTTTCTTTACTTTTAATAAGTGATTAAATATTGAGTTATTGGTGTAGTTAATATAGCTTTTGGGTTTTTTATTATATTTGAGTATGTTGTTTTACTTGTTAAGGAAAATTTGAGTTATTGTTATTCTTCTCATGTTTTATAAATGTTTAATATAAATGACTGTGTTTTATTAGTGTTAAATATTTGTTTATTATAGTTATTTTACCTAGCTAATGTATTATTAATAGGTGTTATAGGTTAAATGTATGTTTACAAGAGTTAATATTTAGTTAATTTGTATTATTTTATTGTTATTTATACCATATACTGCTTATAAGTAAAATATAAGGGCGATAATGACTAATTTACATATGCTATTAGGGTTAAATACTTGGTAAATTTATTTCTTTATTATTATTATTTCTTTATTATTATTATTATTTCTTTATTATTTATTTATTAAACATGCTTCTGCTTTAGCAGAAGTGGTGTTTACATGTTTAATATTACATAACCATGCACATTTTTTAACCATATAAACCTAAACCTTACCTCATTTTTAACCTCACAAACACAACTTCCCCCTCACACTCTGCAAAGCCTCCTCTGTTTAGCAGAAGCTAGACCTTGCATTCGCCTTCTCACCATTTTAATAAACATTAAATCCAACATTAACTCTATAAATTAGTTGACGACAGTCAGAATCTGTAATACTTAACAATAATTATACATACATAACAATTTTATTGCTACAAGTTGCCAAAAGTAGTTATAAGACAAAATCGTAGTTTCTAGTCAACATTTACACCTACAACTAAATAAATTTACTTCAAATCCTACTAGAACATTGAAAATTAATAAAAACATATGCAAGCCATAATAGCAATTAATTAACACATACAATCATAAAATTGATATTTCACACTTTATTCACATAAACATCACTGACAATTAACATAAGACATGCCTTGGTTTAACCAAGCTTCTACTTTAACCTAACATAACCTAGTCTAACCTAGCCTAACCTTACCTAACCATATATTATCTATATATATTAACATCATTAACACATTTAGTTACAGAGTCTTTTACAAAATATCTCAATTTAACTAATACATTATTAAACTATAGCAGACACAATGACTCAAACAACACTTTTATATCACTAAACTAATATTCAACATAAAACAGTAAAATATAATATTATTATATCAAATACATTAAAGTGCAATATTGACACAAAATTAGTAGGTGATAATCAGAAATTATATTACTAACCACTAAAATCACATTACATTATTTTAATGTTAAAATTAACAAATATAATTTGACAAGACAAAATCGTTGACCATAACTATAGTCAACATCCTTAACTATTTACTTAACATCTTATAGGAACATTAACATTTGACCTCAACATGTGCAAACTCTAATGGTAATAAATAAACATATATAGTAATAAAATCCATAGTTCATTACACATTTTTATACCATACCCACTAACACTAAAATTTACTTAAGTAACACATAAATTTAAAGAGTTTATTCACTAAGTGTCATGTTTATATAGCCATAAATATTTAATAAATCACTATAAAACATTAATTATACAAAATTTACTTAATAATAATGTTTAATTTAACATTTAAACCTATAAATTTCAATAATAAGCTATAAGGCAAGCAAAGTTGTCAAATGTAGTCAACTATTTACTTCAACTTACTTCAAGTTTCATATAAAATTAGCAGTAAATAATTAATAAGTTTTAATAATATTTTTTTTCAAACATATTCTTTAAACTCCCAAACTAAAACCAAAACACAATTATTATTAACAACAAAAAGTCAAATGACTGGTTTATATTTAAAATTAATTTATGTTAATCAATACATAGCATACTAATATATAAAAACTTAGCACATTTAGTAAAATTCTATAGCCAATCTCAGTGGCATAACTAAATATTTAGTAAAACACAGGCTTAATAAACATATTTTAAACTGGCATATTAATTTATAACAGACACAATATAACTAAAATATAGTCAAATGTAGGGAAAACACAGTTACCAATAACTTAATAACTCAACTAATTCAAAATGTAAGCTTTATAATCTACAGTAAGCAAAATATTAATATCCTATACTAAATAACATTAAAATAAAGGCCTACTATTATAAATAGTATGTATAACTATAAATAAGTATTAACACCAAATATCTTTAAAAGTAAAAATATCAAGTCATGGCACATTTTACACAAGTAGTTAAATTTTATAGTTAATTAACACTACAAACAACACACAGGACAGTCAGAGCAATAACCAATAGCATTCATAATAGTCAATAACTCAATAACTCAACCAGTAAAAATGTTTAACACATACCTCCCAATACTCTATAATATAACAAACATTATTAGTATATCACCATTTATATTAATAGAGCAAATAAAGTTACTTAGTATTTAACATCAACAACTTAACTAACTCAGACAAAAATATCAAGGCACAAGATGTATAAATATTTACCTCAACTGGATACAAATCATAGGCAATAACCAGTACATAATTATTACAATAACAACCAAATATTTAACAATATTTAACAGATCTTTTATTACGAGCCAATATATAAGACAAGTAAACCAACAACATACATAATAAAAATACCAAGACCAATGACATGTGCATAATTAACTCCTAGTTAAATTGTATAGCCAAACACCTATAAACAATATAGTAAAGTAACAACAAGCACACATATAGTCATAATAATATACAATAGACCATCATTATACCCTAACAAACTCAGTACATAGAGAAATACAACCAATATAATTCCTAAACAACATAACTATCTTATAAATACACAAATAATAATACATGTCATAGGAGAACAACTTAGTTAAATATTAATAAATACTCTCAATTTTCAAGAATATGCTTTACTGCCCAGACAATTTTGCCATAAACAATAAATATGCTAACTATATTGTAAATATCAACTAAAATTTAATACTAAACTTCTTAAATATTTAAAACATATAATTATAAACCTCTAACAAGTAAAATATCACTAAAACTCATGCCTAATAAACCTAAATTCATAATTATTTGCAATTTATTCAACAAAAACATGGGACAAGTACAACAACTATAATAAATAACAGTCACAACAAACCTAATAAGACAAATAAACATATATTATATACAAATAACCAGTGAAATTACATAGCCACTAAGCAGTACTTGTTACACTCACATAACCAAATATTTAAAGCATAGAAATCTATGATAAGCAAAATGCAAGTTAAAGTTAAAATGAAACCCTAAATAGTTAATTATAAACCTAGGGCAACAACTATAATAACTATGCCACATATTAAGTTTAACTAACAAAACAATCATCAAGACAATTTAAATACAACTAGTGAAATGGCATTTCAAGCATACATTTAATTTCATAAATTTACCAAGTATTTAACCCTAATAGCATATGTAAATTAGTCATTATCGCCCTTATATTTTACTTATAAGCAGTATATGGTATAAATAACAATAAAATAATACAAATTAACTAAATATTAACTCTTGTAAACATACATTTAACCTATAACACCTATTAATAATACATTAGCTAGGTAAAATAACTATAATAAACAAATATTTAACACTAATAAAACACAGTCATTTATATTAAACATTTATAAAACATGAGAAGAATAACAATAACTCAAATTTTCCTTAACAAGTAAAACAACATACTCAAATATAATAAAAAACCCAAAAGCTATATTAACTACACCAATAACTCAATATTTAATCACTTATTAAAAGTAAAGAAAGCTAACTCAAAGTAGTATTATAAACATTACATAGAACAACCAAAACACAATTATTAAATCTCAGGCAAACCCCTACATCTCTTGACATATACAAACAAAACATTACAATTTATAGGAAATGCTTCAAACAATATCCACAGTTAAGGAAAATCAAAATAAATAATCAATTAAGATTTTTTATAACTATCCAGTACATAAGCAATACATAGAACAACACCAATATAGACAATTAAACATAACTTTAAACATATCAAAGAATAGCCATACTCAATATAATAATACCATAGCCATACCCAATAATATACTTCTTAGGCAATAAACAATTAAACAAAATTTTAAATATACCTATTATACTACTTAATCAATAGACAGTTAAACAAAATTAAAACTTTAATAATCATAACACCAATAGGCATACAACAGTCAACTGGAAGAGGCACATGGGACTAGCCCAGTCTACAGGCGGCCGGCGCAAGATTTAGTGCCACATTTCATTAACACCATAAATAAATATAGTTAGAGTAGAGGTAAATTTATCATATTTTCAGGTATTATAGTGGACTATATGATGGCCATTACGGCATAAAATATTTACTTTAATTTTAATATTAACATGGCATAAATAATAAATAAAAATATAAAAATTGATTTTTGACATAAAAAAGTTAGTCTGTGAGGAAATTTTTTATTTATTGGTCAGGCAAGTTTTGTCAGCGGGAAAGTTGTAGATAAAGAGTCAAACTTAATATTTTTATTCTTGACATTTTCCTCTAGGATGCTTAGTTTACAAGAAAAAAGCCTCAGAATCAAAATTTTGAATCTGTGTCCAAAAAAAATTCCTAAAAAGTAACCCCATGTTAAATGTCAAAAACCTATACACAAATATATAAATATATAATATAACTATACATAAACATTAGCACATATCAAATCTCGGAATCAAAATTTTAAATCTGTGTCCAAAAAAATTCCCTATAGGAAATCCCCCTATAAAATCATGCCAAAACTGAGGTAAAGTTCCGCTTTCTTCACTACTGATTCCCAACCGCATCTCCCTCAATTTCGATCCCCAAACCCCTGCAACTATCTCACTTGCAGTTCTCAACTGCAACTGTGAATGGCTGGAAGCGGAAAACGCTCTTGTGATCAATAAACAGTGTCAACCTACGACCACATTTCACATGAATTATGTAACTTTGGCGCACGAATTCCATCAGCGTCATTAGTTTCACCGAAAAATGTAAGCTAATTTAAATGCCAGAGGTGCGTCAATTAGTTTTCACAAGTGGTGTCAACTAAAGTAAGACTTAAATTCAGGGAACACTTACAAGTTAAAAATTTTATGGGCACACTGAAATTTAAAACGGTGACTTCTTGGATTAGAATCCTAAGCCTTACATTTATGATTACAATGCAACAACACGATCAAAATTGCTACACCAATAAAAATGCAAGACGATGGAATAAATAATAATTAAATTCGGTTAGTAGATGATTATTAAACTCATGACCAAATAAAACCATGACAATACTTTTGACATCTTAAGTCAATCTTTAAAAAAAACGCGAGCCTGTCTCAACATTCACCTGGGGTGGCTTGAAGGGGTACTCCGGGGGGAAGACGAACTCCACGATGAACGCGCCCTTATTGTAGGGTTGGTTGTTGGGCACCACCAGCCCCCTCCACACGAGAATGTTGGACTCGTCCACCTGGATGTTGGTGAAATATGGCAAATCCGCCTCCTTCAATTCCGCCAACTCTTTCTGCAATCTTCTGGCGAACGACATCTGGCAGTTGCTACTCTTCCTCTCATAAACTTTTCACTTAGGTTGTTTTAATTTCGTAATCTCAATAGTTTACTCCCTTCACGTAGAACAGGGGATGCACTTGCAATGTGTAACATGAAACTGGAATTTGGGTTATGTTTTTATTGTGTTTTGACGGTTTATGTTTATTAGGATTGGACAAATAATAAATCATCTGTTTGGATACAGCTGATGGAAATAATACTTTCAGTTTCTCCCGTGATAAGATAACAATAGTTATTGAAGGTGCTCAAGTCAAAGTATACCTACTGAATACATTAAAGTATAAATCTGTGATAAAATAAATATTCTCTGCTATATGATATTTCAAAACAATCAGGTTTCCTAATATAAAGTACAAAATTGATCACGAAAGTACCAGGAAACCGAGCTTGTGCTAGGTAAAATTATTAAAAGTCATCTTCCTTTGTAAATACCAAGCTCGTTCCCTGCGCTCACTCACCCTTTTCTTTTTAAGAGGAGCTCGTTCACTTCCCTACCTCATCAGGCAAAAGGGTGCTGCACTGTGGTATAAATTTGTTGAACCACAGGTTAAAAATGAAACACATTTGGGCAGCAAAAATGTTGCCCGTACAAACAGTACTTGTTTTAGAGAATAAGATAAGGTTAAATACACGATAATTCAACAAACAATACTCTTTGTGTAGATTTAGAAACAAATTGCCGTAAAAAATTAATAATTTCTATTACAGTAAGTTAATGAGGTTAGATTAAAAGAATGCATTAATGGTTATAACGCTCTAACTTGATACTAAAGCCCTGAATAGTTACAAAAAAGTAGGCAATAAAATAAAAATAAATGATATAAAGTTTAAGTAAAAGAATAAAACAACTTTAACAGAGAACTCTTTGATCTTGATACATCAAAAGCAGTGCAATAATGAACGTTTCCTAGCACGTTTAAACTAAACATAACGGGTTAAATTCGGAAACATTTTGATTTTATGAAAATAATAAAACAATGTTGAAGGTAAAAGTAATTAATGTGGATTTATTTTGAATTTGATCGATTTTGCAATTTATCATAAATTAAATTGGAACAAATTTTCTTGAATGTTTTTGTAGTTAGGCCTAATTCTATAAATAAAAAATAATCTTCAATACGAACAGCTCGCTCTACCCGACAATTCGACCACCTACTTCCGATCTCATCAAAAATTGTATAGGTAGTCATTAACTTCTTTTAAACAAAAACGAAACACAATCGTGAATAAATAAAGGAATTGTACATTGTTGTGTAGAGTTATTGCAGCAAAAAGCGATGCAAAAGATATTCTTTTTAAAACTTAATGAAAAATGTTCCCATGCATAAATTTTTTAGGTATATCAAAATTTTTAAGTTTTTTTAAAAAACATTCATTTCGTAGCTTGCCTATACCTTAAAATAATTCTTTGTTTAACAATTTTTTAATCCAGTCTCGTTACGATGAAACCTCCCGATAACATGGAACAAGAAACCTAACACCCAACACGTGTCTTTTTCAGGTAGAACATTCAAAGACTAGTTCACAAGTTTTATTGCTGGTTCGGTATTTATAAACAAGCTCATATTTACTGCTTCGGCTAATCTATGTTAATTATGCCGATAGCAAAAGAAAATCAGAACCGAAGAATGTTCGCTCGTTAACCTTTGATTTAAGACAGTTTCAAGCGCAGCCGCGCGTGCGCCTGTGTGTGTGTTTGAGTGTGTGTGTGTGTGCATGCGAAAGTCGCGGATGCGTGTAAAACTTCATTACATGACGTAATATGAGAATCCGGCTTGCTAACAATGCACTTCTGCTTACTCGTGACTGCAGGGTTTAACAGACAATGAATGGATTTGGAATAAATACGATTTGTTTAAGCTTCTGGAAGCATGGTTTTATACAAACTGTAATTCTTATGAAAATATGCCTAAGTGTTATTTTCAACTTCTGTGCTGGTAGCGCAGTAATTAGGCAATATTGTTAACCATGTGGCTTTTGGGTAAAACATAGTGTTTTATTCACATGTTTCGGACGCCTTTTTTCATAAGAGATTTTTTTAAACTTGGTACCGTAATCACGTAGTTGGATAGTTATAGGTCTCCCATATCTTAAATATATTTTTCAACGATATTTAAAAACACTGTCCGAAACCGGAGAGTGCATGCAGATGCATGTTTTCAGTGTCTTACAGGGGGAAATGACTTAAGTAGATAAATTTTATGAAAAAATGTATATACCCTAGAAGAAGCACTTGACAGGCTTTCACTGTTTTATGTAAATAAAAAGTGTAAAGCTAAGAAAAGGTAACAGCTAAATGAAAAAAGAGATAGAAAAAAAAACACGAAATAATAGCAATAGTTATGATATTTTAAAACTTAGAAAACTATAATATTTTGTATTAGTTATGGTTCGATTTAAGCTTTCTATTTAAGAATTAGATTATATTCAAATATGCTTAATATAACTTTTACAAATTTAACTAAGCATTATACATGGCACATTAAAAGTCATTTAGAAATCTCTTCATAATTGCTCTAAAACCAAACGAATTTTACGTCCAAGAAAATGAAAAAAAAAATAAATAAATAAAAGTTATTAGTGAAAGTTTGGCAAATTATTAAGCAGAAATCGATATTATGTTAGTGTATATGGATTTTTATTAACAACACACTGCAAATTCACTATTAACACGTTTTAATAATACGATAGTGTTGTATTATAACGCACTTATACCAAAACAGTCTTTACATGTGCCATATAGGTTTGCGCGTCGTGCCGAGTCCATATATATGAAAATGTAATGCATCTTTAGTTTTTCTAGCTGATCGCCCATTCTCGTTTAATAATAAACATTAAGATTACCGGTACTGTACTTAATATTACTTAAAGTAGTATCTTTCGAGCTAAAATAAATACTGTAATACAATTTGTCTATTCTATACAGGTCTACAATGTCTCCATGTTATATTTCTGGAAACTATACGAACACAACTACATACTATACTATATACAAACTATACGAAACACTGTAATCGTTTGAAAACAAACAAAGAAATACTGTAAGACACAATATGACGTTTTATATATATTTTTAAATAGATATACTACAATGATAATTGACGAATTAAGAAATTAATAAATAAAAGATTCAGTATAATTAATTAACAAGTTTGTTTTCTTCTTAAGCACATTCATCTAAATTCAAAAATTAGTTATTATTATGCCTACAGTTAAACAACATGTATTTTAGTTGTAAAGTAGCCTATATAAATAATTAAACATCTACTGTTAAAAATTCAGAGTTTCTTTGTATTGTAGTTACAGATTAATAGATTAATCTGGTCTTTGATAAGATCGAAACTCCGTAACTGTTTGCCGATATTGAAATATATCTTTAAGGCGTCCTGACACATCAAACTTATAGTAAATGCGTTGTCTTTTAAAAGAATATGTAAGTGCTGAACTTTAATAGCTGAAATATGTAAGTATAAACCGATAGCCTATTATAAATTAAACAAATTAATTTGTTTGTTTTTGTTTTACATTTTAAGTCAGTCTTAAACTACTTAAACGAACTAAAATCTTACTGAAAATAAAATAGGGTCGTTTAAAAAATATTTTATTGAAGTTTCGTCGTCAAACGTTATTGCTAAATTTTAAAAACAGTTTCGCAAATATTCAGATAAGATATTGCTCATCATTACGAATACATTTTAAACATATATCCACAATTAAAATACAACACAAATAAATCTTCTCAACACCAGAATACCTATCACACTTTCCGTGTGTGCCCACAACATTTCCCATACCTGTAAACACCCATTAGATTACATTATCAGCTGTCCTACATTCTTAACCTCAATTTTTCCCAATTATATAATTTTCCGCCGTTCCTCGTCCATGGACAAAGAAACTTCGGGTGGCAAAGCTACTCCTACATATGAGCAATCGATAGTACACTCACCTGCATATCCGGTAAGCAAGAAACACAAACAAAACGAAATTCCGAACAATTTGAACACGTCAACCGCCATGACATAGGGAACACAGGACTACAGATGATAGAGAGAAAGTGAGTGCGCGCGCCTGGTGGCAGACCGAACAACTAGAGGTGAAAGTCTCCGGCTTGCCCAAGACGATCCTCAAGGTCTCTCCGCCGCCGCCGCCGCCGCAGTAGTCGCTATTTAATTTGGTCTGCTTATCCACCGCCATCACTGGAAACTGCGGATTTAGTTTTCCGTTGCAAGATGTTAATTGTCTGGTAGAACAAGTGGAGGTTGCTGCAACCACCTTGAATGATGGTCAAGTACCGGTACCGTTTATGGAGGTCTTAATGAGGAGCGAGATGACTTATAGGTACTAAGAGCTGTATTTATAATACGCAAATATCTTTAAGATTCATTTTATATTTTGAGCTTACATATCTGTTGATTTTGCGTGTTTTATATCGACGTTAATAACGTAGATAACTTACTCCAGTATCGTAGCTGTAAAACACAATTGTATCCCCTTTTTATTCGTGATTTTTAGATAAGTTAAAGATACCAAAATTAAAACCGCCATAGTGGAAGCAAATCTGAAGTAAAGAATTATCGCACTATAGACATTCTTCCCAAAATATTTAAAATATTTGAAAAGACAATGTAAAATTAATTTATAGGTTGTTTAGAAAACTACAAACTTTTAGGAAATTGCCAGCACAGTTTCAGGCATGGAGGATCAATTTTAACTTCAGCTACTGAATTCAAAGAATTGACAAGCTCTTATCCGTTTAGTTTAAATTAAGTTCGTAAAAAAAAAAAAAAAAAAAAAAAAAAAAAAAAAAAAAAAACACTTTTACATGGTTCAAAACTTATATGTACAACAGGCAACAATTTGAAGAAGTAGTGTACTTAAATAAAATTAGAATGAAAATACTATTAATCTCAAATTCAAACAATAAAGCATGGAGTACCACAGGGGTCCATCTTGGGACCTTTACTATATATTTGCTAGAAAGATAATTTTCCAAAATTGTCTAATAATAGCCAGTCTTTATATCTATGCAGACCATGTAAATTTTTACTCCCTGGATACTCAGAAAATAGTTAGAGACCTATTTGTAACTGATTTGTATTAACTAATTATTTTAATGACAAGCAGCTTTTAATTAATCTAACTAAAATACACACTAATCCAAAGATCGAAATTAACAAAATCGTTATAAGTGTAGTGGATCATATTAAGTTTTTACTGTTAAACATGGAACTTTATAAAAGCCTGTCTTGGAATTCGCATGTTAAAACAGTGATCTCTTCCAAAATAATCGCATTATTTAGATAAAAAAATTCCTGAATCTTGATTCTTTGAAAAATGTCTACTTTGCATATATTTATCAATAATATGTTTTTGAATATCATTATATGGACCCAAATCTAAAAGTAACCTTGACACTATTTTAAAACTACAGAAGAAAAGCCATTCGTATAATTTTATATCTCAAACCAAGAATTTCGGTGAAGAAGCATTTCGTGTCTCTAAATATAATGACTGTAGGCCAAAACGAAATGATATATTTGAAACAATTTTATCATTGGGGAAACAAATGAAACTATTTAAAACTATTTGGCGACAACCACAGACCAGAACTACATAAAAAAATAGTTTCGAAATTTTACAAAAAAACCCCAAAAGATTTACAAGCTGCAAATTTGAGTTTAAGGAAGAATTAAATCAATTTCTTGTCAGCAAGGCCCTATATTCCATTGAAGATTTTCTAGTACAGACATTTCTTTATAATTTATGAGTAGCCATAGCTGGATAGAACAATTTTTGTTTTATTTAGAAGTAAGACAAATTTGACACAATTCTTTTATACTGCTATATAAGTATATAAACTGAATAAAGATGTTTTGAATGCTTTATTGTTCTAATTTGAGATTGATAAAGTATTTTAATTTTAATTTTAATTTTATTCAAGTACACTACTTCTACAAATTGTTGCCTGTTGTACAGATAAGTTTTGAACCATTTAAGAGTGTTTTTTACGTAGCCAAGATTAAATTAAACGGATAAGAGCTTGTCAAGATATGTATGTTTACATGGTAATATTATAGGCTGATTGAACAAATTAACTGACAAATAAAGATTTTGGACCCAGTGCTGTAGCCTAAAATGCTACATTAGTCTTTTTTAAATGCCTTTTTATTTTTTTAATCGTGTCTTATGATTAGGAAACCGACAAAACTTCATCTTAAACACTTCGTGATTTATACTACGATATACTTTGCGCTTTGCTTTATATACCTTAGAGTGCATATTACTTGTAGGCCTAAGTTCGCAACAGGTAGGCCTATGTATAACAATTTAGTTATCCAGGTTTTTAATCAAAGGATTGATTGTGAATATAATTGTGTTTTAATTGCTTATAACTAACATGGCTTTATAAAGTGATTTATGTGGTATGGTACGATGATTAATAGGAAGGCAAAGAAAAAAGTGATCTCCTGAAACATTGCCTTGAGGTACTCCGGTACTCCTGATTTTATTTTATCAAAGGTGAGGAATTTGACAAAACTATTCTTTACGTTAGGCCAAATGTTACTAAAAGCATTATTTGTGTATGCGTAAAATAATTTAAATTTTATTTTATTAACTTTCCTAAGTTAACTATCGCCCTTTTTCAACAGGTAACTTTGGGTAAGGCAATTAGGCCTATACACACGTCACCTTCCCCAAATGGTAAAAAATTAATGTATTAAAATTTTTGTTCGTCTTTTAGCTTATCTGACTAAAGGTAATAGTATCTACTAGGGGTACCTGTGCAGCGCAATGCGCTGCATACCTCAGATTACTTTCTGATAAACCATTTTCCATGGTAATTTACTTTATTTTTTTCATAAAATTTAAAATCACTGTGGTCTGGAAATTCGTCAGAAGCCATTGTCAGCACTGGCCGTGCTGACAATGGCGCGCTTTAGACTACAAGAAAAATAGCACTTAAAAATGTTCTTATAAGAAGGAATAATAATTACTGACAAATACAAGTATTTTAAGCTAGTTTTGATTGTAGTAGCTTCAAATACGACTATTTTAAGAACTGCTACTCTACAATAAAGTATGGCAAGTACAACATATTGCAGTTTTAAAAGTTGCATGGTAAGTAAAGCAAGAAAGACATAAAAATGTTAATTTTCATTTGTGTAAAAAAATGCAAAATAAAACTAGCGTTTTCCTGGTTCCTGGATATATTTCACTTGGAAAGATGTTATTTTCGCTTACATCACGCCAAATGCTATGCTGACTTTTGAGTCATGGACTTTTAATTTACAGGATTTCACTTTAAAAGGTACAAAGTACTTAAAGATCCCTATACGGTAATTTTATTGGTTAGCTATATAGTGAACTAGCTGTTGCCCGTCACGGCTTCGCCCGTGTTGAATTTGTTTTTTAATCTCTTTTAAGACCTACGAAATCTTCTTCTTTAAAATATAAATTAAGATTGATATATTGAAATAGCATAAGCGGGGCACCTTTGAGCAAAGAGGAAAATATTAACACCGTAGGCCATAGAGTAATTTTTAAGTCCAGTGGGGCGGAGCCCTAAAGGGTTTCAAAAACTATAATTCCAAAACCGTTTCTTAGTGACTTCCTATGAGCAAAGAGGAACATCCATTTCAAATATTAACCCCATAGGTCATAGAATAATTTTAAGTCCAGTGGGTTGGAGCCCTAAAGGACTTTTCACGTCAAATTTTTTACCCCGTAGGATCTATGGTGACTTAAAGGTTCTGTGGAGTGGAGCCCTAAAGAAAATTTGCAAAATCGTTTCCTAGTAAATGCCCATGAGTAAAGAGTAACGTCCATGTCAATTTTCAACCCCGTAGGCCGTAGAGTAATTTTCAAATCCAGAGGGGCAGAGCCCTAAAGGGTTTCAAAAACTATATTTCCAAAACAATTTCTTAGTGACTTCCTATGAGCAAAGAGGTACATCCATGTCAAATTTCAACCCCGTAGACTCTCTAGTAGTTTCTAAGTCCTGAGGGGCGGAGCCCTTAAGGAGTTAAAAAACTATATATTCAAATCCGTTTCTTGGTACCTTTGAGTGAAGAGAAATGTCCTCGTCAAATTTTAACCCGTAGGATCTATGGTAACCTAAACGTTCTGTGGGGCGGAGCCCAAAACAATTCGCAAAATCGTTTCTTAGTGAATGCCCATGACCAAAAAGGACCCAATGGCAAATTTAACCCAGTAGGCCAGAGTAATTTTTAAGACCAGTGGGGTGGAGCCCTAAAGGACTTCAAAAACTATATTTCCAAAACCTTATTGGTTCAATTTATATACAGTAATACAAAAAGAAAATCACACCCCATTATTTTAAAAATTTACTTTCATTATCATATCTTTACAATATTTGTATTTAAACTCACATGTCATTATTTATAACATTCTTTATTATTGTTTGGAATATACCTCCATCTTATCTCTCTTTTCAAGGTCTTAATTTCTTTTTAATAGTTTACCTCAGGTCCTTCGAGGATTTTTATTAGTTCCTCTTCAGTATTTAGTATTTTAGTGAATATCTATGAACAAAGATGACCGTCTATGCAAAAAAATTAATCCTGTAGGCTCTATAGTAATTTTGAGGTTACTGTGTTTGGGGCAGAGCCCTGAAGGAAATGTGTAAACAACTTTTTATTGAGCACCTATGACCAAAGAGATTCCAAATTTCAACCCTGCAGGCCCTATAGTTTATAGATTCGTTGTTTCTTTCAATTCGTATTTTAATTGGCCCTAATTGTAACATTATATTGAAATTTCGAAGACATGTATGGTGGAGCCCTGAAGGGATTTTTGTGAAAGCGTTTCTTAGTGAGCACCTATGAGCAAAGAGGAACGTCCATGCCAAAATTCAACCCTGTAGGCCCCAAAAGTAATTTTTTGTCCCGTGAGGCGAAGCCCAAAAGATGCTTTACAAAAGCGATTCTTAGTGAGCACCAATGGGCAAAGTGTATCTTTCATTTCAAATTTCAACCCCTTAGATCATCTGGCTTTTCATACTCGTTGTTCCCTAGATTCATATTGGCCATAAGAATAACATTAGACCAAAATTGAAATCGTGTGTGGCAGAGCCCTGATAAATTTGGCAAAACACTTTCGTAGTAAGCACGTACATGAGCAGAGAGGAACGTCCACGTCAAATTTCATCATCATAGATCCTATAGTTTTTCAGATTCGTTGTTTCCTAGATTCGAACTAAAAATTAGCTATGAATACATTAGATAGAAATTTTGAAGTCATATGTGGCGGAGCCCTGATGGAATTTTGCAAAACCGTTTCTTAGTGAGCATCTATGATCAAAGAAGAACGCCCATGCCAAATTTTAACATCGTAGGTGCTATAGTTTTTCAGATTCGTTGTGGCCTTGATTTGTATAAAATATTGGCCAAAAGAATAATATTAAATGGAAATTTTGAAGTCCTGTGGGGTAGAGACCTGAAAGAATTTTGTAAAACCGTCCTTAGTGAGCATTTTTTAACACAGAGGAACGTCCATCCAAACCTAACCTAAACTCTAACTCTAAACATTTTACACCAGTTAAATTGTTTACAAAGCTAAAAATATTGTCGTATTATGGTTATGTCATCCTTTAAAATGTATCATTTCGCTAACAGCTGATAGCTTTGAATCTTCGACAGATAATTACAACAAATATTTGAAGTCATGTGGGGCGGAGCCCCGAAGGAATTTCGCAAAACCATTTCTTAGTGAGCACCTATAGGCAAAGAGGAACATCCATTCCAAATTTCAACCCTGTATGTCTTATAGTTTTGGAGATTCGTTGTTTCCTAGATTCGTATTTTAATTGCTCCATAAGAATAACATTGTAACGAAATTTTGAAGTCGTGTGGGGCGGAGCCCTGCAGGAATTTCGTAAAACCGTTTCTTAGTGAGCATCAATGGGTAGAAAGGAACGTCTATACCAAATTTCAACCCTTCAGGTTGGCTAGTTTTGGAGATTCGTTGTTGCTTTGATTTGTATTAAAAATCCCCCATAAGAATAACATTATAACGAAATTTTCAAGTCGTGTGGGGCGGAGCCCTGACGGAATTTTGCAAAACCGTTTCTTAGTGAGCGTTTTTGAGCAAAGATGAACGTACATGCCAAGTTTTAACCCTTTAGGTCTTATAGTTTTGGAGATACTCTGATACGTGAGTGAGTGGTATTTGACAAATATATAGTAGAAGATTTGCCAACGACATTATTAGACTATGTCATAGGAGATGAGGTGGCTTACAGGTGTACAGTAACTTAAGAGTCGTCTTCACCCCTGGGCCAGTAGCCCATTGTTGCGCAGTCGGCAATGTTAATCATACGGCTTTTATGCTAAAACATGATTTTGTATTCCCCTGTTTCGGACGCCGTTTTTCAACCCATTTTCTTGAAACTTGGTAAGTGTTTAGTTGAATAGTTATATTAGGTTTCTCATACCTCGAAATTTTGAAAATTGTACTAAATTTTGAAATATTAACTTAGGAAAATCGAGTTACTTTGCGACGTCACAGAGAGTAATATTTGTTAAATTTTCAAAATTTCGAGGTATGAGAAACCTAATATAAGTATTCAACTAAACACTTACCAAGTTTCAAGAAAATCGGTTGAAAAACGGCGTCCGAAACAGGGGAATACAAGACCTTGTTTTAGCATAAAAGCCGTATGATTAACATTGCCGACAGCGAAACAATGGGTTACTGGCCCAGGGGTGAAGATGACTCTTAACTCAGTCAAGGTGCTGCCAGTGCCGACCAAATCACAATCAATCCTTTTGGGTTATATCCTATTTATAGTTGTCACTCAATCCCAAAATACCCGAGCTAATCTCGGTACAAGATTGGTTAGGGCCTACACCCGATTTACCTGTCAAATGTCACTCGTAGTTATGAGCATCGGAAGACATTGCGCCATCGAAACAAATTTTTAAAACACTAATATTCTATGATAAGTCTATTTGTGTGCATACAAGGTCTTAAACACCTATAGGCCTATGTCACTTCAAAAATATAATTATTATTATACTGTATTTTACTTTAAACACTCTCCCACTTCTTAATTGCCCCAATTCCCCTTTAGCCACTTTTCATCTACTACCATTAATTAATTTTAATAAATGAAATTGTTTTTGATACTTTTTTTATGACGCACGTATGTACATAACCCGGCATTGGCAAAAATGTTTACTCTGCAGACAGCGTCGCATTCTAGCGGCCAAGGGCGCAACTTCGTGAACTCTCACAATCCGCAGTACGTTGTCTCTGGTTTCTCACTTATAAAATTATGCATATTTTTGCATACTCTAATGCAACCAACAAAGCTAAAAAGATAAATACTAAATCAATAAATTACTTTAATAGTTTCGAGAAAATCAGTTGAAAAATGGGGAACAAAACCATGCTTTGCCTTAAGAGTCATCTTCACCCCTGTGCCAGTAGCCCATTGTTGGGCAGTCGGAAATGTTAATCATACGGCTTTTATGCTAAAACATGGTCTTGTATTCCCCTGTTTCGGACGCCGTTTTCCAACCGATTTTATTGAAACTTGGTAAGTGTTTAGTTTCGAATAGTTATATTAGGTTTCTCATACCTCGAAATTTTGAAAATTTAACAAATATTACTTTCTGTGACGTTGCAAAGTAACTCGATTTTCCTTAGTAATATTTCAAAATTTTGTAAAATTTTCAAAATTTTGAGGTATGAGAAACCTAATATAACTATTCAACTAAACACTTACCAAGTTTCAAGAAAATCTGTTGAAAAACGGCGTCCGAAACAGGGGAATACAAGACCATGTTTTAGCATAAAAGCCGTATGATTAACATTGCCGACTGCGCAACAATGGGCTACTGGCCCAGGGGTGAAGATGACTCCTATTTTAGGAAGGCTACTCCGCGACTTCGCGGTGTCTGCTGTGATAAAAATGTTACCATTGACGATGAAATGTTACTCAATAGAATATCCTTGACAAATTAATTGGCTACCGAAACATTGCTTGGTGTTAATATTTTAGTCCATTTTAATTAAATCCAACTTGTTCATACAATGTTTTATTACTTAAATAATTTTTAATAGAGTCTGTTTGTCTTGCCATCTTTTGGAAAGGAAGAATTTAGCTATAAATTCACAGAAACAGTACTTGTATGTCTATATTATATTTTTGTATTACTTTTATGTCATGGAGAAATCTATTCGGCTGGATACAAATTCGCCAGTGGTTGGAGGGTCGACGAAAAGATACAAATTCGCCAGGTCCCGATTACGCAGAAAAACGGGGCCGTCAAAACATTCAAATTCGCCAGTTCCAGGAATCCCCCGCAGCCCCTCGGCCGGCGCGCGGCATGCGGCGTGCGGCGCGCCCTTCACCCCTAAAGCACTATATATATATATATATATATATATTTAATTGTGATAGATTTATTTGTTCTTATTGTACTCAAAATGTCAGATTTTTGTTCGATCTTTGTTTACATTTATTAGAATAGTTGCGTTTATCGTAATAAATATATTTCATAGAACTCAATTAGTACAGTAAAATAAGGAAAAAACAACCTTTAGATCGGCAACTGATGTGAATCTGTTAAATTTTCAAGAGACCTTCTTTGAAGCTTTAGAAAAGAGATTTGATGAGTCCCCTAAAAATACTTTTGATTCACACCGATAAAATCACTTTTCAAAATGACGGATCTTTGATAATGGGATACAGTTTGAAAAAACTTCCCTTTTCATTTTACGTGCATCTTTCAAATTTAAGCTATGGTACCAACACCAACCACAGCCAGCTCGGGCAATGAAGGGGATGAGCCCGACCGGCCACATTCCTGGGTTCCCCGAGGGGCTGAGCATTAGTTCCTAGAACTGGCGAATTTGAATGTTTTGACGGCCCCGATTTTCTACCTGTTTGGGACCTGGCGAATTTGTATCTTTTCGTCGACCTTCAAACCACTGGCGAATTTGTATCTGGCCATCTATTCGTACGTAACATTTTCTTCAGTTTTTCAGAGGCATGCAAGTTAAATCGATTGCAAACCTAGCCTATATCATATATCAGTATATCGAGTATATCAGATATTCTAAGCAGATGATTTATAGTTGTTAAATTGTTCAGCAAAAAATATTACAAAATAAAGCACTCCTAACTGGTGGAGTATATGGAATAATCTAAGGTAGAATCCGAGCGTAGGCCTATGCACTGAAATTAATTTCCCCTCCTTTCCGCTTAGAACAGTCAGTAGGCCTATAAATCATATAGCAAGTACAACCTACAAATACTTTATGTAAAAAATAAGTTATTTATGTTATTACTAAGGGATTTGTTGTTAAAAATCGAGAAATTTTATTTGAACTATCACGTGCCATTGCTAAAAATGCTTACGTTTTGTTTAAAATTAACGGCACCGTACCAATTCAATATTGTGATTATCAGGAATCACTCAAAATTACACTTACTACTTACAACTGTACACTAAAGGTAGTTTTCCTAAGCGACGACTCTAGCGACCCCAGTCGTACGGCTGTAGCCCACAAAAAAATATAAAAATGTTTTAAAGGTCTATGCTGTAGCCGCGAGACTATGACTCATACTGCTTCGCATGTTAGTATACGAAATTCATTCCTATGACGCGACGGAAGCGGCTCTAGTGAGGCGGCTCGAGCCGAACGACTAGACTGCTTGCATGAGCAGTCTAGTCGTATCAGCCGCGACGACTGGAGCTATGTTTTTGTGCTATTCCTACATGTGAAGCAGTGTGAGTCATAGTCGCGCGGCTACAGCATGGAACTGTAAACTGTTTATATTTCTATGGGCTACAGCCGTACGACTGGAGTCGCTAGAGTCGTCGCTTAGGAATGCTACCTTTAACAGATGTACTAAACAGTGTTGGTGAACTTAACTTTGTTGTCAATGGGAAAACAGTTAGCCTAAATTTTCGACCTAAATACGAGACGCTAGAGTCTATTTGCTGATTTATAATAATTTAAGTCTGATAAATATTTTAATTTTGTGTTTTTATACTCCACTGCATTTTCAAGTGTTTGGAATCTGTGTCTTGTGTTTGTGTAAACCAACAACCATAAAAAAATGGGCTTATGTTTTAATTAACTCTGACGCTTCTGAAGATGGGCGCCCGAAACGCGCTCAGGGTGAAGATTGATTGATTGACACCTCAGGCCATATTTCCATAAATAAATAAATCTGAAATTTCAAAATGTATTGGTAGAAGTGTTTAATTAAGTAGTATCTGTTGAAATTACTTGTTCGCCAACTTCGAGCAGTTTATATATAGCTTAATCTCAACCAAAGGGATGACACAGCACAAAGATATTTATCCAAAAATAAATTACGCTAAATAACTTCTCCTACCACTGCATGGAAATAATCACATTGTCACACCTGTAACCCTTATGCAAAACAGTTCATTTCCGGTTTCCATTTCTTTCCCGCTCTAGAGCGCCAATAGTATATTTCGTCACAAGGGCCGAAAGTGGCGTTTTGCCGGCCAGGAGATCGTGTTTCAAGTTCGAGACGAAGTCGAGAACTTGAAACGATCGAGGGTTGGCAAAACGCTTTCGGCCGAGTTACGAACGATATTTTTCATCACACTACACAATGCAATAAATATTATACTAATGAAAAAATATTTTATTCTGAGCCAAACAACTAAGCCAAGCACTGACCTAATCTAGAGGGATGCAATGTGTTTCCGGTTGCTAGGCAACCAATTCATTTCATTGTTGCAGTCACATGTTTTTGTGATACAACGTGTTGTGAATGTTTTTATGTAAGGTCTAGGCCAGCTAATTTTGCAGGCCTAGGCCGGAAAATTTTGCCGGCCTAGGCCGGCAAAACAGCTGTTTCGACGGTAGAAACGAGGGTCGAAAACAGGTGATATTGATGTAGTGTAATGAAAAGTGCTTTACCGCACGCTAGATAAAACACCAGTTTTAAGTCAGCTGTTATTACAAACCATGCCACAGCTATTGTTCATTGTTGTCGTTTAGTAATTGCTTTATTTTTAGTTTTAGGTTATGTTCAGTGGCGGATTTACCACTAGGCCGACTAGGCCCTGGCCTAGGGCCGCGGGCTGCAAGGGGGCCGCACGGAGTCCCAAATATACAGAGCATATATTTTTAAGGATGTCCTTGCATGGTAAAGATGAACATCAGCCTTGACCCCTTATTTTTCTGCAGACTAATTTAGTTGAAAACCCGTAAATTCACAACACAACAGAGAGACTTTAGTCACGTCATATTGTGGCGTCTGCCGTTTTCCATGCCAATTTCGGGTGATCATCAGCGACCTGTACGTTAAGTCACATTCATATTGGTGGCAACTCTGAGCGACGACGCGGCGGCCCCTTTGGGTTTTTTTATTATAATTAACTGAAGTTACCTCTCTGTGTCTAAAAAGTGAACCACTTTCCAATTGATATTTTTTGGGTGCCAGTTTGCTATTGGTGAGACGCTGTCAAAATGCAAAATCTGGGTGACATTAAAACTAATGTTAGTTTAATTTAAAGATTTTCTAAAACCATTACCATTTTGTGTATCAAAATTGTATATAAAAATTTTGTGTACCATAAGTATCCAAATTCAGAAAGCAACACATTTATACCAATATAGTAATATTAACAAAGTAATTCAGATCAATAAAAGGACCCCATTGAACAACTACAGTTTGGTAAAATTGAGTACGGATAGCCATCTTGACTATTTTGATAGCCTCCCACCAACAGCAATTTGACCAACGTAACAGACATAACATCCCTAAAATACAGCGGCACGCTTTTCACAAACGTATGAACAGAGAGTAGTGACTCCAGTTATAGCATAGATCGACTATAGATAGTCAATGATAAAGCATAATGGACCCCGTGCCCCACCCCCATTTAACAGCTGGATAATCCATTATCTTTTCAAGACAAGCTCGTTCTCAGATATCAGAGTGTACACAGACAATTACACTTTACTGGTACCAGAGCATAGGATAAAAAATTAAAAACGATTTTAGCTTAATTTGATGACTTTAGATGCACTCTACTTCAGTCGGTGAAGAGGAGGGGGGGGGAGGAGGGCCCCACAGAAAAGTTGGCCTAGGGCCCCAACCTTCGTAAATCCGCCACTGGTTATGTTTGATAGTTAACAATGTGTTCCAACAGAAACAAATAAAAAATAAACTAAAAGACATTTGGTTTACAATAAAACATGTAATCTGTAGCAATTATGTTGGTAGGAAAAATCTTGTGTGTATTACGAGCGCATATAGTCATTGCAGCTCTCGAAATTTTCGGCCGCACGAAGCGTCAGCTGAGTTCATCTACAATTCTCGAGTGGCAATGACGTATTTTACGCTCTTATTACACAAGGCAATACGCACTTTGTACCGTACGATTTTAAAATATTCTGATATATTAGAAATACAGTATTTTCAATTGTAGATCAATTATTTGTCCAACTAGGCATTCTAACTTTATTAATATAAAGAAAAAATTTAACTATCTATATGTTTAGAAAATTCGACATGAAACCCGTATTGGAAAAAACGGCAGAAAGTATGATGGATACCTTATCTGATGGAAGATTTAAGGCTGAAGATACTGTTTAATGTCTCCCGTTGCCGTTATTCCCGCGTTAAATTTAAGAACTATTATAAACATGTTTATAACTTGTTAACTTATTGACTACCTTATTGCATACAGAGATGCTTTTTTACCATTGCTATACAACTTAATACATAAAAAAGCAAGGAATAATGCAAGGAAAGCATGAATACAATTAAATTGTGAAATATAACTTTTATTAGTATTTTAAAATAATTTATATTAACATAAATAAATAAATAAATATTTTTATAAAAAAATAAACGAAGTTAAAAACTATTTGAGAAATTAACATACCTGAAGAAAAATTTACAAAATCATTTTATTCCTAAATTTATTTCTTGGTTAATATAATGATTAATTTTTTAGTCACAGGCAGTCCTTATGCACTCATTACGAGATAAACTTTACAACACAAACTGTTGAACCACCATCTTCAACACCATCCGGTGAAACTACAAAAGATTCGTAATGGAGGTATTCGGTCTCTCAGCACTTCTGTAAAAATATATTCAAAGTTGTAGTATATCATCTTGGTGAGTGAGTAAGTTTCTTAATACTTAATTAGCTATTAACAATAACAACATTTACAAAGCCTATTCTCGGATTTGCTTAAGAGAATTCATGTCGAAATAAATAATGGAACCCTGTTCAATAATAGTAATTTTTTATTCATATTTGGAATCAAAGTTTACCACCATAAAAGCAGCATACAAAAAGTAAAACTCACAGAAAACAATAAAAAATGTGTTAATGAGGTAGCCTATAACTGGGGTATTGGGATAAAAAACATAAATGTGGATTTAGAGCTAAATAAAAGTATACATAAAAAGCACAAGTCAATAATGAAATAGTTAATAAATACTGTTTGGAATTCTTTAAGACGCTACGTTATTGTTGTTGTTTGGAATATCAAAATATAGAGTTATGAAAAGCATATAAAATTATTTTGATTAAAATATAATATGTAAAAAATGGTCATCACTAAATTCTAAGTGCTAAATGGTATAAGACTCACGTGGTATAATAGGCCCGGCAGTGACAGGGAAGCCGGTTGGCGGCGGACGGGGAGTTCCAGAAGCGCGTCGGAGTCGGACCCTCTGTTCCTCATCGTTGTTCTTGTCCAGCTCCAGGGCGTAGGACACATCACTCGTGTTCAACGATGACTCCGAGATGATCAGATAGTTCCACTGCTGTCCATCCCACACAGCGAAGGTCCAGTTACCTCGTCCATCTAGTAAATCTGCAAACAAGACTATTTATAAATAGCTTGAACATTTTCTGTGTGTGTGTGTGTGTGTGTGTGTGTGTGTGTTTTTTTTTTTTACATTTATTTAATTTGGAAACCTTCCGAGATTTCATAAAAAAATTAAACACCTTTGGCAGTTAATAGAATACTTTTTGTGGCGTTTAAATCTCGTTTGAACTATTCAGTATATTTGCCCTGATAATCTTAATTATTCAAAAATTTCTTTTCAGTAATCGGATACAATTTTTCACAGCTTTATATTTACTTCGATTAATATATAACATCGCAAATTTGGACGATTTGTGAATGATTAATTTTTATTTTCGTATAACCTTTTTTGGACAAAATGCAGTTCAAAACAAGGTTTAAATTTACATGGCTACGACACGAGAAATAAAAACTTATTTCGAGCTGATTTTTATCTACTTATAATTTACCACAAATTACCATCTCATTCAGGGGCTAAACTTTATAACCATCTAGGCTTCCTGATAACATTAGAAAAACAAATGATACTAAATTATTTAGGAAACAATCAAGAAATTATTTGATAACTCATGCTTTTTATCGGGTGGAAGAATTTATAAGTCATAAGCATGAACATAAGTAAAAATAATTTTTTGCTTTTAAATATATCGACTAGCACTTTGCGTCAACGGGGTCAATTTAAACTGGTGGCTCAGTCAGTAAGGCTAAAATAGTCAACGCAATATTCATATTATTGTCTATGACTTAAATAAATAAATAGATGCTCTGCTAAACAATACTTTACCTCTATAGTCTTTTCCTTCCTCCAATGTTCCCAGACTTCCAATGACTAGCTTAGTTAGGGCAAAAACTAAGGAAAACAATTTTGCTGAATGCATAGTTTAGGGATGAATGTCACTCAACTGAGAAAGTGGTAGACAAATGTAACTTTAGCCCAGTGGACAATCCTTATATACCAATATTACGCCTAATGTTTATTAAGGAAGAAAACATGATATTACGTGTTAACAAGTTTGATAAACCCACAGAATAGCCTAATGCGTCACTTTATTTCCTGCTTTTCCATGATAAACAAATACTTTTGCTTTTATTTTTAACATTCTTAAATTATCCTTTCGTGGTAACACTAATTAATTCCAAAAACATATTTATTTTTATAGGGTTAGTTATAAATGTATATTTTTATGACTTTGTTAAAATAGTTGTATATTTTACTTATTTAATCTCAAAATAAACAATAACAACCGATTTAACATATAATAGTAAATAAACAAAAATTTAATATTTTTTTTGTATAGCTCTCCTTTTGTTTTATTAATGTACAATCTTTATATAATAAAAGAGTGCATTTAATGGTCAAGAGAGAAAACTACTGAACGAGTCGTGACGATATTGGTGTCAATGGATTTCTTATGGCCTCTACAAGTTAGGGCAAATATAGTATATCTCGGAAAAGCCTTATAACTCCGTAAAATGGAAATTAAACCTTATTTAGACCAATCTAAGACGTTATTTTATTGATTTGTTTGCTGATCTAGGTAATCCATATATTACACTAAATTTAACTACACTGCTGATTTACAAAATAGTTTTAGGAAACAAGGCAGAGAACTCCAATTCAATGATCATTGATGGATAACAAATAAAATCAAAGACACCAAGGTTGCCATTAAAAGCAAGTAAAAGCAGTAAAATAAATATTTAATGAAATGTTGGTTACTACATAAAGAAAGATACTTATTATAGATGATTGCATTTACTACTTTATTTAAACTTATATAGATCAATTAACTTATCTACACATATTTTTAGATATCTAACAAACAACCAATGAACTTTTAGTAAAATACTCATCCCCATATTTTTACCAATTAATTATTTTCCTTATTATTTTTTTTAACTAAGCCATTAAAAGGTATTAAAAGGTCTTGAAGTTTTATGCTTCTATATATATTTAAGAATTAGTTTACTGTTCTCACTTGTATACAAAAAGGTGAAGGTACAGTGGTACATGAGATGAACTATGAAGAGATTTGTAAATAAAAAACACAAGAAGAAATACAAAGAGTAAGGAAGGAGATGAAAATAAAACGCAATAAAGAGACCGAGAAAAATTAAAACATTATGAATACAGTACCTTAGATATCACCAATTGGAGAGACAATTTTAATCAAAATAATGTAAATATAAAAAATCTGTTCCTTTCCTCTCGCTCTCAATTTTGTAATTTCTATACTATGTTTTGAAACCATACAAAAGAATGAACTATTATTGTTATACATTGTATAACTGTTGGCAATTGCTAAAGAAATGGTAAAATAAAAATTATTAAAATTTAATTTATGTAGTTCTGGTTTTTATAAGTTTTTAGACCAATAAAACTTATAAAACATCATACTTCTTTAGAAAAATCATCATAATAGTTACCCGTCATTTTTGACGGTATTTTAGCTTGTACAGTATATTGATCAGTTTTGCGTTATAGATAAGAACTTTGAATAATTTATGATTTATTAAATTTGCATAATATCGTTTGAATGCCAGAAGTCTATAAATGTTTTGCCCAAGCTAACCTTAAATAGCTGTTTGATTTAGCGAGCGGGAATGAGATGAAGCGGGAATTAACTATTTACAGACGTGTGGCAATGTGATCATTACCATACACAGTGGTAGAAAAATGATGTTATATTAAAATAACACTTTACGACGTTACGTACGGTAATACATTTGTTATTGGTTTAAATAATGGGGTGGTAACCGGTGGTGAAGGCTATAAACAATGCTTAGCCTCGGGGCCAACATGGCAGCCGACTTGACATCATCCTATCGGACCATTCGGCCTTTAGTGGCATAATAATCCCACTCAATGAAAAAATAGTTAAATTGACTTCGACCTAAATATGAGAAGTTTAAGTGTGTTTGCTGATTTATGATAAGGTAAGACCGAAAAATATTTTTATGTGGTTATACGCACTGAAATTCTTAAGGCGCTGATAAGGAAAATTCTCTTATGAAATCCTGATCTCGTTATTATGTAATTTTGACTTGTTGTATATAATCATTAAGAGGGCGCTAAAGGGTTAGTCCTAGTGGTCGTTGCTGAAACTACCTGAATCATTGTTTACTAGCGTACCGAGGGCTAGAAACAATAAATAGTATTTTATGTAAACCATTATGTGGATAAAGAAACGCTGCTGCACTTCAGCACGTGTGAGACCCAAGATTCAAGTAGATGATCAAATCTATTTATCCAACCCATCTATTCATTGGGCCTTTTATTTATACGCTTTTTAAAATGTATCTTTTACTGTATTTTGGTTATATTTAATTTTTATGCTAATTTATTTGCCCAACTCGGCATTCAAGCTCTTTTGAAATAAACAATGGAATGAGATTTATTGGAATTTCGACAATTTCAACCAAGAACCGTGTTGTTAAAATAATAACGGTAGAAAAGTGGGATGGATACTTTATCTGATGGAAGATTTAAGGCTGAAGATATTGTCTGAGGTCTTTATACCGGCGGATACAGTGATTGACCGGAACATGATACCCCTACTTCCGGTCGCTCCACGCGAGACCACGCCCTCTGTCGATATCGAGTAACTGTTACTTTTCGGCAACTGCTACTAATGTAGGGAATATTGATAATGAGTAATCAGTGGGTAACCGTTGCAACCTTTAATTTCAAGTAACAGATACTGGAGTATCTGGGGGGACGTAGGTCCTGATTTCATCGATGAGTTAATGATATAATGAGTAATTTTCCTTTCAAACAACCGAAACATGCACATGCTAGTTATAAACGATGCGTAACCATTACAACTAACTGTTGCATTTAACAATAACTATAGATCGCGCACTGGTCGAAATTCAACCAAATATCAGTTTATCGGGTCTCGATTGGATGGTAAAAAATATTTTATTGCTAAAATATCTGTTTTTTATGATTTGCTAGTATTAGTTAGCAAATCAGGAAAAACACTTGTCAAAATACAATTATGCAAACGATTATCCTTCTCCATAACATTTATATTGTAGGGTGTAGCCTTGTTAGCGGATTTGAATTATAATGGGAATCTGCTCGTCTTCAGAATTCTACCCTTCTAACGCTATTTCCAAATTTTTCGTAGGACGCACAGAATCTGAGGAAAAGGAGGAAAAGAAACATGCTTGCCAATTAATGTAGCCTATAGAATGCTAAACAGTAATCCATAGACGTTCTGTGAATGTTGCTACAGTTAGTTTTCTGGTACCTATACTACTGGTGAACCATACAGAGTAATGGATAAATGTTGCAATTATTAATTTCCTGCAACAAACAAAAGTTAACATCAGTCATATAAAGGTTGACGATTGAGTCTATTAATTTTCAGATCACGAATGACATAAAGTTTTTCGTTTAAGGTAAAGTTTTGAAATTATTAAATTTTGTGAAGTAGCGCTTCGACCATTATGAACTATATTTTCGTCATATTGCTAAATTATTTTAACTAATTACGTTTAAATAATTCATTTACAACTGGTTTAACTTGCTACTTAATAGGATATCCGTCTTGTTAAAAATCAAATTTATTTAATTTGATTTTGATAAACAATGACTGTTTCTTATCTATATAAATGTCTTGTCATTTTATGAACTTTGTAAACTTTGGTATATTCAGAGAAGTTAAATAGAATTAAAGTACAAAAAAATAACTAATATCTTAGAGATGAATGAATTATTCTTCTATTGCAATGTTAATTGTGATCATAGCTTAAATAAGTATTCGGGGGTTGACGGTTTTATTCCAGCAATTAAAGAAGTTTTCCTCAATCATATTGAGGGTGGGGACACTTTTGTTGCGTGAAGATTATCTTCCTCTTTTGTATTTACCTTCTTCTTTGTAGTCAATTAAAACTTGACGAAACGCACTTTTACCCCTCTACCAGGTTGATAATTATGATGAGGTTTAATGGATTTTAAACGGGCGGGTAACTACAACAATTTACTATCTTAAGACGATATTATTTACTGGAATAATTCTAATTTTATCAATTGTGTAACTTTTTTTGTGCAGAATTAATTTTTATTTAGTGTTTTTAAGTTCAAGTTTATCATTTAAGTAATTTAAATATTTATTACATTAAAAAAAAATATTGAGTAGATATCATAATGTAGGGAACAAATATTATATAACAGTTAAGGTTTGGGGTATGTTGTAAAAAACAACATTTTCAGTCCTATATTATACTCTAATACGAGTAAGGTATATTTTTATGTATGCGAAACATTACTCCAAAACAGATATAGCGATTTCTTCAGGATAAAAATAATTGAATTTTTTACTATATGGAACATAGAGTATAAAATTCTTTTAGAGCGACTTTAAATTTCTCTTAGGCGAATTTTTGACCCCCAAAAGGCTTTTTTATTACTAATTTGATTTCAATGAATCAGGTTAGATTTTAAGTATTTTAAACTAGGTAATAAACTATAATCGAGCAATTATTTTCAAGTATTAAAAAAGCTCATTTTCCGTAATTTTTGACAGAACTTTAGTTGTTTAGGCTACATGGTTTGACTAATGTAGTTGCTATGATCAGTTTATTTTCCCCCATCGCAGCTGTCGCTGTATGCTGAAAACAACATAACATAACCTTTTCTTGTTTATATTTGATCGCCGTTATGTTACGTTTTTAAATAAAATTTAATTGATATTTTGACAGACCTGTTTGTTAAATCAAATAGATCAACACTGGTGTTTACTTTTTGAAGTTATAAATTATAGTCTACCAAAAGATAGGCATGTTGATGTGGAATGAATTGGTGTCGTACGGAATTATGAGATTAACTAATTTATGGGATACAACTAATATCTATTTGGGAGAAAGATTTAAATTGAACAACTAATTAGAATGTGCTGTGCCATTGTAGCCTGTGTCTCAGGTAACAAAATATGCATTAAGTGTTAAGTAAGCGTAATTCTACAATACTTAAATTACTTGATTTTTAATAATTTTGATTATTAATCATGGATTTTAGATTGTATTGTTTTTTCGCTCTACAATCTATTTACCTTTAATATTGTAAGCATAATTATTATTAAGTTACTTGCTTGTTTTGAGGTCTTAGCTAAAATCATTCTTTGTGTGTATTTATTTGTAGGCTAAGGCCTAGGATGTACGCCGGTTGACTTCGGACGGTTAGATGACGTTCCACTCTTCACATTCGAGGAAATGGAAACCTCCGTTCTCTCCCTAAAGAGCAACAAGGCTCCTGACCCGGACGGGATTCCCAGTGAGTCTTTAAAGAAAGTATTTTCAATTAATGCTGGCTTGTTGTTGAGAATGTACAACGCCTGTTTGGTAGAAGGGGTGTTTCCGGGTCCCTATGGAAAACCGCAAGACTTGTACTGATCAGCAAGGGCAAAGGTGATCCCGAGCTGTCGTCATCCCACAGGCCTTTCTACACGTTGGACACGGCTGGGAAGCTGTTCGAGAAGCTGATCCGTTCCCGCCTGACCTCTGCCGTGGAAGCTGCCGGGGACTCATGCCCCCGTCAGTATGGCTTCAGAAAGGGACGGTCAACGATTGACGCTATCACCGAAGTCCATGGAGAGCTGTGAAGAGAGTCGAGAGCCACAACCATTTCTCTCGCTGAGTAGTGCTTCTTGTTACGCTTATGTCAAGAATGCCTTTAACTCGGCGAGGTGGGTCGATATGTTGGATGCGCTTCGCAACACCTTTCGCGTTCCTGCATATCTGTTGCGACTCATTGAGGATTATCTCCGCTCTCAAAGCCTTATTTACGACACAAGGGACAGAACGTGGACGATGGAAGTCACTTCTGGTGCCGCGCAAGATTCAATACTCGGCCAGGATCTCTGGAATGTTGCCTATGACAGCCTCCTGAGGTCGGAGATGCCTGAGGAAACCTCTTTGGTTGGGTACGCCAATGATGTCGCAGCTCTCATTGTCGCACTCAACGTTGAGCTGGCCCAACTAAAGTTGAACCGAGTCATGCGTGTGGTCAACACATGGATGTCCGATTACGGTCTCTCGCTTGCTCTCCGTAAGACGGAGATTGTGATATTTACGAAGAAGAGGATAGACACCGTCATTCTGTTCCGAGTAGGAAGGGAGGTGGTCCAATCAATTCATGCTGCTAAGTACTTCGGGATTATGGTGGACACCAAGTTAAGCTGGAGGGATCAGATATTCCGTACGGCGGACAAGGCCGCTAAGGTAGTCACTTACCTTAGTAGGCTGATGGCCAGTGTCGGGGTTCCACGATCCAGCAGAAGACGTCTGTTGATGTCCGCGGTTCAGTTCGTGCTTCTTTATGGAGCAGAGGCGTGGGCAGACGCTCTCGATAAAGAGTAGTACAGGTTGCGACTCGCCCAGGTTCAACGTTGAGCGGCGCTCGGGGTGTGTTCCGCCTACCGGACAGTGTCCGAGCCTGCCGTCCTGGTGGTCGCCGGAGTTATCCCTGTCAAGCTCTTGGCAGGAGAGAGGAAGGCAATTTATCAGAGACAAGTCGAGATTGGCAAGGACACGGCAAGAACAGCAGAGCGCTCCCGAACCTTCCAGCAGTGGCAACACAGCTGGGAGCACGACACCCGAGGACGATGGACTGCGCGACTTATCAAGCACGTCCAACCATGGGTGGAACGGCGGCCAATTCTTTATTTATTGCTCGGGCGTTCCCGACGATGCGGAACACACATTCTTCCGCTGCCCCCGTTGGGAAGGGTCTCGCCTGAAGGCCACACAAATTTTTGGTGCATTTTCGGTGGACTCGGTCTGCCAAATGATCTTGGAGGATGAGGGCAACTGGGATTGTTTATCACAGTTCGTGCGGGGCATCCTCCTGGAAAAGAAACATGATCTGGACCGCGAAGTGGCCCAGATCCCTTGATCGAGTGGCTGGATAAGGAGTGAGCCCCACGGGCATAAGCCAAATTTAGGCCTAGCCCTACGTAATGTGATAAACAACTCCAGGTTAGAATCCTAAAGAGTAGAAGCGAGGTTTTTTAGTGGGTAAACCCGTTTTTAGGGGAGTCCCACACTACAGGCTTGCCACCTGTGTGCGTAATGCATTTTTCTTACCTCTCTCTCAAAAAAAGAAAAAAAGAAAAAAAAACATAAAAAGCGTCACCTAATAACGTATTCCTAGTACACCAAGCTGATTTCTAGTCTGGTCGACTGGTCACTTGGGGGTTCACCATGTCTCCGCTCGGCGCGCCACTGTCTCACTGGCGACGGTGGTGCAGCATCTTGAACAAGTAAGGAAACTATCAACTATTTTCACCAACGGGGAGATCTTTACTGGATTCAGTAAATTAAAGGAAGCTTAATAGTTAATTTGTTTTTATAAAAGTGGCATGACTCAAAATGTTACATGTTTTTGACAATTTTATATTTATTGTGATGCAAAAGCTTTTTTATCTTCAAAACCGTCACACATCAAAATGGGACACTCTTCATCAGAAGAAACAGGCCCTTTTCTCATAAGCTATTGGAGAAAACAGACTCTTTTTAACGGTTTTCTAAAAAATCAATTTGAAAATCATGCTGTGGCAAACAACACAAGTGCCTTTCACACGGATTATATTCCAATTACATTTCAAAACTTGTAACGATTTTCTTGAAAAGGAGGACTGCTAACTGGTATTTGTATGATGAACCAAAAAAGATTTTAAAAAAGTTTAAGTTTAAAATTTTTAATGCATGAACGAACAGTGGAGAAAAACAATTTCGGTATCCACAACAGGGTCCATCAAGAAATATTAACATTTTTTTCTATTAACTATTAATATTAGTGTTAATGAGTGAAATGAAATGAAAATACTTCTTTATTGAGGAGAACATTAGGACCTCATGGTCATTTCTTACTGTTAGCCTCCAACAAAATGACTGTTGCTTACATTTAAGATTACAAACTAGGCTATAGAAAAAATTACAAATAAATCATTTGTAAACGATTAAACGATTATAGGTGTTTTGATAGATAAAAAACTGTATATTTGTTTCTTCCTTGGCAGTGTGTGATTATGTGGTTCTTTTTATTTTGGTTTCCTCATCTCCTACATATAGGTTTCCTGTTACATATAGGCTACCTGTAGTCACATAGCTAGTTTGACGTCTCTTGGGTCCATTTATTTCTGTGAATATAAAGCATAAATTACTGGTTTATGAATTTGATTTTGTTTTTTTAATACAGTAGCTAAAATTAAAATTTTTGAGTAAAGACACATTTTGTTTCTTGTTCAAGTCGAAAATCTACTTTGTTGTGCCATTGCTAATTCAAACTGCTGACGGTAGTAATAAGTGCAGTGGTTTATAACAACCACTAACAATGATGACTTAGTAATCGATTATGGCTGAAAGACGAGCTCCATGGCTTCGTTCACTCGTCCATCAGTAATTATAAGCCGTCTAGATCGCTGGTGTCTACAAACTGGTATCTGTTGAACTGAAGAAAATGAGGAGTGTTTTAAAATATCTTTTTGTAAAAACTTTTTATTCGGAAATGGTGTGGTTGAATTAAGCTTAGCACTCCTTGATATAAAATTAAGACAACACTATTGGCAGATATGAATTTCTTTATTTCTTATACAGTAACTATTTAAAGCATTAAAGTTTTAAGTTTACAATGCAAACTGCTAAAAAATCTGTAAGGAAACTAAAATTATTATTCCGATATATAAATACCTTTTATGGGCTTCTTTTTCACATTTTAATCTTTTAAAAGTACCTAAAGCGTGTTAGCGTGTTTAAACGACTTTGCAAGGATTTGAACCTAAGAAAAATCCATTTAAAAACTAATTTTATAACAATATAAAAACCCAAAATTCATTCCATGTAGTAATGTGTGATGGTAATTGTCAATATGTTTGGTTTTTAACATTCGAAAATATTTTTGTATGGTGGTACTAGCAAACAATTAAAATAAAGCAATACCATCAGCGAAAGATGAATACTAAGAACAGAACATGCTTTCTGTTAATTTTTGGAGCTCTAAATGTCGTAATTTTTAGACAAAACAATGTATCTTAGTAGTTTTAGTAGATTTAATTAGTAAACATATCATTAACCGCATGATATCCAGCATGCAGGAGCCATAAGAGCGATGGTGTCAGTTTCTGCGATGTCTGTGGATGTCGCCACAGAGTTTTTGTGGGTTGAAAAAGTGTTAAAAATCAACATTTTACTCTTTGTTACCTGCAAGTGTTGCCAACGCTGCAGTAAACAACAATCGTTCTAGTTTTCGTTGGAGATTTTTTGTCTCAACTATTAATAAAATAAGGAATTTCAAAGCAAACTAAGGTAGAATTTATGGTTTTATATTTACCTTGGTTGATAATTCTTAATTTTGTCATTAACTAATGTTTGTTATTGACTAATTATCCAAATGTAAAATAGAGTAATATGGTATCGTTACAATAAATATCGTACCCGTGACAAGACTGCTTCATTCTCTTTTTCAATCAGCTGTGTAATGGTAAATGTTTTAACATTTACCATTACACAGCTACCATTTAACATTTACCGGTTTAGTTTTGACAATTCATATCCGGAACACAAAAAATAGGAATTCAGCTGACCTAAGGAAGAAGTTATGCTTTATCCTCTACAGACCTTGGGAGGCAGGAGGTGCCGAGTGAGACGATCAGATCGCCAGCAGGAGAGGGGGAAGGTCCAGGGAGCAGCTTCGCCGAGCTATAAATTATGTTTAACTTTCCCAATTTCGTTTCGCCGCGGCCTCGCGATTGCGAACCGGTCGGCCATAAAACGTCCGGCCCATTGTTCTTGCGAGCGCCAAATAATTCCACCAATCCGCTCTCACTTTCGTCCGCCGCCGCTCCACACACGCGAAAAACCGCCATTACCGCGTGTTTTAATGTCTCAGTTAATGCGAGGAACGCTCGCACGCACCATCGGCGCGCAGATTACCGCGGATAATTAATACCGAGATTGGTTGCCTTATCCGGACAAACACCAATCAGTCGGCATCGGATCAGCGGGAGGGTGATTAATTTGGCCGCTTACAGGAATAAAGATTGAAATATGAGTAAAGGCTGGCGGTATGTGGATTTACTGCTTATTATTACCTTTTCTTATTATTACCTTTACAAGCTTGCCGTAGATAGATTAGGAATCGACTTTACTGAATAAGCGTTTTTGTTTTTTGCTTTCGAAATATAGGGGGAAATCTACAGAAACGCTTCCTCATCTTTTCAACAAAAATGAGGTTATACTGTTCGAACATGCCATATCTTCCTCATGTTTGAAGTTTACTATAAAATAACTTCACAACGTCAATTTCCACTAAAAATTAGTAGATAGGGCAAGAAATTTGGAAGAAATGTACACAAATAATAATGAAGAATAGTTAAAGTTTTTTTTCGGTTTCAATATACGCCTCATCGATCTTTTTACACTATAGGCCCATTTGACTTGATGAGTAAAAGGTTATTTCGGAAACTAAAACATCAACTATGAATCAACAAGCACGAAAACCTATGCAAAGATTATTTGATCAAGTTATTACTAGCAAAGGAAAATCGATTGATATAACGAATAGGCACTTAAGCTCTTCTGCATATTTGTTTACGTTTCCTCTATTCAATAGAACTTGTTCTTAAAGCAGATACTGTAGATCTTCTCTAACGTAGACCCACCCCTTCACCCATTAAGCCATCTCCAAGCAGTACATAATTTATAATGTAATAATCCCACATCAACTGTTCAACCATCAACAACATGATCGACAAGTCGACGACCTTATGGCCATGTGCTCCTGGGCAAGGCCAAGGCCGAGGTAAGGTGCACCGAGAGCAGAGGAGCAGGATATGGCGGCGATGCTGCGGCGGCGAGGCACAGACTGCGCTGTCTCACACAAATTATGTAGGCACCGGCACTCCCTGTCTGTGCCAGTACAGGCGGCCCCACAACCATGCGGGCAGTCCAGCCAACCAGCCACCATCAGCCACCGGGAGTCAATTAATTATTGCTGCAACTGCAAATTTTAATTATAATTTGCACTATCATGTTCCTGTTTTGTTTTGTTTTTTTTTTTTGTTTTTTTTCAAATCGTAAAGGACGGGATTATACGCGTGAAATCAGTTTAGGGGAGTCACATAGGTTATGACCGTGACAATGAATAGCATTCAAGCGAAGCCGTCACCAAGAAATATTGTCGTCACTAAGAGATCAGGATTCAGGATTGGGTACTATTATTTAAAAAAAAACTTTTAACATGTATTTAAAAACGATTACGGCAAATTTCTTTGTACAATGTCTGTATTTAAGTCTAATTGTGTATAGTTTGCGAACAGGTTTTACTAATATTACTATTTTTTATTTTTTTATGGAATTCTTACTTAGTTTTAATGTTACAACCAAGAGAAAGTGTTAGCTTTCTGTCCATGATCGAAGCTTTAGAGGAATTTTTGTGAATCTTGGGTAAATATGGTCGTATTACAGTTGAAGTTAACTGTGCGAGAATCCGAATGCTTGATCTAAAATCCCACCATATCCTGCTCGAAGGACCATATTTATGATTTTTCTTCTGTCTACGCCAGAGCTATTTTATTAAGAGGCTTTACCTTTATTAGCCAAACACCTTTAATAACAACAAACTGTCCAAACCTTTCAAATTTGTGAATTGATTTTATCACAAATATTACTAAATTTACCACTGACAATGAGACATTCTAAAAAAAAAAAAAATAAATAAAAAAAAATAAAAACAACAACAAAAAACAGTAAAGTATATCGTGTTATATATAAAATCGACTGACTAACTGACTGTTTTATCATGTTCACGAGGACAAATTATTTTGCAACAAAATTCTGCAAAACTATACATTGATGTTTTAGTAAAACTTGAATAATTTTTTTTCAATAACCTTTGAAAATGCCGGTCAGAAGGTATATTATAAACACCTTCAGCTCAAGTCTTTCGCCGACGTTGTTCCGATTGCTTCAAGAACATCCGCCTCCACCCTCATCCACTCTCCGTGTTCAGTGTTCGCCGATCGGGTGGCTGCGAGTAACGTCCGCCTCCACCCTCATCCTCCGTGTCCATGTTCAGTGTTCGCCGTTCGGGTGGCTGCGAGTAACGTCCGCCTCCACCCTCATCCTCCGTGTCCGTGTTCAGTGTTCGCCGTTCGGGTGGCTGCGAGTAACGTCCGCCCCCACACTAATCCTCCATGTTCGTGTTCAGTGTTCGCCGTTCGGGTGGCTGCGAGTAACGTCCGCCTCCACCCTCATCCTCCGTGTCCGTGTTCAGTGTTCGCCGTTCGGGTGGCTGCGAGTAACGTCCGCCTCTACCCTCGTCCTCCGTGTCCATGTTCAGTGTTCGCCGTTCGGGTGGCTGCGAGTAACGTCCGCCTCCACCCTCATCCTCCGTGTCCGTGTTCAGTGTTCGCCGTTCGGGTGGCTGCGAGTAACGTCCGCCCCCACCCTAATCCTCCGTGTCCGTGTTCAGTGTTCGCCGTTCGGGTGGCTGCGAGTAACGTCCGCCTCCACCCTCATCCTCCGTGTCCATGTTCAGTGTTCGCCGTTCGGGTGGCTGCGAGTAACGTCCGCCCCCACCCTAATCCTCCGTGTCCGTGTTCAGTGTTCGCCGTTCGGGTGGCTGCGAGTAACGTCCGCCTCCACCCTCATCCTCCGTGTCCATGTTCAGTGTTCGCCGTTCGGGTGGCTGCGAGTAACGTCCGCCTCCACCCTCATCCTCCGTGTCCGTGTTCAGTGTTCGCCGTTCGGGTGGCTGCGAGTAACGTCCGCCCCCACCCTAATCCTCCGTGTCCGTGTTCAGTGTTCGCCGTTCGGGTGGCTGCGAGTAACGTCCGCCCCCACCCTAATCCTCCGTGTCCGTGTTCAGTGTTCGCCGTTCGGGTGGCTGCGAGTAACGTCCACCCCCACCTTAATCCTCCGTGTCCGTGTTCAGTGTTCGCCGTTCGGGTGGCTGCGAGTAACGTCCGCCCCCACCTTAATCCTCCGTGTCCGTGTTCAGTGTTCGCCGTTTGGGTGGCTGCGAGTAACGTCCGCCCCCACCTTAATCCTCCGTGTCCGTGTTCAGTGTTCGCCGTTCGGGTGGCTGCGAGTAACGTCCGCCCCCACACTAATCCTCCATGTTCGTGTTCAGTGTTCGCCGTTCGGGTGGCTGCGAGTAACGTCCGCCTCCACCCTAATCCTCCGTGTCCGTGTTCAGTGTTCGCCGTTCGGGTGGCTGCGAGTAACGTCCGCCCCCACCCTAATCCTCCGTGTCCGTGTTCAGTGTTCGCCGTTCGGGTGGCTGCGAGTAACGACCGCCCCCACCCTAATCCTCCATGTTCGTGTTCAGTGTTCGCCGTTCGGGTGGCTGCGAGTAACGTCCGCCTCCACCCTAATCCTCCGTGTCCGTGTTCAGTGTTCGCCGTTCGGGTGGCTGCGAGTAACGTCCGCCCCCACCCTAATCCTCCGTGTCCGTGTTCAGTGTTCGCCGTTCGGGTGGCTGCGAGTAACGTCCGCCTCCACCCTCATCCTCCGTGTCCGTGTTCAGTGTTCGCCGTTCGGGTGGCTGCGAGTAACGTCCGCCTCCACCCTCATCCTCCGTGTCCGTGTTCAGTGTTCGCCGTTCGGGTGGCTGCGAGTAACGTCCGCCTCCACCCTCATCCTCCGCGTCCATGTTCAGTGTTCGCCGTTCGAGTGGCTGCGAGTAACGTCCGCCCCCACCCTAATCCTCCGTGTCCGTGTTCAGTGTTCGCCGTTCGGGTGGCTGCGAGTAACGTCCGCCTCCACCCTAATCCTCCGTGTCCGTGTTCAGTGTTCGCCGTTCGGGTGGCTGCGAGTAACGTCCGCCTCCACCCTCATCCTCCGTGTCCGTGTTCAGTGTTCGCCGTTCGGGTGGCTGCGAGTAACGTCCGCCTCCACCCTCATCCTCCGTGTCCGTGTTCAGTGTTCGCCGTTCGGGTGGCTGCGAGTAACGTCCGCCTCCACCCTCATCCTCCGTGTCCGTGTTCAGTGTTCGCCGTTCGGGTGGCTGCGAGTAACGTCCGCCTCCACCCTCATCCTCCGTGTCCGTGTTCAGTGTTCGCCGTTCGGGTGGCTGCGAGTAACGTCCGCCTCCACCCTCATCCTCCATGTTCGTGTTCAGTGTTCGCCGATTGGGTGGCTGCGAGTAACGTCCGCCTCTACCCTCATCCTCCGTGTTCGTGTTCAGTGTTCGCCGATCGGGTGGCTGCGAGTAACGTCCGCCTCCAACCTCATCCTCCGTGTTCGTGTTCAGTGTTCGCCGATCGGGTGGCTGCTAGTAACGTCCGCCTCTACCCTCATCCTCCGTGTTCGTGTTCAGTGTTCGCCGATCGGGTGGCTGCGAGTAACGTCCGCCTCCACCCTCATCCTCCGTGTCCGTGTTCAGTGTTCGCCGTTCGGGTGGCTGCGAGTAACGTCCGCCTCCACCCTCATCCTCCGTGTCCGTGTTCAGTGTTCGCCGTTCGGGTGGCTGTGAGTAACGTCCGCCCCCACCCTAATCCTCCGTGTCCGTGTTCAGTGTTCGCCGTTCGGGTGGCTGCGAGTAACGTCCGCCCCCACCTTAATCCTCCGTGTCCGTGTTCAGTGTTCGCCGTTCGGGTGGCTGCGAGTAACGTCCGCCTCCACCCTCATCCTCCGTGTCCGTGTTCAGTGTTCGCCGTTCGGGTGGCTGCGAGTAACGTCCGCCTCCACCCTCATCCTCCGTGTCCGTGTTCAGTGTTCGCCGTTCGGGTGGCTGCGAGTAACGTCCGCCTCCACCCTCATCCTCCATGTTCGTGTTCAGTGTTCGCCGATCGGGTGGCTGCGAGTAACGTCCGCCTCTACCCTCATCCTCCGTGTCCGTGTTCAGTGTTCGCCGTTCGGGTGGCTGCGAGTAACGTCCGCCACCACCCTCATCCACTCTCCGTGTTCAGTGTTCGCCTATCGGGTGGCTGCGAGTAACGTCCGCCCCCACCCTCATCCACTCTCCGTGTTTAGTGTTCGCCGTTCGGGTGGCTGCGAGTAACGTCCGCCTCCACCCTCATCCTCCGTGTCCATGATCAGTGTTCGCCGTTCGGGTGGCTGCGAGTAACGTCCGCCTCCACCCTAATCCTCCGTGTCCGTGTTCAGTGTTCGCCGTTCGGGTGGCTGCGAGTAACGTCCGCCCCCACCCTAATCCTCCGTGTCCGTGTTCAGTGTTCGCCGTTCGGGTGGCTGCGAGTAACGTCCGCCTCCACCCTCATCCTCCATGTTCGTGTTCAGTGTTCGCCGATCGGGTGGCTGCGAGTAACGTCCGCCTCTACCCTCATCCTCCGTGTTCGTGTTCAGTGTTCGCCGATCGGGTGGCTGCGAGTAACGTCCGCCTCCAACCTCATCCTCCGTGTTCGTGTTCAGTGTTCGCCGATCGGGTGGCTGCGAGTAACGTCCGCCTCTACCCTCATCCTCCGTGTTCGTGTTCAGTGTTCGCCGATCGGGTGGCTGCGAGTAACGTCCGCCTCCAACCTCATCCTCCGTGTCCGTGTTCAGTGTTCGCCGTTCGGGTGGCTGTGAGTAACGTCCGCCCCCACCCTAATCCTCCGTGTCCGTGTTCAGTGTTCGCCGATCGGGTGGCTGCGAGTAACGTCCGCCCCCGCCCTCATCCTCCGTGTTCGTGTTCAGTGTTCGCCGATCGGGTGGCTGCGAGTAACGTCCGCCCCCACCCTCATCCACCGTGTTCGTGTTCAGTGTTCGCCGATCGGGTGGCTGCGAGTAACGTCCGCCTCTACCCTCATCCTCCGTGTTCGTGTTCAGTGTTTGCCGATCGGGTGGCTGCGAGTAACATCCGCCCCCACCCTCATCCACCGTGTTCTCGTTCAGTGTTCGCCGATCGGGTGGCTGCGAGTAACGTCCGCCCCCACCCTCATCCTCCGTGTTCGTGTTCAGTGTTCGCCGATCGGGTGGCTGCGAGTAACGTCCGCCCCCACCCTAATCCTCCGTGTCCGTGTTCAGTGTTCGCCGTTCGGGTGGCTGCGAGTAAAGTCCGCCCCCACCTTAATCCTCCGTGTCCGTGTTCAGTGTTCGCCGTTCGGGTGGCTGCGAGTAACGTCCGCCTCCACCCTCATCCTCCGTGTCCGTGTTCAGTGTTCGCCGTTCGGGTGGCTGCGAGTAACGTCCGCCTCCACCCTCATCCTCCGTGTCCGTGTTCAGTGTTCGCCGTTCGGGTGGCTGCGAGTAACGTCCGCCTCCACCCTCATCCTCCATGTTCGTGTTCAGTGTTCGCCGATCGGGTGGCTGCGAGTAACGTCCGCCTCTACCCTCATCCTCCGTGTCCGTGTTCAGTGTTCGCCGTTCGGGTGGCTGCGAGTAACGTCCGCCACCACCCTCATCCTCCGTGTTCGTGTTTAGTGTTACGTCCGCCACCACCCTCATCCTCCATGTGCATGTTCAGTGTTACGTCCGCCACTACCCTCATCCACTCTCCGTGTTCAGTGTTCGCCGATCGGGTGGCTGCGAGTAACGTCCGCCCCCACCCTCATCCACTCTCCGTGTTTAGTGTTCGCCGATCGGGTGGCTGCGAGTAACGTCCGCGTCCACCCTCATCCTCCATGTTCGTGTTCAGTGTTCGCCGATCGGGTGGCTGCGAGTAACGTCCGCCTCCACCCTCATCCTCCGTGTTCGTGTTTAGTGTTACGTCCGCCACCACCCTCATCCACTCTCCGTGTTCAGTGTTCGCCGATCGGGTGGCTGCGAGTAACGTCCGCCCCCACCCTCATCCACTCTCCGTGTTTAGTGTTCGCTGATCGGGTGGCTGCGAGTAACGTCCGCCTCTACCCTCATCCTCCATGTTCGTGTTCAGTGTTCGCCGATCGGGTGGCTGCGAGTAACGTCCGCCTCTACCCTCATCCTCAGTGTTCGTGTTCAGTGTTTGCCGATCGGGTGGCTGCGAGTAACGTCCGCCTCTACCCTCATCCTCCATGTTCGTGTTCAGTGTTCGCCGATCGGGTGGCTGCGAGTAACGTCCGCCTCTACCCTCATCTTCCGTGTTCATGTTCAGTGTTCGCCGATCGTGTGGCTGCGAGTAACGTCCGCCTCCACCCTCATCCTCCGTGTTTGTGTTCAGTGTTCGCCAATCGGGTGGCTGCGAGTAACGTCCGCCTCCACCCTCATCCTCCGTGTTCGTGTTCAGTTTTACGTCCGCCACCACCCTCATCCACTCTCCGTGTTCAGTGTTCGTCGATCGGGTGGCAGCGAGTAACGTTCGCCCCCACCCTCATCCACTCTCCGTGTTCAGTGTTCGTCGATCGGGTGGCTGCGAGTAACGTCCGCCTCCACCCTCATCCTCCGTGTTTGTGTTCAGTGTTCGCCAATCGGGTGGCTGCGAGTAACGTCCGCCTCCACCCTCATCCTCCGTGTTCGTGTTCAGTTTTACGTCCGCCACCACCCTCATCCACTCTCCGTGTTCAGTGTTCGCCAATCGGGTGGCTGCGAGTAACGTCCGCCTCCACCCTCATCCTCCGTGTTCGTGTTCAGTTTTACGTCCGCCACCACCCTCATCCACTCTCCGTGTTCAGTGTTCGCCAATCGGGTGGCTGCGAGTAACGTCCGCCTCCACCCTCATCCACTCTCCGTGTTCAGTGTTCGCCGATCGGGTGGCTGCGAGTAACGTCCGCCTCTACCCTCATCCTCCGTGTTCGTGTTCAGTGTTCGCCGATCGGGTGGCTGCGAGTAACATCCGCCCCCACCCTCATCCACTCTCCGTGTTCAGTGTTCGCCGATCGGGTTTCTGCAAGTAACGTCCGCCTCTACTATCATCCTCCGTGTTCGTGTTCAGTGTTCGCCGATCGGGTGGCTGCGAGTAACGTCCGCCCCCGCCCTCATCCTCCGTGTTCGTGTTCAGTGTTCGCCGATCGGGTGGCTGCGAGTAACGTCCGCCCCCACCCTCATCCACCGTGTTCGTGTTCAGTGTTCGCCGATCGGGTGGCTGCGAGTAACGTCCGCCTCTACCCTCATCCTCCGTGTTCGTGTTCAGTGTTTGCCGATCGGGTGGCTGCGAGTAACATCCGCCCCCACCCTCATCCACCGTGTTCGTGTTCAGTGTTCGCCGATCGGGTGGCTGCGAGTAACGTCCGCCCCCACCCTCATCCTCCGTGTTCGTGTTCAGTGTTCGCCGATCGGGTGGCTGCGAGTAACGTCCGCCTCTACCCTCATCCACCGTGTCCGTGTTCAGTGTTCGCCGATCGGGTGGCTGCGAGTAACGTCCGCCCCCACCCTCATCCACCGTGTCCGTGTTCAGTGTTCTTCGATCGGGTGGCTGCGAGTAACGTCCGCCTCTACCCTCATCCTCCGTGTTCGTGTTCAGTGTTCGCCGATCGGGTGGCTGCGAGTAACGTCCGCCCCCACCCTCATCCACCGTGTTCGTGTTCAGTGTTCGCCGATCGGGTGGCTGCGAGTAACGTCCACCCCCACCCTCATCCTCCGTGTTCGTGTTCAGTGTTCGCCGATTGGGTGGCTGCGAGTAACGTCCGCCCCCAACCTCATCCACTCTCCGTGTTCAGTGTTCGCCGATTTGGTGGCTGCGAGTGCGAGCACCCAGCAGCTTTGTCTGGACCCGGGCCGTTTTCCGATGACCCCGCCGGAGTTCAAGGTCGCCCGGTACATTCCAGCCGTGTGGGCGCGCTAACCCATACGTTTCGAAAGTGGCCATTGCCGCATCTGATCCAACCTCCTGCTCTTTTTTTCAAACGCCAACGGGCCTTTTCTTTCCGTTTCTTATTGACAGTTCGTCCAATGATTCCGGCTAAGGAAAAATTTTACAATGGTTGATATTTTTTTAGAATTTACCAAAGGTATAAATGTTAATTAATTACTTGATACTGAAATCTGTGTGTTTTTGTGCAAAAAATGAATGCTTTCGGAATATTAGTTATATACAAAGACGGTTGTTTTCAATATCCTACAATGGGATGGTCGAGGTTTTTTATTATCCCAAAAGAGATAATAAGAGTTAGTTGAAGTCGATATCTTCAACTTGCACTGCACGCTACGAAAGTAAATGGATACTACCTACAGTACAGTCAGCCTAATACATGGTAATACATAAACTAACTAACGGAATTCTTTACTTCTACCTACTTCCACAATAGAACCTATTCTTTTAAAATAGAATAACTTCTTTTTTGATGGTTCGACACTGGACCCAGATGCCTTTGTTCATTGGGCTATTAATTAATGATTCTGACAAATGAAACAGTTGATATTTGTAAATTTAACATTATTTTTATGGGACAAAATACAGAAATGGCGTAGGTACTGCAGACTGTTAAAACATATAAATATTTTGAGAAGCTTAAAGTTTAATTTGTAAATACTGAATCGCAAGTTTTGAAAACTTAAATAAATACGGCAATCAGACATTTTCCAACTCAATGTTTCCAATGACATGGACTTCCAAAAAATGCATTTGTATTTTCAATCCCATTGACTATTTCAAGGTTCACGATAAATAGTCCGATGAGAGTTGATGCATTGCCAAATCTACACAGAATAAAATGTAATCTGGACATAACAATTATTGACAACATTGCTGGGCGAGAGGGGGTGAGGGGGTCACAGCCGTTAAATTTGCCAACTATTTTCGTGAACCTTACTATAATATATGGTTCAAACGAGAATCAAGACGTTCACAACAAAGAAGGAAAGATATTACAGCCCAAAGTTGAAAAGTTTTATAATTTTTCATTTTGGTGCTCACAAGTCTACACATAAATCAAAGGTATAAATAGACGTGGACTGGTCAGTTCTGACACCCTCTGATTCACTTACCGGAGAGAGCTGGAGCTGGAAGGTTCAAATGGATGATAAATGTGTCTGAGGAATCGCGATGATTAGGATGGTAATATCAGGCATAAATCTCAAGTGACTCGTACTCCAGGCCCTGTTCACCAACTGGAAGACAAATTGATAATACGGACCAAAGGACACGGCGGGGGAGGGGAACTCCCATGTCGTTTTATGTATGGGTCTGAAGGATCACCGATGATTTGTTTCAACTTTCTATAAAAGTGATTTGCAGATAGACTTCAGCCTTCCAACATGTTGTATGTTTGAAAGTTGTGTGTTGCATGGCGACGGGTTAGAATGGTAAAGTATATAATACACTAGGGATTTTTTTGTAATTGAAACTCATCCTACAGGTTTTAACCAATTATCAAGATTTTGGTCTCATTGGATATGGCTTTGTCTGTGGTTGTTTCCGCCAAAACTGATGAGAATGGCCCCCAGTGCTACGTCTTTTAAGGTTTCCTGGTTAATATTATAGAAGGAGAAAGAAGGGTACGATAATTGATTGAATCATTAGACAGAGCTGTTGTAAAACTAGCACAAATGCTAGCAGATCAGGAAGAAGAGGTGTTTTAGTTAAGTCTAAAGTTTATTGTAACTAACTGGGTCTAGACGGTCCACATAGCCTTAAGTTTTGTTTGTTTTTCTACCACGGGGCGATATTAAGTATAGCCTAACTAATAAAGCGTGATCTCCATTTAGGCAAAAAAAACCGACATTGGTGAAACCTATCTAACTTATAATGCAACTGTATTCATATGAAAATTTTATCACGCTAAAACAATTATAACAACGATCAAAAGACACATTTTAAACACCACATCAGTTCAGCTTCTGCAGAGTAAACAGAAAGGACATTGGTTTAAAAATGTGAGAAAGTAATTTCCTTAAACTCTCTCACGTGACAATTCTATTTTATGATGAACCTACCTCAGGATTACTAACCTAAAGCCGTATTGCATTGTTCTGTTTATATTGACTCACAGCCCACTCGGGTCTGGACACCAGACAGAGACCCGTATACCCGGAACCTTGGGCGGAGTGGTCAGAACCAGAGTCAGAAGGCGGGAACAGTAACGGCTGGTTGCGTCATGGGAATACCTATGACTATGACCAACCTCAAACACGATTACGTAATCGCAGTGACTGACTCAACTGCGAAATTCGGATGGAAACTGGTTTTAGTCGCACTAAATGATGAGACTGCAGCGGCATTTGTTCACGTGTTTGCTAAATTGACGGTCTGCCGTGTCTGAAAAGCATCATTCAAGGAACATGAAATGCACCTTATTATGAACTCTGGGTCTTAAAGTGATCAGATATCTTTACCATATTGTCAGCAATAAACATTGCTTATAACATGTTTTACTTGCAAGATGTAGGGGGTGTCATATTTGTAATATTAGAGATCCGTGGCTAAAGCTGAAAAAAGTTTAAATAAAAACTAAAAACTCCCACAATATGATGTTTTTTCAGGTACCTACGTTGTACAACGTTAGTTATGTTTCTTCCCAGCTTCCTTTATCCTTTTACTTGAAAATACGATAAAAATGTTCCTTGACGATACTGTAGGCATAGCAAAGATTTATTTTAGCCTAAGATTGGACGAAAAACTATAACTAATATTTGTGCACCTCTGATTTTACTTCACTCACTATACGTCCAAAAAACCAGTTCTTATGCCGAGGAGTTTGTACCATTGGACAACTCAAACAAGTTTGAAAAATTGGACTGATTATAAGTAATTTGAGAGTTTTGCAAATTTACTTGAAATTGGTATATTTTTGATAGGTTTAAAGTTGAAACTATGTCTTCAGTTGTATGTTCCTCAAGATTATCTGAAAATAGTAACATATCTTCTGTACTTTGTGTTCTCTGCTGTAAGAAACGAAGGTGTACGTTGCCGCAGCATGTAACAAAGGAGGACATTGCTGCAACATACATCAGTGGACTTTGCTGCAGTATGCAACAGAGGAAGAAATTGCAGTAACGTGTAGAAGATAACCATTGTTAAAACATGTAGTAACTGAATACGTTGAGAAAAAGGATTATCTTTGTTGTTTTCATATGGAGAGAAGGTGGATGCTATAGGACGTTACAATTGTGTGGCAAGGAGCAAGGAGGGTGTTGTTATAACGTTTGCGGAGGAGGAAGCCTACGTCGCCGGAACATGTAGCGAAGGAGAGGCTGCTGTAACGTATAGCGAAGTGTTCTGAGGGATCTGGCTGGTTGGCGGACGTCGATAAAATCGGGCTTTGGGAAAAAGGAGGATTTAAGATATATAGAGCCGTGGCTTGCTTAGCATAACCGGTCCAGAGCGCCGCGCCGCGCCGAGCCGAGCGAGCTCAGCCTTAATTAGGTCTATTTCACGACTGGATTTTATTGAAATCCACAATTCATTAACTGCCGGTGAAAAATCCAACACTTTATGGCGCAAACGCTCCTTGGTGAAGCTGCTAGCGGGGAGTGAAAGTTTTAAAGATTCAGTGAAAGAAGTTTACGTTAATTGAAATGTAAAAGAATGTAATATGTATAGTTATATTTTGCATCCAATGTGTCATAAGGTTAAAGTTCAAATTTTAACATTACTAGCTAATATTAAACGCGGGACTTCTACACCGGGTGTAGTTTAACCTTAATAGGTTTTCTCAAATTTTCAAGCTTCTTTTCCATAACGGTAGAGAAGAATTTTTATTAATATTATAGACATATACAAAAATTTACACAGAGTAAAAGTAAATAAGGTACACAGATTAATAAATTAATAAAATTCTCGTAAGGTCCTCCACCTCTTCCTTGTTCTTCTTAGACACATGGTACTGGCCCTTAATGTCACACAAGAGGTTTTTACCCTTATCCAGTTTATCACCAAACTGTACGGTTTCTTCGGGCGCACCGAAACTGCGATCCAAAACCCAGGTAGACGCCGAAACTGCGATCCTTACCCCATGGGCGACCCCAGGCAGACGCCGAAACTGCGATCCTGGCACGGAGGCCGCCCCCAGGACGATGCTGACGATACTGTACGTAAGACGACACTGCTACTCTTGCTCTCAAACTGAGAATGACTGATATATTTGAGGGGGGAAATAAAGAAGGAATGTACACCCTGAAAGTCTTCGTTTATTGGTCCAGGTTAAGAGTCATCTTCACCCCTGGGCCGGTAGCACATTGTTGCGCAGTGGGCAATTTTAACTATACGGCTTTTAATGCAAAACATGGTATTTGATTCCCCTGTTTCGGACGTCGTTTTTCAACCGATTTTCTTTAAACTTGTTAAGTGTTTAGTTGAATAGTTATATTAGGTCTCTCATACCTCGAAATTTTCAAAATTTAACAAATATTGCTCTCTCTGACGTCGCAAAGTAACTCGATTTTCCTTAGTAGGCTAATATTTGTCAAATTTTCAAAATTTCGAAGTATGAGGGACCTAATATAACTATTCAACTAAAAGCTTACCAAGTTTAAAGAAAATCGGTTGAAAAACGGCGTCCGAAAAAGGGGAATCAAATACCATGTTTTGCATTAAAAGCCGTATAGTTAACATTGCCAACTGCGAAACAATGGACCACTGTCCCAGGGGTGAAGATGACTCTTAGGGGGTGGTATGCGTGAGTTTAGTACAGCTTGGAAGTCCCAGTTCATTGGCATTAGTTGAAAAGTGACTTGAGCGACACGTCGGACGGCGAAAGATTCCAGAGCCATTAGCCTACACCGGGCGCTGCAATCGCCGCTGGACCCTCCGCTACCTGCTGATGGGCCGCTGTGCCAGAATCGCAGTTTCGGTTGTGGGATTAGCGAACCCTTTTGAGGATTAAAACTAGGATCGCAGTTTCGGTGCGCCGGTTTCTTCCACCTCTCTGCCAGTCTTTCTGCCACTGCTCTGAGCAAGGTCTGGAACTCTTTTCGTATATTGAGCATTCCGCCTACTGAAGTGACTAACGGATTGAAAGAATAATTTCTGGACTCTGTCAGCGTTGAGTATTTTCTTTTTTTCTATAGTGGTAATTTATAAAAATACATCTGTATAATAACATCTGTGAATTTGCGAATAACATTGTAAAAAATTAAGCGATAGAACTAAGTCATTTGTGATAAATAAGATAAACTAGGATCAGGATGACCTTTGCAATGCAACACGCCGTTTTATCAGTGTACCAATTGGTAAAATATATTGTTCGGGTGGCAATATCTACTTTCTACTTACTTGTTTTTCATTAAAATTCAAATTAAGATCATATGCCATACTTATTGGCATTAGATTAATTGGTCTATGTAACTAATTCTAAAACTTTGCCCCGTTAAGTTGAAACTTTTTGTTTTCCTTCTACTTTCAAAGGCGTATCCCAACGATGATTCTTATGCCGATCTGTCTCATAGCGTAGTCTTTGCCTTTACGTTTAGAATATTCGACTAAATAATTTCACAGATATTGGATCTATATAATTCATCACATTTTACAAAGTACAGCCAAAAAGTAAATATTACAACTCCCTAGTACTGTGCAACGTCATGCAGAACATAGAACTCTATATATACACCGAGTTATATAGAGTTCTATGTGCAGCACTCATTTTGGATGTACGGAGTACTGTATGGAGAGGGACAATTGTTGGTTTTATGAATAAGTTCGAACAAATAATATTTATAAGAATTCGAATATTTTTCCTCCTAACTTTTCGTGGCCAATAAGTTTAAACAAAGAAATCACAAAATGAGGAAGATATGCATCTTTGTTAATGATCCATTTTATTTATAGTTTGGTTGGATTTTCTCTTCATAAAACATTGATAAACATGTTATCTTCTGAAAGTCTATTGTCAACTGATGTGTTAATATGTGTACCACTCCGCATTACATTTCTATTTAAATTTTCTAGTACTGTTTGTATACTATTTAAAAGTTTGGTAAACTTACACCAACACAAAATTATACTTTTCGCTAGTTTTAAACCCCATTCCGAAATGTTAAATTCTGCTTTAATTGTTTTTTACTGTACTTTTTGTCGTTTTGAAACCAACGTCTTATCCTATAATACCCATGTTAAAAATTTCAAATTTGTAACTTGTTTTTAGGAAGAAAAGAGAATTCCTGGGGTTGACTCTATTATTACGCGCCAAAATTCACATAAGTCAAAAGTTTACTCAAAATATACCAGCTAAATTTTGAGAAAATATAATTCTGTCCTGTACATAGAGATTTCTCGTGTTATAGGCTAGTATAAATTTGAGTTCACATTTCTCAGATTTAACATATTGTGCTTATCTGATTTATTGTAAACAGCTGTGTTATTTTGCAATTCAATAAACAATTTTCCTTCTGTTAATCTTATAAAATTTAAAAAAAGCAAATTTTAAGGGCTGCCCGTGCACTTTAAAATAAAAAACTAAAAAATATATACGTTACTGCAAAAATATGAACTAAGACAAATGTTTTGCCCCTTCAAACGTTAAAATTGGCCAAGAAATAAGGGAGGAGTTGTGTTTGTAAAAACACGCATATAGGGTACAGGGTGAAAAAAGTCTGAAAACGATCAAATACCAAGTATTTAAGCAATTAAAATTTTCAAATTGATTTTGAGTGTCAAAGTCTCCTTCCTAAAGTACTTTTTTGTCCTTGGACCTCTAAGAGGGGACGGTCTACAAGGAGTCAGAAGAAATTCTTAAGTGTAAGCATAGGCTTACATTTAGGACAAATTAAAGTCCTCTATTAGTAGAGGACAATGCTGAAAATCCCGACCTTAAAAAGATGACTGAGTAAAAAATGGCAGGCGATCAAACTTATGGCCTATATTAAAATCATATTGCCGAAAACAAACAAAAATGTAATAAGCCTCAATCCACTCCGGTATTTTGAGGTCGGGTTTGTGGCAAATTTCTCACTATTTGCCCTTTAAAATTATGTATCATATGACGTAGGCTAATGACGGTTTTCCCAAGACTTCCTTTAGAGGACGTCCGTAGTGAAAGCCTTCATAGTAATACATTATTTTAAAGTGCTTTTCATTCTGCAAAATTACCACAAAAATGACCTCAAACGTTGAGTTTATCGGGAGTTATTACACTTTGTTTGTTTTCAGATATGATTTTAACCCAAAGTTTGATAGCCTGCCATTTGTGACTTCATTAATCTTTTGAGGCCAGATTCTGTGTAAGAAACCGGCAAACTAAAGGAGAATCTTGGTATTACAAATACAGTGATTATCTTAGTTAGAACCTATATTAAGAATTAGAATAAGCAAAAAGTTGTGTCCCTGCCTTATTCAAAATTACGAAAGTGGTTGCCTAATCCATATGTAAAAGAAAGTCGTGTTAGTCACACTATTTATATCTCATGAACGACTGAACCGATTGACTGAAAATTCTTCGGGAGATAGCTTAGAACGTGGAAGAACATATAAGATACTTTTCATCCAGATTCCTCCATGGGGCTCTATCCCACACGTCTTCAAAATTGCCATCTTGTTATGGAAGCGACATATTTGTATTGGAAGATATGAATACATTTTGGAATATCAATTCTATAAACCGCTGTTCTCAGGGAAGTCGAGTGTTAAGGGAAGATTGGTAATAAAAACTAGAAAATATTATAAACTTGCGGTGACTGAGCGTAGCGAACGAGCTAAACCCGGAAGCAAATGCGCGTAGAGAACGAGCTCACCCGAATGACAAAAAATTCTTCAGGTTGGCATTGCAAAGCATGCCAAGTAAGCTAGTATTTCATAAATAGTAGCTAAACTTATGATTTAAGTACAACCCGAGTACCTAATATTCCCATGACTTCATCTTCCCAGTTTTATAACTAAGCTTTATAAACTAGCTTTACATATTTCCATTGTTTAGCTAGCAATCAATGTGGATGTGTATGATTCCCTATTGTAGTGAACCAATTAAGAGATTACATAATTTTATCTTTTTTTCACCGGAATAGGTTAAACGATTGATGTATTTAGCTGTTAAGCGAATTCTTTTCCTCCACACCGAGCACTTCATCGGCCTTTATCGGCGGAGGAGCGGGGAAAGCGGCTGAGCCGGTTGTAAGGGACCTCAGAGCTAAATGTGAGGCGAGTGAAAGTTCTGAGGTTGATCGCATGTCATAAGCGTGCCGGGGTCACAGAACCAGCTGATGCCTATCAAGATTTTATATAAAAAAAACTTTAAGGTAACTGTACTTTACCTGCAAGATGACTGTAGTGCCAGGTGAGCTACATCCTATAAGAGCAATGGTGTCGGTTTCTGCGACATCCGTGGATGTCGCCACAGAGTTTTTGTTGGTTAAAAAGTGTTAAGAAACCAACATTTTACTCTTTGTTACCTGCAAGTGTTGCCAACGCTGCAGAAAACAACAATCGTTCTCGTTTGCGTTGGAGATTTTTTGTCTCAACTATTAAAGGAATTTCAAAGCAAACTAGGGTGGAATTTATGGTTTTATACCTTGATTGACAATTGGTAATTTGGTCATTACCTAATTGTTTGTTATTATCTAATAATCCAAATGTAAAATAGAGTAATATTGTGTTGTTGTTGTTACGATAAATATCATACCAGTTTTGGCAAGACTGCTTCATTCGCTTTTTCAATCAGCTGTGTAATGGTAAATATTATAACTTAACTTGACTTCCGTTTTAGTTTTGACGCTTCATATCCGGAACACAAAAAATAGCTATTCAGCTGACCTTTGGAAGAAGTTATGCTTTTTCCTCTACAGATTGACTGTACCTTACTAATATTTGTTAGTTTATTTTTAAATACAAAGAGAACTAACTCATTTGCACTAACAACTATTTTATCCACGATAGAGGAATTTTGTTAATATGAATTTTCAATTTGCGGAAAAATTGCCAAAAATAATTTCATAATGTTCTGCATTGTCATTAACGTAACGTAATATGTTGTATGAATCTTCCTCGGAAGCAGTGGACTTCACTCGATAGTTTCCCTGGAATGGGAGAATGTAATTATTGTAATTAAAAATGGGAAATTGTACAATACAGTACCAGTCATACGTCGGCGGAGCGGAGTATCAAATTATGAAGTACATGATCGCAGAGTGCTCACTGAGTCCTTTCACCAAGGATTGATCGGTCTGCAAAGCTCAAGTGAAGCTGGGCTGCAATGGCTCATGAAAGATCTAAAATTTCATTATAGAGTTTAGTTTTTTTTACACAACTGACTCTGCACCTCATAATTTATTTTATTATTCTTAAAACTTGGTGGCTGGCTAAATGTGCCATACGATGTATGTACATATACCCCAAATCACGACCCTGACCAAGAAGTAAAGTAATTGTTTTATTCGTGCGTGTCGTTGTGTGAATAGTCTTAGGTGTAAACTGTCTTGTGGTGTATTTATAATTGTTTTGACAAACACGGACGTGTGCGTTTTAAACGTATTTGTTTAGGATCAATATGTGTTAAAGTAGTACAATAGTGACTGAAGATGAGTCGTCCGTGATTGACTAGAAACTGCAGTCTCACGTGACAATTTATTTCTGACACCCATGGGGCAGGTTTGGTGAGTAGCTGACCAAGAATTTTTAGAAACCACTAATTATACAAGGTGGATATAAATTATTGGACACATATTAAAGTTCAATAAATAAATTACCTAGTAACTTAGAAACGCGTTAGTTTTATTAAGTATCATTTTAAAAACAGTTTTATCACAATACAAGAAATAAAGTCTGTTACATATTTTTTTAAATTAAACTAAACGTTTCCACGTGCTCTTCTTGATTTGCACGTAAAGTTTGCAATACAAATTCAACCTCAGTCCATGTGTTCTGAGCACTACTAGAGTTATTCCTCCTCAACAACCTCTCTAACTCTTTTCTGAAGGTCCTCGATGTCTTGATCCTTCTTTGCAAACATCTGTCCTTGCCATCAAACCAGAAAAAAACCTAAAGGTATCTGGGGAACATGACAGCAATTTGACAATTTTAGAGTCTCTTTATAATCACTTTGTTTACTATTACTGGAATATTAAATTCTTTTTATAGTTACTGTACTTTATAACACTGCTTTATATGCTATATAATAAGACAATTCCCATGTTTCTAAGTTGCTTGGTTATTTATTTATTTGTCTAATAGTATGATGTGTAGGAAACCTGAAAGTAAAAAAAATAGTACTTTACTTGCTTTCTAAAAACACTTTTTATAATTATTGAAATATTCATAATTGTTCTTCTCAAGTTACTGTATAAAACTAGTTTTAATATGCTGTTTAATTAAACAATTCCCATGTTTCTAAGTTGCAAGGTTATATTTATTTATTTAATCTTAAAATGTGTCCAATTTATGACCAACCTGTAAATATTATTCCCTAATTTAATAGTATTTCAATATTTCAGGTTTTTAATTTAATTTGCAGTTTCTAACTATTCCAACCAATCTCCCACTCAATAAACTAAATGACAACCACCATAGCTTTTGCAAAAAATCAGCAAGTAAACGAAGACAGAAATAATGATGGTGAAACCACTTATTTGAACCACCTGATATTCTTAATTATTCCGTACTATGGATTGCACAAGGGGGAGTGGAGGCGGTTGTTATACTTCCGGTCATGAATGGGGCAGCTCAATACAATACACAACCCACAAGACAAACCTCCGTACTCCCACGGTCAAGTATAGTAATTCCCACAGGCGTTGAACTCATTCATAAACGAATCCTGGTGATATGGCCAAACATGAAGGTATAGTATAATCTAGTCATTAATTTCAATTTAAATGTTACAGTTTGACGATATGATAATCATTAATCCATTTGGTTTATTCTCTGGACTTCATGTTTCAGCTGAGCTCGAAGGTTTTGTAAAAAAATTCGTGACTATTTCGTATGGGTGTCATGACAACATCATAAAAAGCACGTGCCCCTCGTTTTAGAGTTGAATCCAAAAATGAGCAATTTATCTTGCTCTTACGACATAAAAAGGCAAATGGACAATCTAATGTGTTTATGACCAAAACGCAGAAATTGAAGACATTTCACAATTAATTACCATATATTCTCTCTGTGTGTGCCTATACATTGTCAAGCAAAGATCAGGCTTCATAATAATATTTGAAAATTTGTTGATCACTGTCCTTTCTACTGCATATATCTGAAAATGTTAAGGAAAGAAAAAAGTCGTCATTATTTATTATTAAGACTGTGATGTTGTATGTTCCTAATTACTGTATATATAACATTTGTTTGATTTGATAGACAGAAAACACCAAATTATGGGTCTTTTTTAGAGGAGGGCCTACACTATTTATCATTCACGAATTAATTGTTTATAAAGCAGTTCCTAGCAAAGAACAAGTCGTGGATTAATGGAAAACATACAAATTGGGCACAGGGGTTAGTTATCAGCCGTTATCTTATCAGCCGTTATCTTATCTCATGCGTCCGAGCGTCACCTGTTCTGGCAGGACCTGAGGCATTGCATTTTTGTTTACACTAGTGATCGCCCACTGGTCGTAATTCGACCAAACACTAAATTTATCTTTAGCCAATTACATTTAAAAGGTTTTATCACTGAAAGATCTGTTCTTCCTGGTTCGCTAGCATTTGTTATTACAACAGAATATTAGCATTGAAACTTTGAAAGCCCACAGGGCGTAGCCCTCTTAGGTGAAGATCGATGGAAATTATAATGTGATTATGCTCATCTACAGGACACTACCTTTCTAACGGTATGCGCTGATTATCCGACGATGCACACAAGCCGAGAAAAAAGGAAGAAAAGAAACATGCTTGCCTATTAATATATAGATTGGTAGATTCGTTTCACTTAACATTGTGCCATATATTACTCTACTACTACACTCAAATCTAACCTAACCTAACTTGACCAAACCTGTGTCGTCGACCGACTAGTTTAGGTAATGCGCAAGTGCGATACGGGAAAAGGTTGATAATATAAAGTGTTACAAAGTTCAATGGAACATTCTATGGCCACAATGTACATGTTTTCAGTTTATTTTCCTTTTATCTCTTATTTGGTAATAACCTGTTTCGGTTTCAGGTGATTTTAATCGTGAAGGCCCTCTTCTAAAAAAAGGCCCAAAGCATTAAATGCAAATAGAAATAGAAATACCGTGTCGATTTTATTCATTTTTAAAGGGGTGACATGTCCATAGAGCATAAAAATTACCATAACCTGAGAACGTCTTGCTATTTCCACAACCTGGAACCCATTGTGGCTTTATTTTCTACCTGCGTTAATTATGACGTCACTTGTACTCAAACTTAAAACTTTTGCAGGGTTTTCTTATATTGACGGAGAGAAAGTTCTCAGGTACAGCTCGGGACATTGTCTTACCTTGCACCGTTCATGACCGTCCTACCAGTCGAGATCACATTGGTTCGAGATGCGATCACGTCCATAGAAGATTACGATCCGACCTCACGATAGCCCCCCTCCCCCTTCACTATCTCGTGACCTTTCCTCTCTTAGGAGAGATTTTAACCTACGGGAATAAATGTTCCTCTGTCTTGCATGATTGATAACCGACGAAGCTCATTGTTCTGGGAGAATTATGGCCAGCTTTACTCCGCGCGAGTTGGATGAGTTGTATTATTAATGTCGTGGTGGAGTACAAAGTGCTTGGGAAACGTTATGGTTTTCACATGGAGTGGAAAATCAAAATGGGTTTAAAGTGTTTGTCAGGTATTATAAATATTTGCAATCAAATTAGTATATAATTTAAATATTTCTTTACAAAACGCCTGATTGTATTTCGATCTAAATTTACTCACTTTTCGCTCGTTCATTGTACATTATTTAATTTCCACTCACGCATTTATTTATGTTATGCTGTAAAGTTACCGTTACGTAACGTTTAATTTGTAATTCAACTTCTTAAATATTTTGGCAGCGGCCGATGCTCAGTGGTAGTGCTCTCAGTTATCAAACAGCGGGCCCGGGATAAAATCCCTGCTGGACTACCAATCAAATCCCGGGTTATGTCCCCTCAGACACAAAAAAATCATTCGGCTGCTTCCGTGGTTATTAAGTCACGTTAACCCGTTGGTCCACCTGCATAAAAAAGCAAAAGTGCAGGCCTCTCAGGCGAGGAGAACTGTAATTGCTGATCTCCCTCAGCTAAAAGTCAAACGACAATGAATATTATTATTACCGTGAATGTTTACCCTCAATGAAAAACACACTCGAATTCCGCCATAAAAATTTTATTGGAAAAACACTAAGCTCATACAATATTACAATATTTTAAATGGGCTGTTGTGGTACAGGAATCCTACATTATTAATTGGTGTTTCAATTAACTCTACAGTTCTGTTTCGATTTCCCATAAGTTGTATTAGGTTATTTCCCCCTTTTTTCTACCCTGTTTGTATGAAAAAACTTAATATAAATTACAGAAAAAGAGTTTAATGTATACAATTTTGAAACATTTGCGGAATTTTAGTCATAAGCAGCAAACGAGGGTACAACGAGTGCGATAAAGCAAAAGTTGATAATACAACGTGTTAACAAGTTGAATGGACTATTATATAGGCACAATGTATATGTTTTCTGTTTATTTATAGCCCTCTTAAATCAATCAAAACGCATTTGGTAATAACCTGTTTCGGTTTCAGGTGATTTCAGGTTTCAGGTTCTCCATATTTGTCTCTGTTCATAGAGGAGGTCGGTCTCTATCACCATTTTGAGACAGGGATCTCACATAGTTGGTATTTTAACCTGAATATCCCGTTGTCCTGTGTTTTTTATCAAGGCCAAAGACGCGATGATTTGTCAATCTCCTTTTGGGTGGTGAAGAATTCATATTCATTATGACAGAGACTTCTAGCTCTTGTGCGGAATTCGAGTATACCGAGCAGCAGAGGACCAAAGAGGAGGTCGACCATTGCCGTATACTACGTTTTCCCGCTCCAGTGATGTATCCATTTGTTTTACGCTATGTGTGAATAATGTTGATTATGACAGCAACATATGTTAAAAATTCAGAATTCGAGTTCACGAAATATCAGAAGTTTGTAGTAGAGAACGGACGTTGCCCGTGTATACGTCATGATGAAATAGTAAAATCACTCCTGACATAGGTGCAGAATCCAAGTACACCTAGCAGCAGAGGAGGTCGGCCGTCGACCCGTGTTTGTCTAGTCCCCAGGCTCCGTGATGTATTCATCTGCTATATGTGGTGCGGAATTTTTGTACATGATAGACATCACTCCTGATACAGGTGCGGAATTCAAGTACACCTAGCAGCAGAGGAGGTCGGCCGTTGACCCGTGTTTGTCCGGTCCCCAGGCTCCGTGATGTATTCATCTGCTATATGTGGTGCGGAATTTTTGTACATGATAGACATCACTCCTGATACAGGTGCGGAATTCAAGTACACCCTGCAGCAGAGGAGGTCGGCCATTGACCCGTGTTGGTCCGGTCCCCAGGCTCCGTGATGTATTCATCTGCTATATGTGGTGCGGAATTTTTGTACATGATAGACATCACTCCTGATACAGGTGCGGAATTCAAGTACACCTAGCAGCAGAGGAGGTCGGCCGTTGACCCGTGTTTGTCCGGTCCCCAGGCTCCGTGATGTATTCATCTACCGTAGTGTTGGGCTATATTTAGGTTTTCAGATTGGGCCGTTATTCAATGCACAGATGAAACAACGGGGTTACACTTCCCCAGCCGTCGACCTCGGCCCATACAACATTCATTACTTATGTAAAAGTCATAAGGTGTGACGATACATGTGCTTACAATTTCTCCGTATTTTGAGTTTATTCAGAGTGTTAAACTTGAGTAAAAATGCTGGCTTTTTTATATTATAGTATAAAAATCAATTATTCGTTTGTTGAGCCAGTTGTCACTTCTTTATTTCAAAGAAGCAGATATTTCCAAACAGTCCCAATATTTTTATGTTGCCTTAAATTTTCCTATAACTCTTGTATTTATTTATTATTGAGTACCATATCGAATTATTTGTTAATACTGAACTTTAAGTCTAATCCAGCAGTGGTATATTCAAATGAACATTCAAAACATAAAACTTTTAGATAATCGGTTTTGGTCTCTGAACATTCCTTAAGGTGTTTTAGTAGGCCCTAACCCTAAAATATTTTCATAGTGGAACCTTTATAGTTAACACTTCTCTTTTTCGCAATTTACTGGTTAAAATGATTCCTTCGGTCCTCAGAACAATAAATAAGCCTACACTGTAAAAATATTGATCACTCCTAAATTGAAATTTTAGATTACTGAATAAGATTTTCTCTGGTCCCCTAAGATTAGAGTTATAATATATAAGTCTAACTGATTTCACAGCATATTACATTCACAAGAATTAAATAAGGTTACTTTACGAACATCTAAACTGTCTCTCCTAAAAATAGTTTAAAATAATACTGCACCCCTTCCCCAAACCTTGAGTGACACTAATACCTATTTACTAGTTTCTAGGCGTGAGCAAACATCTATAAGAGACGCTAGCCCCAGTGGACACTGAACAGCCCACTACTGCAATGATTGCCCGCGAAACGAGATAAACGACTGTGTCAAATGCCCAATAAAATCAACCGGCGTGAACCCACCGTCCTCCCACCGTGATGAAAAAATATTGCAACAATCTCGCCAAGCCGAGGGTTCATTACGTTACGACAAGTGCAGTAAAATTGGCGCCGCGCCGTTAAATGTCATCAGATACACGCCTTGCGCCACGCCAATGTCGCAATGTCGCTTATGGTAATGTACCGAACTGGTAAATAATTATAATGCGGCAACATGTGAGATCTCGGACCAGTCCGGGCTCCGATGTCCCGGTTGGCGACCTCGCTTGTCAGGACGACGAAATGGAGGGTTCTGTGGAAAGATTTATTTGTTTTTACTTCCTAGTCATTTCACTCTCCAGCCAATACTATTTAAAATACGACTAAAGTACCAGGGGGACCGAGCTTAAGCTTAAAATTATTACTTTCGTTCTCACACAAAGTTCGTGCGCTCCATTCGCTCGCCCGCTTCCTTTTTAAGACGAGATCGTTCGCTTCGCTCACTCGCCAGACACGGGGCCAGCGGCAATCGATCCTCGTGGCCAAAACACCTATATTCAACAAAAAAATCAAAAATCCTTTGAGAGAAAAAAATATTTGCCCCTACAAACATTGATTGTTTTAGAGTATAGAATCAGAGGGTCCGAGCTTATGCTCGGTAAAATTATCAAGCAGCACTCTCCTTTATTAGACAAAGCTCATTCTTTCTCCTCACTCGTCCTCTTCTTTTTTAAGACGAGCTCGTTCGCTTCGCTCACTCACCGCAGGTCACTGGGTGCTGCACTTTGGTAAGTATAAATTTGTTGAGTCACAGGTTAAAGATTTAACCATATTTGCTGACTTGTTCAATTTATTAGCTGCAAAAAATCTCTATAAGAATAACATGGGGACTTAAAAGGAATGTAAAACAAAAACGGGATTTTTCCCAGGCATGGGTCCAACTCCAATCGAATCCTGGTGGCCAAAAGCCCCACATTCAACAAAAAAAAAATAAAAAATCATTGGAGCGAGGAATATATTGTCCGTACAAACGTTGCTTGCTTTAGAGTATAAAAAATAAGATATAAAATAAGAAATAAGATAAGATTAGTAAGAACGATTTGAGGTTTCAGATTTAAGGAGTGCAAATATAACTTACTCGTATCATAGTATAGGATTAGAATACTATGAGGAAGTTACTGTTTATCTGATTTAAGAACATAAAATTTTAATCAAATATTTAGTATTGTCAAATTTACGAGTAAATAATATTTTAGTTTTAAATTTAGATGACTTCAGATTTTCTTTCTGGGTAGTTTAAGCAATTGATGAACTGAAGAGTAAACCAAAAACGTTGGCTCTTTGTACAAACTTAGTTATATTGCTAATACTCTTTTATCGGCTTTATTTTATATGTACTATTTGTAACATATAAATCCATCTCCTCGGTTTCGTAATAACTGTGAGATATCACAATCTCTTTGATCAATGTTCATGAATCTGTCCATAAGTGAGTAAAATGATTTTCAATGTAGTGATTTAATAAGTGCGGAATTCAAAACACCACATTCGAAAATATTACCTTCGTTTATATACATGTGGTTACGAAAATTATATGCCTTTAAAATTCGCTTAGCGGATTTTAGAATACCAAGCAATCCTCAAAAGCTTCCTCCAAAACCTATCTTTCACCATCAGGGATACACTTTCAACCTATTACTTTTCAAACTAAAGCCTTAAATAAATCGCCATAGTAAAACACTAATTTTTAAATCGATTTTATTTATTTTTAACTTAATTATTCTCAAGACTATTGGGTGGAGAAATATTTAAACTGTAGAAAAAAATTTAAACTTGTGAAGTACATATTCGAATGCCAGATCTCCTTAAATAACGGTTTTTATTACTTATTAAGTCTTTAAGTGACTCCTGCTGTAATATTTTTTAAACAAACCTACGCCTTGTTAAAATACCCCCCGTCGCAGCAGACCTGCGTACTCAGCGAATTTCCAAATTAGTAATATTAATTTTGACCAGAAGAACTTGTAAACAAAATTTCATTACGTTCTCATAAAAACAGGAAAATATTGTCTATTCTCCTAATGACAGGGAATATAGGGAAAGAGTATGCAGGTATGCTGCCATGGGGAACCCTAAAAGTAAATTTTAAGCATAAAAAATTTATTTTGACCATATAAAGCTATATATTAAGTTTCATCAATATCTGTCCATAATTAAAATAGTTTGCCTATTCTCCATATGATTAACATGGGAAAAGAGTATGCAGGTTTGCTGCCATGATAAGTACAAAAACGAAGATTTTTTATTACATAAATGGTTGAATCTCAACCAAATGAACCTAAATACCAAGTTTCATCCAAAAACATTGGTTAATAATTGAAATAATAACACATCCTTATTCTCCATAAGATTAACATTGGAGCCCAAAAATACAATGTACTCTCTTTAGAATTTTTAATATCTCGGTAACCAATGGAGATAGAGCAAAGATTCAAAATACTAAATTGTGTGTTTTTTTGAGCTAAATCCAATGGTCAAAATAAAAATTTAAAGTTTTGAAAATTACATATGAAAAATGCAAAAAACCCATTTTTGGGGTACAAAACCCCCAAAACTACCCCTTCCGGTAGGTCGATATGTCTGGTTTACGAACTCATCCGAATAAACGTAGGATTACACATCTCTACCAAATTTGGTCTCGATCGGACCATTTTTACGAAAGTTATCGTGTCTAGGGACACATACATATATGCATATATATATATACATATATATATACATATATATATATAAAATTTTTAATGACTATTATTTTTTGTCTCTGGGCACCTAAAAACGAAAAAGTAACATGGTCCCGGGCTTAGGTCTTACCATGAGACCTACGGTAATAGCTTATTCCCTATGGGAAATTCGCTAAAAAAGTAAACTAATTAAAAAGCAACCGTTACCAATAATATTGTCAAACCGATACATAATATTTCATGATGTGACATTATCAGCTGGTATGCAACAGTGAAATAAAAATAAATAAAAAACACAAAAGCCAAAGGGCTTTACCCAGTGGAATATTAGCAAAACTAAACAAACACTTTCCATCACTGTTTCTCATGACCCAAGTAGCAAGGAAAACTTTTTAAAAATATTGACAAAGCTTTTAAAAACTTTTTAAACTAAGTAGTATTTAAAAACATTCAGAAAACTTTTTGAAAAGTGTTCAATAATTTCTTCCGATCAAACAGTTAAAACAATGCTGTTAAAATGTTTTTAAAAACTATTTGAAAATATTTTAAATATTAAAACATTTTGACAATGAAAACTTTTCAAGAAATTTTTAAAAACATTTTTGTGTTATTAATAATAATTTATTATTTCTAATAATTTTTTTGTGTTTTAACAAAATTTTAAAGACATTTTTTGCTTAAATTTCTGCTTAAATCAAAACTCGACTATGTTTTTAAAAATATTTTGTAAACTTTTTGAAAGCACTTGATAGAACGTTTTAAAATCTTTTCAAAAACATGTTGAAAAATATATAAGTAGGCCTACTGGTTGACCATCATCTGTTGAAATTCCTTTGAATTTTATGAATGAGGAATTAAACATCAGAGGCGAATTGAAAAGTAATAGAGATTTGACTTACTCAATACTCGTCTGTGATTTTTTGAGATCCGTTGAGATGTTGAGATCATGAGATGTAATAATATAATTAATTATTTTATTTACTTTCCTAACACAGTGTCTATTTTGACACTATTGATGTCTGGAATAATGGTCAAATATATAAACACAAATATTATAAATCTCTTTATTTGTAATTTTGTAATACAGAATTTGCGTATTTTTCGTGCACCCTAATATTGTTTTATTATTTATTCCAGCCTCTGTGGCCTAAGTTTATCTCTTGAAAGTTGGTCTTTTGAATTCGGTTGTTGTTGGCCTTGAGTTCGTTTGTTCTTGTTGGTTCCCTCACTTCTTCACCGCTCAGCGGCCACCGCTGCCGTCGCCATTTTGTAGCCTTTCTCTTTCGCTAACGACGCTAACTTTGAACTTGAGTGGTTAAGTCGTTCGGTGTTTTCTAAAAGTCTGAGTGTTCGTCCAGGACTTCAGCTTATTTGCTGGGTGTATCCAGGAGCATGTCTAGCAGCAGCAGGTAAGTCCTATTATTGAACTAGGCTTAACTTGATCGTGGTAACTTTGAGATAGCCTAGCCGACACTCTGGACGTGGTAAATAACATAGGAAACAAGAACTAACTTATGAGTTCCGGGTCACTTGAGAGCGCCTAACTTATCCCGAAATTGAGGCAACAAATTTTAGAGCTAAGATAAACCGCCTTTAAAATGAAGAGCTTACCCTATTTTTTATCCATTATATAAAAATAGGCTAGAGTTACCTACACAGTGCATTGTTTGACCCATAGCCTACTTGCTTTTGAGGGTTATCAGCTGGTTTGACAGATTGGCAAAATCCCTACTAAATGTGAATGTCCGTTTAGGCTCTCAAGCGAAAACTACTCAACGTACTATCATGAAACGTTGTACACAACTTATTCTTGGAGAAATCTCAAGTAGGCCTAACACAGGATAGGCCTAAACTTACTTTTTATCTGAAAATAGGTATAATTTTTATCCATTGTGAATAGCCACCGGAACTGAGTATTAATAAATATGGTACATACCAAATATCCGTCGCAGTTCCAACTTGTCCTTTATCGGATAACCCGGGTTTCGGCCCCTACTAGGCCATAAGACGTCAATATGACTGATTTTTTTTAACCAGTGTCCCTGAAGATAGGATATGATTATGGCCTAGTAGGGGCCGAAACCTGGGTCATCCGATAAAGGACAAGTTGGAACTGCGACGGATATTTGGTATGTACCGTATAATTTTTACCAAAGATAGGCTAAAAAAATTGTTTGCCCATAAATCTCAAAATATATTTTATTATTTGTTGCTTATAAACCAATGTAAATTATAAAAAGTGAAAATTTTAACACACTAATGTGACACAATTGACACTCCCCACACACTGGGTCCCACCCTCCCCATTCCTTAAATAACTTACCTCATGCATAAGAAAAATATACATTAGTCCTAATGTACAAAATTATAACTTGTTTTTAAGTAATAAGCTTTGATAACATTTCATGCGTATATTGTGGAAAACACGTAGGCCCTAGAGCCAATTTTAAGTAGGTACCGGTGTATAAGTTAACGATGTAAATCTTGTGTCTATTTACTCTACTGGCATTTTTTATGTTTTAAAGCCCAGCCTTGTTACTCTCTAATATCGACCAGTTGTTAGAAAGCATCATAAACCCTCCGAGCATTAAACTTAGATTTTCAGCCCAACTTTTTGACCTTCAAGCGTTAGCGTTGATTTTTCAATGATTAAATAGTAAACGTGGTGTAACTTAATAGTGAATGGCAGAAACTCAGCCATGAACGCTACCACTGTTACTGGGAGGTTCTAAGCTACCATATCTGAAAACACCCATTTCAAATGGCGGAAAGTGGCTAGTTATTGGCTGCACTTCCGCAGACGTCCGGTGACACTATCGAATGAAAATTATCGAACGAGTCAATCGATATATTGGTCGTATTCAAACGGTAAATTATTGTATCTTTTATGAATATAGGTTATTCGTAACTCAATGTAGGTATCATATTGTAGTTTATAAATAAAGTAGGCCTAAAAGTTTTTAGCAAAGATTTTATTATAACTAAGTTGATCAAAAGTTATAAACACCAAGTATTTTATCAATTTTGTTTTAAGGTTATGAATGATTAAAATTTTTATTTATTCTTAATTTACAGTAGCCTAGGGCCTATTTGAATAAATTAATATGTTTCAACGAGTTTTTAACCATAGTTTGAGTAGGAATTAGAGTAGTGTTCCTAGCTTGATTTTACATGTGTTCTTAAGAGATTAGGGTGAGTAGGCCTACTGTAAAACATTTTTTGTTTTAATCGTCATATATTTTTTTTTCAAATGCTTCTTGGCTATATTAGGCCTAATTAACTTATAGTACCAGGGGGACCGAGCTTAAGCTCGGTAAAATTATTACTTTCGTTCTCACACAAAGCTGGTTCGCTCCGCTCACTCGCCCTCTTCCATTTTAAAGACGAGCTCGTTCGCTTCGCTCACTCGCCAAGCTGACAGGCGCTGCACTTTGGTATAATTTTCTTAAACTACAGGTTAAAGATGTAACACATTGGTTTATATCTACTATCAGCTGATTTTTGTTCAATTAATAAAATCTCCATAAGGATAACATGGAAACTTTGAAGGGCTCTAGCGCGAAAACCGGATTTTTCCCAGATATGGGACCAACGCCATTCGACTCCTGGTGGCCAAAACCCCCATATTCAATAACAAATCAAAAATCCTTGGAGCGAAAAAAAACTTTGCCCGGACAAACGGAGCTTGTTTTAGAGTATAAGATTTAATTCTTGTTCTCCATAAAAGTCTAAACAAAATGTATAGCCCATCTTGGAATTTAGATTACGTGCATCCAAAACTGGCGAAACTTCGTTATCCTACTCCACCTTCATTATCGATGTTAAAATTTTGATATGGTATTGTACAACTATGCGATGAAAACAATTGAATCAGCAGATACATGAGATAATAAATGTATCATAATAATTATCTAGCCTAACAATCTAACCGCAAACATGTGTAACTTTTATTGACAGCTACGTTTATAACAACCAAATCAATGGTGTTTGGAAACATTTAAAATGCACAATAGCAAAAATTTTTAAAAACTTTTAGTTGTTTTTGTTATTTTTAGTTAATTGTTTGCAATATATTTGCTTTATTGTCATAAGGTATGTTTAATTATCTTAGAAGAAAACCAAATCAGGTGATAAAATCGTAATCGTATTGTGTAATTAATTGCATAGCATAGGCCTAGCAAGTTATTATTGCAAAATCGAAATTTTAACATAGATAATAACGGTGGAGTAGGATAACGAAGTTTTGCCCTAAAATTATTTTAGGGGAGTGCAATGTTATATAAAATATTTTCTTGGTACTTTTTTATTTTTAGCCTATAGCCTAATTTTGGTAACAAAATGCAATGGTAACAATTTTTTAATTGTTAAATATTCCATGTTAAGCCTATCTACTTTCATATAGGGGAAGCTGCGGGGTAATAAGAGAAGAGAACCACTAATTTGTAGCTCTTAATCAATTATAGATACAGGAATGAAGAAAATCATGTAAAAACAGGTCCAAATTATGAATCTGAAAAATAAATTTGGAAGCTCTATAATTAATGTAAGCAAAATTAAAAAATAATTCTCTAATTACCCCACTGATTTCTCTCTATTACCCCAAGTGGGGTAATAAGAGATGAAGGTGTTATTTCCTTAGTTGAATGTATTCAGAAGTTTATGGGACATTAGTATTGAGACAAGCTTAGGGGTAAAATATTATTATTTAAAAATAATTAGTTTTTTAAATAAAATATTAAACCGTCGAAATTGGTGTGGAAAATTACACAACTAAAGATTTACTGAGTGCCAAATAAGCTAGAGTACCCTAATGTCAGTTTTTTATATTAAGACATGCACGAAAGAGGATATAAGTGGAAACGGAAAATATATCACCTCAATTTACCATATTATTATATAAACTTCCTTTAAAACAAAAACGAACATTTAACTTAGTAAACTATAAATTCAACTTAATGGTCTCACCTTATTTATTCTCATTATATTAGTTTTTAATATTTTTTCACTAGCATAAGCCTATCCACTTAAATGAGACTGTAACACTTGATAATTTATCAAAACATTATTAAAAAACTTTTTGTGTATTAAAAAAAATGTTCGCAGCTCAACCACGATATGATGCGGTAAGGACCTTAACTCAAAATGAAACCACTAGTTAACTTATATGCTCTGTTAAAAATAACTAACTAGATAAATGTTTTTCAACATGTTCTTCGATATTTTTGATGTGAAATAAATTAGGCAACTGAGCAGAACAACTACGGTACCTGTAGCAAAAGATTTACATATGAAAAGAGTTCATCGGCCTATTCTCTTATTACCCCACAGTGAGACACATTGTGGGGTAGCAAGAATATATCATAAATCCAGCATCTTTATATAATAAGTACCAGTACATGTTTTTTTTTTGCCTTTTTTAGAGAAAACACGCTGGATATGGACTGAACATGGTGCCTGCTCAGCGGAAAGTTATCAAAGGATTTAAACATCGGATGGTTGTAATTTTATTTTAGTTTTAGTTTTATTTTAGGTCACATAAAAATGAAAGTAAAAGTTACCATAAAAATTTTACATTTTTCCTTGATTTTTTAAAGCTTTTTTATTTATAAATTTTTTGTTGTCAAATTTAATATGAGATATTAAAAATGTTATGTTATAAAATGTTATATATGAGATGTTTAAAATGTTATAGGCCTATATATTTTATATGTTTTGTGATGGCTGAACCTAATATTTTTCAGTATAATACAACATTTTTTCAAAACAAATTAGTTTGTTTTATTTCACCCTGGTGTATAATAACGAGAAACGATTTAACATGGAGTAGGCTACATTCTATGACCATACGTACTTAAGTTTATCAAACATATAGATATTCTACAAATCCTATAAAAATTAGATATCATATTATTTTAGATGCTCCAGCCATCTTTTGACACGCTCATGAACTATGAATACTGTAGAATGTTTTTAAGAACTGTCATTATTTAGTTTTCTTTCAAGGATTAAATTTATTGTTTAAAAATTAGCATCGTCTGCTTTGCAATGTTACTAAGATCATGTTATTGTGCATTTAAATTTATATCAGAAAGCAGAAATATTTTTTAATTTGTGCACTTGTTTGGTGAGCTTTTTTTTAGTAGAGCCATTGCTATTTTAAATTACGATACATCCATTAAAACGTTTATATTTAGACTTGGTGCTTAAGCAATTTTTATTGCAATTAATTGTTCTTTTAACTCAAGAAATTAATTTTAAAAACTTTTTACAAAATTTTGTAGTGTTAGTTAATAAGTGTTCTGGAACAAAGTAATTAATGAAATAAAATGAATTATATACTTGAAACTTGTAAGAACACAATTTTAATTATTTTTTTATGTAGATTGAACCAAGTTTTCTACTTTCTGTGTTTCTATGTAGAGGAAAACAATTATAAAACCTGAAGCCTCATGGGCACTGTATGCTTTAAAAAGGCTAGAAAAGCTTATGTTTAAAATATTTCACCAAAGTATATTTTTTACTTTAAAATTACTATGGTTTTAACTTCTTTCCTCTCTCCATGCAAAATAGAAGAGTATTGAAATGTGTAGTTACATTCTGATTATTCTATATCACAAGTTAGTAAATCATGTAATTGATTCCTATTCGTTTCTTTTTCCCTAACAGTACGAAGACTACCAATACAGTACCTCTTGATAATCCACAAAATATGAAGCTATTATAAACTGTAAAAAAGATAAATCATTTTTCTTTTATTGTTCTCAAGATTGTAAAACCTTTGAAATAATATTTCTAATTGTGATAAACAAGTTTTTCAAAACTTTTGAAAACGTTTCAAAAGTTTTCATTGTGGATAAAAAATTATTTTAATACAATTTTAGATTGTTATTGACAATTCGATGAAAATAATTTAAATACTTTTTAAAATGTTTAAATTAAATATTTTGAAATGTTTTTAATTTTGTGTTGAAACATTATTGAAAACTATTTGAAAATTTTTTAAAATATTCATTCGGGGAACTATCTACTTTTTAAAATGTTTTTAAGACTTATTTAAAAAAAAATTTATCAACTTTTCAAAATGTTTGTTTTGCTACTTGGGGAACGATTAAGTTTTTTAACGGGCTTAACATGAGTGTAAATATGACAAGATTCTTCACAAACAAGTAGGCCTATTTTTGGCACTATTTAAAAATATATAATTATATAATATTCTTAAAGAGTGTTGTGACGTAATTGATGTATTGTTATTATTATATGTATCTACGCGTAGAAATAATCATGAGGGTGCTTTATCCAAGTGCATGAAAATGATGGAATTCAAAATGTATAGGTCAACCGTCAAAACCGGCCGTTTAAGTCTCTTTCGACCGGTTTCAATTCCACCATATATTTCAAACGGATCGTTCTACAGCACATATAAATAATAATAACTTACACATTTAACCTAAATTGTTTAAAATATATCCAACCGATAATTTTCTATGGCAGTTTTTCTTTAAATACGAGAAAACAAAAAATTGTAAGAATTGTTTGACTTCATATCTAGGCAATAACTAAATTCTTTACACTCCCACTCTCTCTTTTACATTGCATAAACTTATGTCTAACTATTATATAAAATATTTTAATGGTAATTTTTTTATAATTTGTTGTTTAATTATTTTGTTTTGTTAAATTTTAATCAAATTTGATGTTGTGATTTCTTTCCTCTATAAAATTTAATAAATTTTCTTTGTACTTTGAAACTGTACGAATATATTTGAAGTTTAATATGTTAATGTTAACGGTGAAGTCCTTCATACAGTATTTTCTTCTCAAGTAATCATAACTTTTTAATCATAAAATGATTTAGTAAAAATGTTCCTAAAGATTAATCGATTTTTAACTATAATACTAACTTAAAGTATGATAAAAATTAGAGTCTTGATCTGCTATAGGAAATATATTGTAACGGTTTGGGAGGGTTTATTCCATAAACCTTTCTAATTAAATGTTAAAATGTAAATGGGCTGTGAATTTGATTGCATAAGTGTTAGTTTGTGCAATCAATAAATAATACAATTATAATGTATTCAAATTTTTCGTACAGTGTCTTGCCACACCACTATAAAGTCTATAGCTAATTAAATTAATGCATTATGGGGTTTTCACCTAGCCGTAACTTAATAAGGCAAATTGTTGTATATGCAAATAAACAAGAAAAAAACATCAGCTATAATAGTGGGATTTGAATGCAACAGTAAAAACCGAATGAATACAGAGTGTGTACAAAATTCGAAAACTTGTTAACAACCATCATAAAAATTCATTTTAAAAGAACCAATCGATGAATTCCACACTGCATGACTCATGTTCTGAAACATCGTATGGAAAATATCCTTCATTACCCTAATCACAAGATTAGGCCTATATACAGGGTGTCCAGCTTCAACCTTAACAAACGTTTCCAGGTTATTGCACACGTCAAAATAAGCAAAAAAGTTCCTGTAAACATATGTCCTAAAATGCTTCGTTAACCCGCTAGCCGCCATTTTGTTTTTTACACCAAATAATTTTTATTTCCGTAACGGATCATTGTATTAAGTTAATATTTGGCATGAACCTTCACTATAATAATACCCATTCTCAGTAAAAAAATTATTTTTTTCCAATGTGTGTTTTCAAAATGGCGGCCATTTTAAAATTTGAAAGTCAAATATCTTAAAAACTGTTAATTTTATAAAAACGTCACAAGAGACAAAAAAGTTGACAAATTAAATTATCTAAACAATAATACCAAGTTTGTAAGGATACAACAAAAAATAACGGAGTTATTGTGGTTTTCCTGCAGAAAAACACTGATTTTGCACTATGATTAATGCCAATTTAGGTTATTTTCAGAGAAAAAAAAACTCCGTTATTTGTTGTTGGATCCTTATAAACTTGGTATCATTGCTTAGACAATTTAATTTGTCAACTTTTTTGTCTCTTGTAACATTTTTATAAAATTTATCGTTTTTGAGATATTTGAGTTTAAAATTTTTAAATGGCCGCCATTTTGAAAATACACATTGGAAAAAATAATTTTTTTACTGAAAATGGATATTGTTATAGTGAAGGTTCATGCCAAATATTAACTTAACACAATGATCCGTTACGGAAATAAAAATTATTTAGTGTAAAAAACAAAATGGCGGCTAGCGGGTTAACGAAGCATTTTAGGACATATGTTTACAGGAACTTTTTTGCTTATTTTGACGTGTGAAATAACCTGGAAAAGTTTGTAAAGGTGGAAGCTGGACACCCTGTATATTTAAAAAATATATTTAAAAGACTGTATTTTTTTAATTCACTCTTCAATCACACACCATTAATGTCAATCTCCTTCAATCTCAAGCAATTTTATTTAAGATTCTGCAGTACCTCCGCCATCAATGATGTTCTGAACAATGTCAAATAAAGGTGTATTTGAAACACTTTAACTCGATAATATTGCATCAGATTCACATGAAACTTGAATATGTTCACAATGATGGTATGGCGGTTTATGTGACGTGGATAGTGTTTTTAATAAACTTCCTAAAAATGTTTTAACATGGTTTAAAAAATGGTGTTTATATATATATATTGTATTTTTATTCGTTATTCGAGTGGATAATTGTTTTAATTAATTTTAAATCAAGTCAAATGAAAGACACTGTGGTAACATTTAAAATGACGGAAAACAAACTCACAGTTATGTTTCAAATTTAACATTGTTCTTCTGGGACAAAATACCGAAATTGCGTAGGTACTGCAGACTCTTAAGAGCAACGTATCCGTTCTTGTAGCTGAGTATAGTCGGCCATGCTGCTTGCCAGCCGTACATGACACCCGGACAGCATGTCGGTTCATTTCCATGTGACATAGTTGCCGTCGACATGCCGCTCCGCACGGTAGATACCGTCCAATCAACCAAGGTATAAATCGTGTTGACGGTTGACAGTCGCCGAATTTGGCCGTGCCCCCCCCCCCCCCCGGACAGGCACCGGCTCTCAAGGAGAACCACAATACAAAATGTCCGTTTAGAACAACCGCGCTCGAAATCGTGATCACCTAACAGTCAAAAATAACTACAGTCGCTAAACGCTGTTCTGGGCGGGATGACCAGGATGCACCAGAGGCTGGGTGCTGGACCGGTTATGGGGCCATCTTCCACTACAGGGAGGTCGCGGTCGTTTATGGTACTTGAGGTTGAGGATCAGTTCCTTTAGTGTGTAGCGTACACGGTTGGTTGGGTCTTTCCAAATCGTTTCAAAGAAAAACGGTAGATCTTAATTTTGATCAAATATTTGTAAAAATAAACAATGAATGATTATGCCTAATTACTCTAAGTTTAGTGCTAAGTGACCCGTGCCATCTCCAATTGATGCTTACCTCCTCGGAACTCTTTCACTCTTTTCATTGGTCAATTTACCTTAAAACCGCGACAAACCTTTTCCGTACTTTAGATACTTTATTTGAAACACCGACGCACTCTATGGTGCGTATTTTAAGGTGAGTATGACTGAAGGGGTGAGTGTGATGATTGTGATGGAATTCAGGCAGCGAAACTTCTGTTGGAGTGGTTTGTCATAAATGTATGGTTTGATTCTTAGCAGTGATTTATCTTATTGATATGATCCTTGTAAAGGGTTTGGGTTTCAGGATCATTTGAGACATACGAAAAACTCTTCAAATCCAAGTGATATTTGTGTTCCAAAATTGTAGATTCAATTTTCAAAATCGCTGAGTACACAACTGCAATAAGTATAGTTTCATCAAAATTAATTGTTAACCAATGTCACCAGCCTTGAATTAAGAAATCTCTTTCGGAGTGATTGAGTTTTGTTTTTTTACTTACGACATCACCATAGGTCTTGTAGTTATAAAAAATATAATTTTTATTTCAAATTGGCCTTGCATTATAATCAGATGACATAAAAATAATCTTTTTAAACCCATGCCAAGTTAAATTTTAATTAAAAAATAACGTATACAGTATCTATATGACACATGTTATTGTTAATAACATCGAATATAACTATTTAAAGGATTTTAATCATATTTTGTTTAGTTAGGTATTCAGACAGGCACCATTAACTAATAATACCATGTAACGAGGATATTACATTTTCCACAGTAACTCTTGTTTGTCCACTCTTATTAACTCTTGTCAGTGGGTTGCATGTTATTTAATATTTTGTTTGTTGTTATTTAGTAGGTTTGTTTTTGTATGGCATATTCTTTTCCCAAAGGCAGTAATTCAGTGGACTTGAATGTGGAAATCTCGTTGTATACCCTACATTGATCCTCAAATTAGATCTCTTGGAGACAGATTAACGGTGTTACCTTAGTAGTGTCAAATTGTTGGTGCTGGCTCAGTTCAAGGTCACCTGAGGGATGACGTCATCGAGGTCAATGACCTCACCGATGACGTCATCGATGACGTCATCGATTGCGTCATCGATGACGTCATCACTAATGACGTCATTTCTATGACGTCACACCCATGACGTCACAGAAATGACGTGCTGATGACGTCATCACCCCTTACGTCATCAAAATGACGTCACCGACGCCACTGAGGTCAAGGTCACGCCGAAACTTAAAATTTTTTGGCACTTTTGCCGTTTCTCGCACTACGCTCCGAGTTTCAGTCAGAGTCCCCGTGACCTTGACCACTTGGAGCGAATTTTCGACGAGAAACGGCAAAAGTGCCAAGTTAAACTCGAGTTTCTGACATGACTGTGCCTAAATGGGCAATCGGTTATTCCTCAGGTGACCTTGAACCAGCACAACACCAACAATTTGATATTACTGTGACCTTGAAAACCTAACAACGGAGCGCCGACACCGATGCGCACCCCACGACAGCCACCGAGTGACTGACTGTCAGGCTCTGTGGATGCTAGGTATATGGGGAAGTGGAGGGGGAAATCTCAAGGTCATCCAAATGGAGTTTTAAAAAAGTTAAAGAGTAGAAAGACTACTCTTGTGCTTCCTGGGCGACCTCATCAATTTCCAACGGATCTGTAAACCAATCCGATCTGTAGCGGCAGGAGTCCAGAAAACAGGTGCACCACCCATCAGGTTGTCCGTAGCACTTCCGACAATTGGTAAGATTGGAGAAATGAAATTTAATACACCGCTGCGGACAACAAGTGTAAAAGTAGTTGGATTTGTAGATTTTGAAAGTTTGTAGTACCGGTGGTGGCAGCTGTTGGTTCTTGCATCTACACCTGCAACATCCGAAGCATTCACATTGCCGGCAGGCCAGCCCATCCACTTGCCACTTTGGTAAGAGGAAACACTTATCCTCACAGCAATAGGTTGTCCCCGTCTCTTCCTCCCAACGCTTCTTTGCACAATATGTGACGCCTTGTATCTCCAAACACCTATGCTCGCAACATGAGATGCGCTTACTTTCCATAGCTGATGTTGCTTTGACGAGGGAGCACGATGAAGTGATGCTGTGGTCAGTGGGAATGGGGTTTATATAAACTAAGGTGGGTGGAGGGGGAAAGGTCAAGGCCATCCAAATGGAGTTTTAAAAAAAAGAAAAGAGTAGAAAGACTACTCTTGTGTATCTATAGCGATTTCATTGATAGTGAGTGCTTCTGTATGCCAAGTTGATCTGTACTGACAGGCTCCTAAATAATGTTTGCAAAAACCTGCAAAATGATTGTTGCACAATTTGCAGCCAGTTAGCTGTTTTAATGTGAATTCAATGCAACGTTCAGGGCAACAAGTGTACTTATGCCCTCTCATCTGGTACACATGGAATGTCTTCAACTCCGGTTTCGGCTTCTTCCAAGACTTGCACTTACACATGCATTGACCAAAAGCTTCACATTTTCTACACGCCAGGCCATCCGCAACATCAATGTCATTCGGCCATGAAAAACATTTCCGTTCGCAACAGTAGTTGAGTTGACTCTCCATGTTGCTGTGGTGAAGGTGCGCGATGAAATGATGCTGCAGTCATTGAGAGTGCACCTTAAATAAACTCAGTGGAGGGGGAAAGGTCAAGGCCATCCAAACGGAGTTTTAAAAAAGATAACTAGTCGTCCTCCTCCTCCTCCTCATCCGTTGTACTTAGAGAGCTGTCAGACGAAGAGCCCCGTGCAGGTGCTCCCCAGATGAAAAACAAATCAATTTTAAAACGAAGACCAGGATCTTGCATCATCAATTCCTTTAATTTGTCACATACTAAGTCGACCTTGTGTAAGGTGTCAACAACAAGCTTCCAATTCGTTGGTTCAATATAACTTGTAGTAGAGTCTGCCTCGCTGATAACCACATCCTCCGGCCGTATTGGAGTGTAAAGATGTGTAAAGTTCTTTGGCTGTAGCTGAGGTTCAGGCTGGCTGGAAGTGGAAGGTTGAGTGTGGACCGCTGTCGCATCGAAATCCATAGTCATTCTACATTCAATGTTGGGGTTTTCGTTTAATACATACACCAATTTCTCATGCAACATATCCACTTCTGCCGAGTCTTGCAGATGAACATTCCAGGAAAATGGCCATTCTTCATCCGTAGTGGAGTCAACTCGAGAAAGAGTGCTGTCCGCCATGATAGCTAAGCAAGGAATGATGTGAGCTACAGACTGTGGTAACAGTATTGAAAAGTAGAGGGGGTAAACCAAAAGTACGTGGAGGGGGTATTTTCAAGGACATTTAATTTGGGTTTTAAAAAAAGGAAATAGTGGAGGGGGAATTCTCAAGGTCATCCAATTTAGGTTTTAAAAAAAAGGAATGAAGCTTACTCCTCTTCAGCCTCGTTGTCCCCTGCATCTTCATCAGCCTCATCTTCATCGACGTCAGACTCGCCGTAAGGATAGATCGGGGACATGGGCGAATATTGTGGAGATTGTTGACCGTTGTTGTCGTCCCCTTGCATTCTAACTTGGGACCAATCATAATTTAAATTCATTTGTATTATGATCCCAGGGTTGTCCCGCAGTATTTCCTTCATACGTTCGCAAATTGACTCCAAATAGTGTACACTATCGATCGACAGTGTCCAACCCGTACTTGTACCGACATCAGTAGTGGAGTCAGCTTGGCTGATGGTGTTGTTGTCTGCCATGGTTGCTTGTCGGACAAGGAATGACGGTTGATGTGATGCTCATGCAGGAACATGGTGAAGTGGTGGGGGGTGTGGTGGAGTAGTGGGGGAATTTTCAAGGTCATCCAAACGGAGTTTTAAAAAAAAAGGAAAACTTACAAAGTAACATTGAAACTTTCCAATTGATGGTGGCGAGCGTTTTCTTCTGCAACCTTGCCGACACATGTGACTATGCCGTACAGTATGAAAAGTACAACCATAATAAGGCCGAACAATAAAAGATAGCCGTTGACTATCATGATATTTTCTGAGTGGATCTGTTTTCTTCTTATCGCCCTCTCCTGCATCCTCTTTTCCAACTCGTGGACGAAGTCACAACATGCGTGAGGACATCTTTCATCTGTTGGTAGGTTTGCCATTGTTGATGTTGTCGGTGTGGCTGTTGAAGATGGAATGAGGTTTCCAATTGCGATGTGCCATGTACACCAATAGTCAAGTGGTGGGGGTAACAAAGCAGTGGAGGGGGAAGTTTCAAGGTCATCCAAATTGTGTTTTAAAAAAACCTATCTTGTTACTGAGCTTATATGTCAGTAACAAGATAGGTGTTTTTGCTCTTTTACTTCTTTAATATAATGAAAAAATATACATATTCTACAATGGTTAGGACAAGAAATACAACTGCTAGTCAGCTGAAGTAGTCCAAGTTGTCTGGCTCGGTCTTCATGGATGCTGGTGAGGAAGCCGTCGAGGAGTGTCCAGGCTCTTCCTTTGACTGCCGGGTGTTCCGTATATTGCAAGCGTAAACTTGCACATTTATACGGTAGCCTCGTGCCACCATCAGCTGCAACTCCTTGTATAAGTCGTTTAGCTCCTGCTGAGTCTTGATGCTCACCTCCTCGTAACTTGCGCAACTAACGTTCAGAGACATCTTGATGTTGCTAGGTTGGCTGCTGGAGTAGAAATGAAGCCGAGGCACAGCGCTTGGAGGTACATGAAAAAGTGGTGGGGGTAATAGTGGTGGGGGTATAGAAAATCCAATTAAACAGTTCTAAACTTTTTCCATCGATACAATGGAATGGAACAAATAGCGCAGGTGTCCTTGTAATTTTCAAATCGAAACAGTGGCGCTAGAAATCCGAATTGTTTTATACCACCATCCTGTACGAATCGCCGAAGGTCTCTGACGGCGGCCTCGCCACAAGGCCTACAAAACTTTTCCCCGTCGTGGAACTTATACCAGGAGTATTCCGAATACCCTGTATTTTCCCTCCTGTAGCGTTTGACATCTTCTTTTATTGTTAGTGGGATATTGTCTTGTAAACATGTTGGGAACAAGTCCTTGTGAGTTATAACTCGTTGTATGCAAAGCTCGTACAAGGTGCTCATCGTTTGCTAGTTGGCAACAGACTGACCGTTTTTCGCATCCAAGCAGGTTTGAATCCTAGTGCGGTAGTGGGGGGTAATTACAGTAGTGGGGGTAATTGTGAAATGCAAAGGTCAAAGGTCAAGGTCACCCGCGAAGTTTAAAAAAAAAATGCAACATATCAATACGTGAAGTCTGTCACATATTGATATGTTGCATTTTTTGTTTTTTTTTTATTTTTTTTTGTCTTTTATGATTCGTTTATTTATAAAACATTACAACAACAACATATGTACAACATTAAAACTTAAATCTAACACTGCTGCTTGTCAGCGATGTGGATGGTCAACTCTGTAGAATTGCTACCCGTGCAGCCGTGGGACACCAGGTATAGACACCCGGGTTGAATAGAGCGAAGATCCTCGTTTTGTAGAAGATGGACGAATCTCTTGGGCAGGTACACCTGGAACTTTGGTTCATCCCCCGGAGTAAACGGTGCCTCGCTGAGACTGCAGCAGATGGCCTCCCCAACTGTAGTCTCCATCTTCTTCATAGCATGGATTATGTAGTGCTTCTCGTCTTTTAGTTCCGAGCACTTCTTTACAGGTAATATTGTTGACTTGGAGTGAGCATTGAACTGCTCGACCAAAGTCTGAAGGAACTGGTGAGATGCCATGGTCAGGTTACAGATCGTCTTCTTGCTCGGAGATGTTGTCGTCTCGGAATCTCGAGTAATACTCATGCCAGGTCCCTGTCTGCTCCCCACTTATATACTCTCCGTTACCCCCACCACTCCCCAATTCCCCACTTTGAAGGTAAGAGGCGAGTTTATAGGCATTTTTCAAAGCGCAATGTCTATCTTTATCATGTTCTGGGCTTTTTGTACAAATACATATGGTTTCCAGCATGTATTGATAATTCTTATCCAATTCCACATCATTAACCGGAACATGAGTAAATCCTTCGATCCATCTTTTCTTTTCCAGCCCCTTTGTGTAAATATTGGTAAACTTGTCTGAAAAGTGATGCATAATGTGATACAAGTCCGTGTAACTTGTAAAACCATCATACCAATCGATATGATGGAAGTGTTTTGAAATCCATCTGTTGGTAGTAGCGGCTTTACTAGTTAAAGACGAATAAGAACATGGTGGTTTAAATAAAAACGAATAAGGAACACTTGTATTCATGTCCAAAAACACAAGTTCTTTTATAATGAATCTATCATCATTACCACGAAACGCTTGAAACTCAATAATACCAGGCTTGGACTTTACTTGTTGTTCTTCTCCCTTGTCCATTTTGAAGGTCACACGTCTGCTCATTACGAAGTCAGGAGGTCAACTGATTTCCACACCACGGTAGGTACTACTTTTATACCAGGCCGTACAGTTGTTGGCGCGTTGGTGTATATTTAACGTGGGCACCGTCCCCAATAGGCCTAACCCCACAAAATGTTGGTTATTGTTTTAAAAACTAACCATTGTCATTTAAGTTTCCATCTTTATATTTTCCTTATTTTCATTTTCATCACTAACACTTGATTCTTCTCCTCCATCTTCCTCTTCTTCCTGTTTTACTGATTTCTTATGTAGTTGAGCGTACTTTTCCAATTGTCTCCACATCTGTACTTCATGAGGAACTCTATTAAATATAGAAGTATCCACAGGTCCGTATAATATAGGTGCGTCCGGTTGTTTGTCCAAAGTGTCTTCCAGATAATCTTTAATAATCGAACTTGAAAACACCAGTTGTCTCAAGTATCTTGTTATAGGTTCAGTAGCACAAGTTAAAATGAAAAACTCCTCTCGATTAAGTTGAATTTTGTTATCATGTCTTGTTGTGTTTCTAAACCGTAGCTGATGATCACCACGTTGTTTAATGATATCAATTTCCACATTTGAATCCAAAAGTCCTACTCTTGTCTTTCTTCCAAACATGTTACTACTTAAATAGCATTCTAGTAGATGCAAATGTTTCATAAACGATTCCCAAGCACTGTCCGTAAACAAAATCATTTTGGGTCCATGAGTTAAAATTACAGTAGGGGAATAATCTGTAGATTTCATAACACCGATTAAAACACTTTTATCCAAACTGGAAGAGATTGGGTAAAATATTCGCAAAAATACCTCACTCAATATGTTTGGAGAAATATTATCTTCAATATCCCTTTTTCTCTTTTGTATAGTCTTTCTTCTTTTACCTTTTTCTTCAACATTATTACTGGCTTGAAGTTGTCCGCAAACGTTTTGTTCACCTCCTTCCTGGTGACCTTGAGGATCTAAAAACTCAGATATCTCCTTCTCAATATCTACCACATTTTCAGGTGTACCACTAGGAGAAGCCATATTGAATACGATGCTACCCATACAACAGTAGGCAACAAACTGATGAGGAGCGGTCTGTACGCTCTGCTTTTATACTCGCGGAATGAAACAAAACCGGTTCTTACAATACATTTTTAACAATTCCAGTTAAAGGTGTGTATGTTACGATTTTATCATGTAGAATTAAACAGTATGCAGTTGTATTAGCCGGTATAGCATCGTTGAATTCCATTTCTATTTTTATATCCACACTTGAAGACTTTACTGATTCATTTTGTTTAGAACAATCGATTACAACTATTGGGTAGGCATCGAAATATTTGTCAGGTGGTAATAAAGGTGTATTTGTTTTACCGTAATATGAACTTTGGAATCTCGCGTACATATCGTACAATATACTGTATTTCTTCTTAGTGAATGACACATTTAAATTGTCGTATGGAAAGAATTGTGAATTTAAATAAACTTTAATATTTTTCAAGTCACAATGATCAAATTGTCCTGCATGTTTAGTAATGGCGTCTCTTCTACCTGTTTGTAAACCAAATATAATATACCTGGCTCGCTCTACATAATTCGATGTTTTAACAGTCCAAGTGTGTCGATCCGTAGTAGGTAAACTGGGATGCTCATGAAATTCCCAACTTCTAAATGGAATAACAATATCACGATCAGCTTTTAATTTTCTTAAAAGTAGCATTCTATGCTCGTCAGCCAATTTAACATGTGGAACTCTCCATACAATTTTGTCTAATTTTAATTTCCATTCTAAAGTCGCATCTGTAGTAGCATCTGCAGCTTTAATAATGTCTTTATCGTTAGAAGATCTCAACAAAACTAATTCTTGTTTAACGTTTAATATTATTTTCCTATAATCTTCAGCAAAACCAAGCAGCAAACGTAATGGAATATGAAAATCAAAATATCCATTTGGATTTGGAGTGATCGTGTCAATCGTAGGTAATACCCATCCGGCAGGCTTAAGTAAATTGGTTTCATTGGGTGTTATAGATGTTAATCCTTTTAAAGTTGTCGTAATACCTACTTTTTTAGTGGAATCAACTGTTACACCTGATATTTCATATCTAATTTCATCAAATAGGAAAGCCATAGGATTATTTATAAATGGAACTGTTGTACCAACAGTAGTACCGTCCTTTTTAGTAACTTGTCCTTCAATATACAAGTAACTTTCACATGGTAGTGTGTAAATGTCTTGATTTTGTATGGGAATACGAATTTCATCGTTATTGTTTAATTTCGATGAAGTGTAAGGGTTGTGGGTGTGATATTCTTTTTCCCATAGGGTTTCGTCGAATGTTGGACCCTGCGCTATATCCAGTATATCCATACTCGGTTAATTTTAATCCAATTCTCTCTAAGAAACGAATGTTCTCGCGTGTTAACTCCTCCACAGCTGAAGAGCCACTAATGCGGTTTCCCGTAGGTTGTTCGCTTTTAAATGTTAAACCCATAGTTTTGTATTAAAGTGTCGATTTTAAATGTAATCTAATCGTAATAGGCTCTTCTCTGAAGTCTACCAAGTTACCGTCTTGATCCAATACGCTCAACACGATGTCTGAAATGAAAGTGGTGTTCAACGGTAGATATACCAGGTTTTGTGGCTTTTCAACAATTTTAAATCCAGGTGGTACACTTGGGTAAAAAGTATGTATGATGTGGGTGTTAGCCCCATCCCTGTAAGCACCTTGTATAATGTTACAAGTTATGTCTATACTATTGACTTTTAATATTGTTACTGTTTTCTTACCGGAATGTGTTAAATCTGGTTCTAAAACAGGCTCATCGTTGGAAAATCCTAATAAATCACCAATTGAGTTTGGTTGAGTGAAATCTATATAATATTTGGAAGTAATTTCAGCTTTCATCGTATTATTATTACCTTTTAATGTTATATTGTCTTTTCCCATTTTAGTTTGCAAAAATTCATTTATATGATCAATTTCATAAGAACCTGTGGGTAACCTGCACTCTTGTAAGTCTGTAAATTTTCCACTGGCATCCTTTCCCTTATAATAATGCAATACGTTATTTTTACCTTCCGTAACATTGGGGATAGAGTTGTAAGTTGTAAAATCCAATAGTGCCGCCTCCCAAAACCTTCCTTTTTGCAAGCGTAACGCTGGAAAAAGGATACTTCGTAAAGTGGACGATTTTCCTGTTAATGATACCGTATAGGAAGACATCTCAATAGTGACTGATACTTTTAGCTAGAAATTCCAAACATAAATGGCCGCATATTGAAGTATTATCAGGTTGTTCTCTTTTATAGTTATAATATATGTTTTTAGCAGATTTAAAGTAATTTTGAAGTTCTTTTGGTGGTGGCAAATTACCGAAACTATCAAAATAATATACATTGTTATTTAGTTTCTTATAACAAACCCAATGGGTGCCAGGCCCTTCAGTATTATCCAAATTTACAATTCCAGTCTCATTTTGCCACATTTTCTTTGGTAAACTGTCTTTCATAAACACACCGCGGAAAAATGGTATTTTTAAACAGGAAATATATTTAAATAATTCAATATTGGTTAATGCTTTATGTGGTATGACCAATTGATTTTTTTCATTTAATATGCACGATAAGGTCTTAGGTAAAGACCTGCCCCGTTTTTTACCATTGACCACACGGTGGGCTTCTTCCTGCCTTTTCTTGTAGATCGTCGTCTTCTTTTTATATTTCCTCCATGTTTTCTTGTGGTTGACCTCCTTTTTACTCTCCTTCTCCTCCTTCTTCCACCTCCTACTGCTGTTTTAGCCTTCATACCTGCTGTTACTGCTAAAGCTGCTGCTTTTTCTGCTATGCTAGCGTCACTTGATTTTACTCGTTGCCAAGCTATGTCCGCAAGCTTTTTGTCAGCTATTGATCTATTTTTTGAATCGGCAAACGTGGAATATGCGATATCGTGTTCTTTACAAGCCTGATCTAACTTATTTATGCCAGGATCGCCTCTTTCCAGTCGTTTTTTCAATTTAGTTCCTGGTCCGCAATACTGATAACCTCCCGGTATATGAAATTCGTATGGTAATGCGTCTATTGCTCTATTTACTATGGATCCTACTGGAATTCGTTTTAAAGCTTTACTTAACAGAGAAACCGCTGTGGACGTGATCCCACCTCCTCTCCTTACAGTGTCTCTATATGGACTGATGTACTGGAACGTCATTATTGTCCTTTTATAATCGCAATGTACAACTTATGTGTTACCTCTATGACAAGTTGGACATAAATGAAGTCGTTTATTGTGTTCTTTTATTAAATATCAAAATCACCCCAATCCGATGATCTAAACTTTTTTGTACGAGGGTTGATAAAATAGTTTTGAACAATTTCCCGTTTAATCCAAGTACCTCTCTCAGATTCCAACAAAGGAGTACGACCTGAATGAATACCAATAAGATTGTATACATCAAATAATGCATTTCCTAAAACTTTTACAAGAAAATTAACAGTGACAGCATTATCCACATGTTCAGGGTCTTTAAGGTCTGTTATACGTTTATTATTACAAGTATACACTTTGCTATCCATTTGTGATAATGTGATAGCCTGTCCTACAGTTGCAGCATCATTTGCTTCTCTTCCTTGCGCCATGTTTGTTAATTTTTTATTACTACATATAAAAAACGCATAGTAATTATTTGGATCTAGATGTACTGTTTGTCCTAAGGCAGCCGCGTCTCTATCTGCATGACCCCATGACACATTTGATAACCTTCCATGCCTGCAATCCCAATAAGCGTTTTTGTATGTCAATAAACGAAATTTTTCATTACCTTGAATAAAGTCATCCCCTTGCTTTGATAATACTTCATCTCGTTTTGCAAATCCAGTTGTTTCTTGTTTTAAAGTCTCTTTCATTTGACCCACTGTTGCACCATCAGATGGTGCTGAACCATCTTTTACATTCGCCAAACAATTGCCAAGACAATCGATAACTCCCACATCACGTATGACACAATGATCTTTTATATATTTGAGATTTACAGCATCATTTTCATTTTTTGGATAACCTATATCGTTAATAACAAATTTATAAAAAGAAAATCCATCTTTTGTCTTTTCAGGTATCAAAGAATGTAAATAGCGTCTATTTACGCTGTCTTTTGCATCTTTAGGGTCATCTACGTTGGATATACGTTTATTGTTGGCACTATACGTTTTCCCATTGAATTTTAACGTATTTTTTAATTCAGATGACAAATAACCTTTGTTTATCGCATCACCGTTTTGATTTGGTTTACCAACGTTGATAATTCTATGATCTTCTGCGTCATATGTGTTATTTTGTAGTTTTAATGTTGGCGATATCTTTTCCTTTAATATTTTTAGATTTATTGCATCGTTTTCATCCGTAGGATCTTTTATGTTTTTTAACCTTTTATTAGTTATATCATAATCTCCATCAGGTGTTTGTGGTAAACCAGCACTTCTTTTTAAACTATTGGCATAATATAACCCATCCGAGGAGTAACGTCCGAACTTGTCGACACTCATGGTGCAACTGAATAGTATTCTAGGGAGTAACGCATTTTTATGAGATTACCCCACGGTTTCGGAGTTCATCCACTAAAGCCACCCATTCGTTTTCCAATCCAGTATGACCCGCTTCTTTAGCTTCATGTATTAGTTTCATTCTATCCACCAATTTATTGATATTATTGTAATAAATCACATTTGTGTTATATAGTTTCTTCATTAAACCTGTACCCGTAACGGACTTACTTCTTTTTCTTCGTTCCTGAGCACTTACATCCAAAGTGGATGCCATAAATCTTCGTTTTACAGGTTTTCTTTGTGTTAATGGCATTGTTTGTCTTCTAGTTGGTATTAACTTGGATACAAATTGTTTATATTTTAAAGACTTAGATCTAAAAGGAGGCTGGTCAGGTAAATACTTTCTCCTATATGCATTTGTCTGTTCCAAAATATTTTTATATGCTTCCATGTCTTTTTCTTTCACTACCGATACTGAAGGCTTATTTTCAAATAATAATTCAAATAATCCTTTTGTGCCCTTATACCTTTGATCACCAATGACAATATTATCATGTTCGTCAACGTTTAACGGGCTATTACCTATCATTAAACCGTCTTCTGTTAATCTCGCTCCATAACTATGGTAATTCTTATTAGGAATTGTCCCGAGTAACATTTTTACCATGTATTTCCTTCCTAAAGGTCCTTTGTTATGAATGTTTTCACCCAATAAGCTTATGTTTGACGGACCTTTTCTTGTCTCTTCTTCTTTTTCCTCTTCACTAGCAGTTGATACAACTTCATGTCCTCTTTTGGCTTTTACTTCATATAATTCTTTTATTCCACTATAGTCCGGTGATTCTAGCTCTCTTTCGGGTTCTCCACCGGTAAAACCACTATACGTAGAGGATTCCAGGTCTTCATCACTAAAATCTTCTGATTTTACATTTTCTCTTTCAAACTTCGTAATAGGTGCAATCGCATCTCCTTCCAATACAGGTTTAGCAAACTTTTTGTTTAATTGTTTCAAGGGTTCAGTAATAGGTTTAAAAGTAGATTCAAGGAATTTCTCCCTCTCGCTAATACCTAGTTTCAATGCTCTGTTTTTAGCCCGAATAGAATCACTAAGTGATTTTATTTCTTTTACTAATTTTTCTTGGTTAACCATGTTTGTAGCAAGACGTGTTGTACAACAATGAATGTGTTATACCACGTTTAATGTATTAATATAAATTTATCAAATCCTATCCTGTATCGACCATTGTTTAGCGGTTGTTCCTTCATAATTGTTAGGAACCCATACTTTTCAGCCCAAGCCTTTCCACACAACTCTTTAAATCGTTCAAATGTCATATCCGCATTTACATGATCGAAATATATATGTTTTAGGTTGGTTTCGTCCTGTTTAAATACAATTAACATGTTTGCATTGTCTCTAATGAGTTGTTTAGGTATTTTGCTGTAAGTTTGGCCAATATAAATGCTATCTATGTTGTTATGTCGACCCATAGCGAAGTAATTCCTTATTGTGTTTTGGTTTTTCACAAGATACATCGTCGAATATAAACACGGAGAATGGTTTAGCTTCTTGTGGCTGCATGACACTCTCGCTTGCATTAAACTTTAAATATTTAACTTCAGGCACATTAGTCAGTATTTTTTCCAATAATTGATACTTTGGTTGTTGTAGTGATTTTGAAAATACATATAGATTGTTAAATCGTAATCCTTTAGGGTTTGTAATCAAATTGAATACTACATTAGTTTTTCCACAGTTGGAAGGTCCGGTAACCAGACAACGAACGGTGTTTGGTAACAAATTGCCATGCTTCCCACTATTGAATTCTGAATTATCCACTGTGAGTTCATCTATATTATTAATAGTAAAACTCTCTTTTTGTGGTACTATCTCCATCCTTTGTAATGGTTCAACCTAAAATGATTCTCTATCGTTATATCAAATCCTTTTTAGGTATCCAAGAATCTTCCGTCTTATTAAATCCTAACCATCGTACTTTGACCTTATCTTTTTTCCGTTGCAACACCTTTTCAACTAAATATACATCGCCTACTGTTGATTTTAACATTTCATGTCCATAAAACCCTCCTTCAAGCAATTGTCCTTTATTATCTTTTAAAATATATGTCTCAGGTACTGTAGGTTGTACTTTGAATACAGTAAAAACCTCATTGGTCCAATTTGGCAGGTATCTTTTACTGAATACACCTTTATATTTACTTATTCGCACTTTATCACCCACATTAAATTTTTTAGGCTTTAGTTTTTCAACTTTTGGTTTAGTATTCGTTTTTATACGTTTTAATACAAGGTTTTCAATTTTACTAGTTACTTGGTTTGGTTTCATCCCGATAGTCCTATGAAATTTGTTATTGTAATCGTTTATAAGTTTTGGTAACATATCAATCCATATGTGCGATCCTCTGTTGGAAAACATTTTATACATTGCACTTTTTAAAGTTCTGTTGAATCTTTCGATTATTGAGGCTTTTACTTCTGAATTGGTTGAATAATGGTTTATATTGTGTTTTTTCATTAAATTTGCAAATTCCTTATTAAAATATTCTTTTCCATCATCTGTTTGTAAATGTTTAATAGTATGTTTGTCTCTTTGTATAGCTGTTTCCATTGCTTTTGTAACACTTTTGCCACTTTTATCTTTTAGTGGTAAAGCATCTGCCATTTTTGAAAAACAGTTAATAACAGTCAATATGTATTTATATCCTTTATTTTGTTTGCTATAAGGAATCATTTCAATTAAATCCGCTTGATATAAATCATTAATTCCTTTTATCACCGTATTTCTTCGTGGAAACTTTCTTCTTGCAGGTTTATGAAGTTCGTTGACAATTTGTTGCTTCAAGTCCTTCATATTGCAGGTTTCAATGTTTGTTGTATCACATGTATAATCACAATGAATGTTGTTTTAAATATTCACATCATTTATATGGGTCAAGGTCATCCAAACTTGTGTAAAAAAATGGGGAACACGGCGTTGGACTTGCCGTGTTCCCCATTTTTTTACGGAAGGAGAAAGGAATAAGGTCGTAGTTGTAGAAGGACGAAGAATAGGTTACTAGTTGATAGGGTTTAGAGAGTAGTGGCCAAAAGGAAGAGTGTGGATTTTGTCGGGCATAATGTATCTTTTATCATCCCGAGCTGACAACGCTTTTTTAATTTCGGTGACACTGTAGACTTGATGCTTGAAGCTTCGGATATTGTTGAATGTTGCTGATATCGTAGTATCTTCAAAAAAACAAGTCTTGTAGTGGTCAAATGTCACGTGTTTTTTCAAATAAGATGTCTTCACTCCTTTTGCTTTCTTCACTGTCGGTGTGTTGTTCTCGTGGTACATCTTAAATGAATACAATTTCGCCATCAGCGCCACTATTTCTTCTAAAGGCATTCCATTTGCTTCATCTTTGAATTTTCCAATTACTTTTTTATAATTACTTTTTTATATTTTTCATTAAAATTTGGATGGTTCTTCGGATAGTCAGAAAAATCGAAATCTTCTTTGTATGGAAAGGTCCTTAGGTCTTCATACATGTCCAAAGTCTTTATCCGGTAGATAAACGCGTCCGTATCCATGTATGCGACTCCAATGTTTTCCCTTCCGTAATGTTTAACCATTTTGTTATAATGGAAATCATACATCAGGGTTTTACTTATATCCAAAATCGACATACCTATGTATAACGGACGGTCCATGACTATTGTTGTTTTCTTCATACTGACAGCGACTAGATTTTCGTTTATAATCATGGATGTTCCGAAATTTGGTTTTTGCACTAATTTTTCCAATTTTCTAGGATCACTCACTAATTTTACATTTTTATGTTTTCTTTTGTTCTCCAAGGTCTTCCCAAAGATGGCGTTGTTCATTAATTTATAGAAGTCCTTTTCAAATGCTGTTGTTGCTGCAGCTCTTCTTGTAGTGTTGGAATCAATGTATGGTTTCAACCAACAAGACTGGGTGAATTCAATTGCTCTATGAATTCTCACTATACGTAGACCCAATTCAAGAGCCTGTTGAACTACCCAGTAGTGAGCCACATAGCGATCTTTATTCTCCAAGGTCATCATCAATTTTGGCCATCTTCCTGTCGGTGAAACTTCAGTCTTGGCTAGGAGAGGCAAGTCGTAGTGATGGTCATGAAGGTGCTCCGGGTATTCAAAATCACAGTCCAAAATATAGCCTTTTGGACCATCCTTTGGAATCTGTGAGATGTCTCCGATGGTGGCCGGGTCGATCCACTTGAAGTCAGCGTAGGGAAGCGGATTTGACATTGCCCAACCATAAAGGTTGTTTGCATCAAAATAGCCAAGGTAGACCGATGGTTGTTGCTCGTCGAAGCCGGGGATGTACTTGTTGTTGGCTTTGACATGACGTGTTACAGCTTGTGTCAAACCGCCCCGTACACCAGATTCCATCATGAGCACCATATCAATATCCGTTAGAAGTTCCAGTCGACAGTTGGTTGACTTTAGCATAGCTTGCCATGCTAATCCTGGAGATGTGTACGAGTGTAGAGGGTCCAGTCCATAGGCGGAGAAGCAGGTGTTTCTGAATTCTTCCATCACATCGCACAGCAGAGTTACGTCCAATTTTATATAAAAGTCAGAATATTCCCCTAAGGTTTGAATGTTTAGTTGGTTCCAAACATTACATGCATGATTGTAGTCTTCAACGGAGATTTCACTTTCGTTTAATTTGCTGTTGAAGGCTTCAATCGGCGGTAGACTGGTTTCTTCAAATTTTTCTGTAGAAGTTATGTAATCGTAGGGGAACACTCCTTTCCGTAATACTAGGTCTAATTTATCTTCAGGTACAATTTTTCTGGTTTCTTTTAGGTCTTCTCTTCTTAGGTTCTCTGACAATTTGGCTAAACTAGATGCCATAAATCTGTAAGAGTCTACGAAGCGAAGTTTAATTTTACCTACTGTTTTTGAAAAGCTGATGTACTTTTCCAATGTTGTAGCAAGAACATCAATTTTACCGTCATCTCTTCCTAACTCCGGGATAATAAAGTGGGAGTCGTAGCCGCTAAGATTGTGTAAAACGACAGGAATAAAGTTTGGCAGTTTGTAATTTATATTGCATGAATTACAAGCAGCTCCTCTGTATAACCCTGTCAGGTGATCGTGATCTCTTACTTTTGGATTTTCTTCACTGAACATCTTCTTGCATAAATAGCATCTTGTCGCTAAGTTGTATTCTTCTTGTTGATTTTGGTTTAAAGGTTCCATAGGTACAATATTACCGAACAAGCGTTGAACCTTTCCAGCAATATCGTACAGTTGGTCTACAAAATACTTAGCGGCTTCTTCACCACGGTAGAGTATTGGAGTGGATGTTAAACCATAGTCTTGCAATTGGTTTTCAGACAAGGTTGATTTAACTAGTAAACAAAAACTGTTGGGCTGATGCAACTGATATTTTGTTCTTCTAGTCACTTCGCCGTCCGGCAGCTCCTGTGGTACTAACGTTGATTCAAAATCTGCATAGACCACTAGTGGAATTCGGTATTGGTGAACTTCTTGTTAAATTGTATTGAAGCTCGGGTAGGCGGTGGAAGACTTATCTTTACTTCATAGTTCTCGTTGCAAAGTCTTTTATGTTCCAATAACCAGTCCAATCCTCCACGTCTTGAATCTTTCCAAGAAAAGCAGAAACATCTCTTGCAAACTGTAATCCTATTTACTCTTTTGGTCAATTGTTTTACAACTAACGCTTCAAAGTCTTTTATCCATACATAATGGGAAATTTCACCCTTGGTTATCAATAGCAAATCCGTATGGTTTCTTTGCTCAACCTTTACTACCCGCAAAGGATAAACGTTGTTGGAATCATCCAGACCAAAAACATTGACTGAAACGCCAGGATTTTTCTTTTCAAATTTGTCAATATCTTTTAAAGTAACTGGGTAAGTAAGACCTTGAAAGTTGTAGCGGTGTTCATTTTCGTAGTATTCTCTACCAACTCTACAAGGATTGTTTTTAACATACTTGGTTAACATTGCATACTTGAAACATTCATTACCCTCATTTTGAACATTTCTACACGAGTTAGTGTTTTGGATTTTCTTTGGTAGAGGGATAAAACTACTACCTCTTAAACCATATCCATGTTTATGAACCCTAACATCCATACCTTCGATTGATGACAAAGTCCATCCAGATCCTCTTCCTTCATGTTCTTGGAGTTTGGTTATAAGTTCCTCCAAGCATTCTTCAATAATATCATCAATGTCGGAGGTGAAGGTAAGGGTTCGGTTTTTGGTAATGAATGCTCTCAATGCTGTTTCACCATCAGTATTGTTAAACATAGCCTCTAACACCATTCCAAATTTAATAAAATTTAGCCTTTGTAATTCTTCCCTCAACGTTTGACCAACAAGTTCCTTAGCCTGGGTTATGAATGTTTCCAATTCCAATTGAACGTTATTAATTTTGAAATGTGTTACAACTCGTCCTGGCAAGGCTGTGGTGCGCAGTTGTCTTACATCTTCCAGTTCTTCTTCTTCCATATCCTCTTCTTCGGTGTCCTCTTCTTCGGTGTCCTCTTCTTCAATAGGTCTTGTAGCAGTAGATGGTCCAGCACCAGCAAATTGGATCACACTAGGTCTTCTTCTTTGCATTTGCTGTAGATAGCTGTCCCAGTAGTCCGTCTGCTTCTGGTGCTCTTCCAAAAACCGGTCAATTGAGTCTAAGTCTATTTCATCCATGGTAATATCTTCTTTTCTATCTTCGTCTTCATGTAATTCTCTGTGTATGGTGAAAAGATCTTCGTCTTGAAAGATTTCCCCACAAATGTCGCAAAGAGCCATTTCAAACAGTTTGGCTTTGAATGCACACTCTGTGAATGTCCACGCAATAATGAGCAGCGCACTCCACCGGGACCCTTTATATCCGAGGCAGATAGGTGGGGAAAGTGACGTCATATGGAAACAAGTTATCACTCATGTGCTAAATTTAGCCTTTACACAACCGTTTGTAATACATTTATCAGTAGGCTTGATAAATTGATGATATTTGGTCTAGATTCAATAATTTGTACAAGTTTTTTCAAAGATGTCTGTTTGAGCAAGTTTATGTAGGTCAAGGTCATTTGGAATTATTATTTTGAGCGGGGGATAGAGCACTAAGCAGCATCATTTACTACAAAGTGCTCTATCCCCCGCTCACATTCTTTTTTAACTTTTTGTTTAAACTTTTTACAAGGGTGAAACATCACCATCAGAGTCGGAATCATCCTCATCACGGAATAGGCAGCGATGACAATACATAATTCTTCTGGCAACTAACATCCTATCCATTGGACGATGGGGAGTGTCTTGTTCTTGTTCTTCTTCTTCTTCGATTTCCAATTGGAATTCCATTTCCGACTCAGATGACGACTCTAATGTTTCGTAGGCATGCAAGTCCACCTCATTGTCCGTTGAACCAGCTTCGTCAGAGTCCGTTTCAATATCCATTATCTCTTCCTCCTCCTCTTCTTGATCAACCGCAGGTAGTTGGTCCTCTACTTCTATAATTTCTAGAGGTATTACCTCCAGAATAGAGACAATTCTGTTGCGATGGAACACGGTGTTGTCAAGTGGAGCCATGGTATGGAAGTGTTGTATCCATCCAATTTGCTTACCCTTTTTATACCCCCACCAACTATACAATTTATGTGGGTCAAGGTCACGTAAAGATACCCTTTGAGCGGGGGATAGACCACTAAGCAGCATGCTAGTCCATTGCCGCAAAGTGATCTATCCCCCGCTCTATTCCGCAGACCACACTCAAGTCCAAGTCCACATCCATATGTTACACTTTATTATTACTGCCACCAAGTAATTGTCACTCGCACATTTACTTGGTTTTGATAAAGGTACTGCACAAACTCCATATTGGTTGTTTGTTCGTTATACAAATGCATCATGAAATATGCAATCTTATCGATTGCGGCATTGTCCAACGGTTCGCAATTCACAAGTTCCAATGTGCCCTGGCTGGTCTTCTCCTCTATAAGTTCCACCACTTCGTTGATGTCTTCTTCCAAGAGGATGAACTCAACACTGAAGCTCTCCATTGTTGTTGATAGTGTCTAGACAAATGCTTGACTAAATGCTTTATTCATCAGTCCTACATATATACCAATTTCCCCTCCTATTACCCATTCCCCCTCTACCTTTATATGGGTCAAGGCCATCCAATAATACCCTTTGAGCGGGGGATAGACCACTAAGCAGCATGCTAGTCCATTGCCGCAAAGTGATCTATCCCCCGCTCTGTATTCCACACAAGTCCTAGTCTTTACACACACACATAAGCCCCCAGTCTTTTACACTTACTCATATACTCTGTCCTCCCTGCCAATTAAGAGTTCCCCATGTTTGCCACTATTTTCAATTAACCTTTCCAAGTCCCAAAACACAATGTCCAAATTAACCAAGTTCGCTCGTCCAATTTGAAACACACTATTCCCCCCAAAGTCACTTGCTCTCACTTGTTGTCCTGTATACTGCTTCTTCTTCCACGCTACAATCACTACCCTACCTTCTTCAACAACCATTCTTTTAACATTATCATACACCTTCTTCAACATCCCTTTACAGTTTAAATAGTTTATGGTTACATACTCCCACTCCTTACCAATGATCAGTGATCCACTCATTTTCTAGCGTTCCACTGGAAGGTTCAAAGCAGAATGAAGTCGGGATGTACAGACCCCCCTCTTTTATACCAGTTAACCGGTTGTCCTTGCTGTAAAGTGGGTCAAGGTCATCCAATGCTACCCTTTGAGCGGGGGATAGACCACTAAGCAGCATGCTAGTCCATTGCCGCAAAGTAGTCTATCCCCCGCTCTGTATTCTACACACACACACACACACACACATGTCCCTGTCCAAGTCTTTCATTACATACCCAATATATATTCAGTTCCTTCATCATCACTATCACTCATCACTGCTTCCACAAACTCCACAGGATTAAAGTTAAATTGTTTCAATTGTTCTTTTAAGTTTTCAATTTGTTGGTCCTTTACTTCTAAAACACTGTGAAGGTGTGATATGTAGTCCGCTGCCTCGTTGATGCTTGCTACTCTCGGATCGCCTAACTTCAAGCTGGGAACTACACCCTGCAGCCTGTAGTACGCCATACGCCTTTCTTGCTCCTGCCGTTGACCAGGACTGAGCAAGCCTTGCCCGTCTTGGCTCACCTCCAGCAAGGTCCGTAGCATTGGAGCTTTGCAGGCGTTTGCCCGAGCAACAGTTATGCTGTGGAATGGTCGAGCAGGTCCACGAGTAGCAGGCAGGACGTTGGCAGCACGCCTTCTTGAAGAAGAAGAGGAAGCCTGAGAAGTTTTGCAGTTGGAAGCCATGTTGAAGTGAGGTATTCAGCTAAGCGATACAAAGCAGAATAACCAAACTGCACATCAATACCCGTATATATACACTTATCAGTGGTGGGGGTACTAGCTAGCCTTGGTAAAGTGGGTCAAGGCCATCCAAAAACATTACCAGAACGGGGGATAGATCACTAAGTGGCATGTTAGTCCATTGCCACAGAGTGATCTATCCCCCGCTCTGTATTTCACATTCACGCACACATTCATACATACACACAAGTCCCAGTCCAAGTCTTTACCCACACACCTATCCACTCTCATCCTCACTATCATCACTGTCCAACAGGCTTTCACACTTCTTAATCAGTTTTTCCCATTTACTCCTGACATAAAGTAGCTCCCTGCGAGTATTCTCTAGCATTCTGTCCCTTTGCTCTATCACTTCGTCGTACCACTCGATGATGTTTGGTGGAGTCTGGGTTGATGCATCCGTCGTGGTTGGTTGAGACGCTCCGCTGCTCCGCAACTCCTTCCTCACAGGACCAAAGCCGGAGAATCGGACACGACTTCTTGACGAAGGCCCCGATCGGATTGGTCCAATGCTCGGGCTGGAGTTGGAGGCGACCGGGCCAGAGGTAGAGGCTGGGACGTTCATAGCAGACATGGTGGTGTTCAGCTTAACGGTGTAAAGCAGAATGAGAGGACGGTTGATCACCACTCCTATATATACCCATTTTTAGTGGTGGGGATAACACTGGGGGGGGGGGGGGGGTTAAAAGAAATTTTGCTTAGTCTTCCCGGTCATCAGTTTTACATACCTTTAGCACACCCATTATTTTGGTTTCTTCAATAACTTTACACACCTCAAACACCCAAGCAAACAGCTCATCTATGTTGTTATAATTAATTTTTGTCCAGTGTTCATACTTATGAGTTTGGTTGTTTATAATACATAGATAAAATGTAGACCCGTCTTGTCTTATACAATACTCAACTTCCATTCTATGCTGGTTTAGCACTTCCCAAGCATTGTGTTGATCTATCAAGAAGTCACCACCTTTGTAATTGTACCGTGACATGTTTACCACGGAGCACAGAAACAGACTGAAGCAAATGAACGGCTCATACAAGCTTAGTAAGAGCGTTAGAGTGGGGGTATCACGTGATACACAACATTAGTTGTAAGTAATTTATATGGGTCAAGGTCATTCAAACTTTGAAAAATTTTTACCTCCAAACACTTGTAGCAAGCTACAAGTGTTTGGAGGTAAGTTTTTATTTGTTAATGATTTATTTGTAACTTAGTCTTCACCCTCAAGGACACGGTTTGAGATTGTCCCAGTGACTTTACATCACCGCCAGGTTAAAGTATTATACAAGTCAAGTATTTTTTTTTTTTTATTAGTTGACTTGTATAATACCCCTCTCCCTTACTTTAAGAGGGTTAAGACTAAATTTGGAAAAATAATTTGGAAAAAGACTTTTTAAATATTGTCCAACACAGCCTAACAATTTTGTTTTTTTTTTTTGGTGGGCCCATGTCCTAAGTCCATTTCCCACACGGTTTCACATCCTTTCCTTCGTATTAGATAGGCTTTAGGTATGAAAAATTCTCTTTGTACCATACGAGGTGGTACTTGCATTGTACAAAGGCGGCCTTCACCTTTTACAACGATTTCTACTTTCTTATTACCTGCTCCATATGTCTGACCAATGAAATAGTATTTTTCATCAACCTTTAGCCTTCTAATATCCCGCGGTTGCGGACCGTGGGGATGTCTGAACTTGAACGTTTTAGGCTTAATGTACAGAGTATAGGGTTTGAATTGCCGAAATTTGACTGTACTTTTGAGGTGTCGTTGGCAGCGATCCCCTTCTGCACAAGCAAGTTTCTGGCAACACAAAACCCCAAACTTACTAGACATCCAAGCGTAATCGCATTTCTTACCCTTGCCAGCAGGGGCTTTAACGCGTTTACGTTTCTGTGTTGGACTCTTTAGCGGAGTGTCTTGGAGCTTCTCTGAATTAGGCTGGCTAGAAGGGATGGGGTTGGAAGGAGGTAGAAGGGGCAAAGATTGTTCAAGCGGGATGGAGCAAACAATTTTGGGCGGGGTAGGAGAGCGTGTTAGGTCTATGGTGGGAAGATCAGGGGAGAAGATGGATTTACGGGGTGGTTTGGTTGGTGTAGGTGGCATGGGGGATATAGGTGAAGGACATTGGGATGTAGTGTATGAGAGGATTTTCCGGGTTCTGCTGTATGGGGTGATCCTCGACCTAGACGTCTCTTCAAAAGCCGCAGACTCCGATCCTGAGTCCGATAGCAGCGAGAGTGCTGGAGAGGCTACCGGGACTCGGCCTGACGACTTGACGAGTTCTCCTGACGATGGCTGTGCACCAGCCTCTTCCACTGTCGCCGGCAATGGCGACAGGCTGGGCATTGAGGCGGGCTGTGGTGGCGGCGGCGGCGGTGGCGGCATCGTCAGGCAGCTCAGGATGTTCGCAGTCATCAGGTATTCCAGGATCGAAGTCGAGGATGATGAGGGTCGAGACGCGTCGGTCGAGGTTGAAGTTGATGGGTAGTTTTTTAGCTTCAGACCCATTTTACCCATTGTAATAAATGAAAAGAAGAGATGTAAAGAAAGAAGTGAACGTGTAAAACAAGTCTCAAGAGCGAGAGAGAGTACCTGTCCGTATGGGAGCTTGGACCGGAATGAGAAGTGCGTGCAGCCCGGCCGCCTTATATCCCCACCGGGGCTGCCACGCCCAGGATATTAGGGGGGGGGGGGTTCGCACTTTTTTGCGGGGGGGGGGGGGGGTTCGCACTTTTTTGCGGGGGGGGGGGGGTTCGCACTTTTTGCGGGGGGGGGGGTTCGCACTTTTTTGCGGGGGGGGGGGGGGGTTCGCACTTTTAAAAAAAATAAGCCCCACTTGAGGCATTTATGTTACCATAGCTGAAGCCTCCCAAGGGACCCAACTATTAACAACTCCAAACTTGTGGGTTACAAATACCTAACTGTTATATTTTTTTAACAGACATTAATGTATTAACTGTGTTAATAAGACCTGACTGTTAAACACTTTGAAAGATTTTACATATTTAGGTCAAGGTCACAAAAAAACTTTCAAAAAATTAAGCCCCACACCCCCCTTTGGGGGTGTGAGGCACTTGGGTTGTCATCGCTGTAGCCTCCGAAGAGACCCAACTATGACAACAAGGCAACATCCAATGTCGTGTACCCTTCGCCACGCAAGACTTGTAAACATTTACTGCATTGTCTTTTCAGTAGTTAACAAAGATTCATTTACATAATTTTGTGTTTCCAGAAGGAAACAAACTGAGGACACCCTAGTGGCTTACGTCCTCGTCCGAGTGCAGAGGCCGCCGCAACCTTTTGCATGCCAGCGTACAAACGGACATGCTCCCAAATGCCATCCGCAACCTTTTGCATGCCTGGCAGGAGCCTACCGATAATTAAAATAGGCTTTACACGGGGGCCTACTCCCGTAACCTATCTTTAATATTTTTCATTTAAAATGCATTGAATTTTTACAAGTCTTTGTAGGTCAAGGCCACACGGACATTAAAAAATTTCGGCCCCCGTACATCCATGGCGAACCACGAATGTTCGGGGGCCTTGGGGACTAAAACACAAATAGCTAACAAAGATTCATTTACATAATTTTGAGTTTCCAGAAGGGAAACATACTGAGGACACCCTAATGGCTTACGTCCTCGGTCCGAGTGCAGAGGCCGCCACAACCTTTTGCTTGCCAGCTTACAAACGGACATGCTCCCCAAATGCCATCCGCAACCTTTTGCATGCCTAGCAAGGAGCCTACCAATTATTAAAAGTGGCTTTACACGGGGGCCTACTCCCGTTCCCTGACTTTACAATTTACTTTGAGCATTGAAAAAGCTCAAGGGGGGATTGCTAAAACAAGCGTATACACTTTAGAAACATATAACACACTTACAACACACAATTGAGCTCAACGTAGTCAATGCTGGAACAAGCACATACACATTAAACACATATAACAAACAAGACACAAAGGATAAAAGACACAGGAGACATAGGGTACAAGTAAAACAGTCTCATATAAAACAATTCGCAATACCCAAACGCAAGCGCAATATCTTACAACTAATACAAGTCTTAAAGTTAGAGTAGACTTCGCTAAACACTGAAGGCGCCATTCAATGTTTAGTGATGCCTATGGCGGTCCGTCCCGGTCGTTCACGTTCAACGCGCGGGAGCGGACTGCGAGCTGGCTCTGGCCGGACCCCCTTATATCCCCACCGGGGCTGCCACGCCCAGGATATCAGGGGTGGGGGAGGGGGTGGGGGTGGGGGAGGGGGGGGGGGTCGCACTTTTTGCGGGGGGGGGGGGGGTTCGCACTTTTTGTCGGGGGGGGGGGGGGGTTCGCACTTTTTGTCGGGGGGGGGGGTTCGCACTTTTTGTCGGGGGGGGGGGGTTCGCACTTTTTGTCGGGGGGGGGGGGGTTCGCACTTTTTGTCGGGGGGGGGGGGGTTCGCACTTTTTGTCGGGGGGGGGGGTCAGGTAAGTTAAGTGGGTCAAGGTCACCCACAACACTTGTACTCTAAGTGTTGGCTATACCCCCACCACAACTGGGTCCCTAGGCTGCACAACACCGCTTCGCCAGTATGTCTCCGGCTTCCATGCGGTGCGTCTCGCTGTTCTCTAGCTCTCTATATGTAAGTAATTTTACAAGTTCTGAATGTAGGTCACTACACTTTAACTCTGGGACGATATCGACTTGTAGTATTTCAGTGTTTTGACTCAAGGTCATCACACTTTAACTCTAGCACATCGGTTATCGTACCAGAGGTGCTCAATAACCTAACTTGTAATGTTTAGGGTGGCGTTTGCACGCCACGTGGTATCGCCATGAGTGTCCAGTCCAAGTTTTAAGTTAAATTAATTTTACTGTAATCTTTTCCATTTCCGCTTCGTTTTGCCAAAGTATAAGGTGTCGCTTAATAAAGTGGTATTTCTCTAAAGTTATAGGAGATTGCAGGGATACAATTAGTTTATTTAGGAGACTCTTCATCTTGGAGTTTAACACAATTTCCACTTTGACTTTGCTTCCTCGGCTCTCACAGCCTAAGCTGTACAGAAATGTTTCTTCTAGTGCCAACTCGGGCCAAGAGAACAGTGTGTTGACTGTAGGACAGCTCATGGTGAAGTGATGCGATACTCCAGCGTACCACCTCACCTTCCCCCACCACTGTGACCTTCCCCCACTCCTGCTGTTTCCCCCACCTCTTTTCCCTTGACTCATGCGCTACAAGCAGTCTCTCAGTATTGTGCGGACTTTTGTGAGGTGAAGCCATGTCGCAGGACACTTTAGGTAAGAAACTTAGCCGTGTTAAGACTTTATTAGTTGCTCACTGTCCACCACTCAAAGTTAAGAGAGTTTCAACTTTAGCTAAGTGGCGCAAACTGTTGCGCGGACACCCTAAGTTTTATACCAAACAGACTAATGTCAGTTTTACTGATGAAGATTTGTTTAATATATTGGATGAAATGACTTTTCCTTGCAAAATTCAGTTAGTTACTCCCATTCCTGACAGTTTAGAGTCTTAGTCTCTCAAGCCAATATACCTAGCGTACACAGAGCCTGACAGTCAGTCACTCGGTGGCTGTCGTGGGGTGCGCATCGGTGTCGGCGCTCCGTTGTTAGGTTTTCAAGGTCACAGTAATATCAAATTGTTGGTGTTGTGCTGGTTCAAGGTCACCTGAGGGATAACCGATTGCCCATTTAGGCAGGGTCATGTCAGAAACTCGAGTTTAACTTGGCACTTTTGCCGTTTCTCGTCGAAAATTCGCTCCAAGTGGTCAAGGTCACGGGGACTCTGACTGAAACTCGGAGCGTAGTGTGAGAAACGGCAAAAGTGCCAAAAAATTTTAAGTTTCGGCGTGACCTTGACCTCAGTGGCGTCGGTGACGTCATTTTTATGACGTAAGGGGTGATGACGTCATCAGCACGTCATTTCTGTGACGTCATGGGTGTGACGTCATAGAAATGACGTCATTAGTGATGACGTCATCGATGACGCAATCGATGACGTCATCGATGACGTCATCGGTGAGGTCATTGACCTCGATGACGTCATCCCTCAGGTGACCTTGAACTGAGCCAGCACCAACAATTTGACACTACTCACAACATTAGTTAGTTACATACATAAACATAATTTAAAGTTAGTTACACTTATAGGGCCGGTTTCCGAGTCCGGGGATAATAAATCCTGGAGTTAGTTAATCCGTGGAATAAGATAATTGGTGGGTTAAAAATATTAAATAATCGGGTTTCGGAGATCAGGAATAACTTACTTAACTCTCGGATTATCGTAGTCCGAGAATATCTTTATTCTTTAACTTATGCCATCGGTTAGGAGGGAATTGCTGGGAATTCTCTATTTTGAGTAGTGGCATTTACGGTGTACAGCCTACAGACGACACTCTGTCAAAGGATTTTGTTTACGTTTTTGGCCACAGCTCCCGTGTCTCGTTCCTTATCAGTTGAAAACGCAACGTTCTGTCTTGGTGGTGTGCTCTCTGTGTATATGTGTATGAAGATTCTGCGTGACATTATGTTCAATAATCTCCTTTGATTAAATTTATTTAACTATGGCACAAGTAGAATGTGAGGAAAATGTAAAGAAAGAACTGAAGAAAGAAGGAAACTGTTCTAGTTTATTAAAAAATTATCAGTGTGATATTTTTTTAACAGTGACATAGAAACAAATGATTGATTATTGAGATTGACTGAATGTCTTTGGAATTGAAAATTTTTACTGACACTTCGTAAAAAAAGGATTTTTTCAAACATTTTATTTTACCATATACTAGTAAAAACTGTGCATTAAATGACTTGCTTATTTAGACGACGTTGTGATTTTATTTGATGAAAATTATATTTAAAAATAGGAACGTGTTTATAATATTATGTAAAAAACTATTTTTTCCGTAGTAGCGTTGATCCCGTCAACTATACCTGGATCACCGAGGAACCCATTTTGCTAAAAAAATATTTTTTCGTAGAATAGTAGCCTGTATAAAACTTTTATGTATCAGTTTTTTTTATTTCCATTTAAATATACAATACTTCCCGATGTACAATTTTGCAAGCAGACGCTTTTGATATGTGTCATGGGGAGCCCTGCGATCATTTTCAGAAGGCCTTGGGGGCAATCCGTCTCGCAAGTTCATGAACACTTTCTTAACCTAAAACGGGGTTTAAATTGTTCGTTACATTGTGTCGTAAAATGGGTTTACAGCTCGCACACATGTCTCAGTTGAAAGGGTGGAGGCGCATATCTGGGGTAATCACAATAATCGAGGCATTCCATATCACATTAATCTAAAAACAACCATAACCTAAATGTCTAACTGCCAACCTAGTATTGAGTGAATCTCATCACTAATCTCAGGTTACAGCGCCTACTGAAAAAGATATTCCTCAACTTCACATTAACCTTCGTCAGGTTTAAAAATGCTCAAAGATATTCCTCAACTTAGCCAAAAGATAATCCTCAACTAAGCAGTTGTGGGTTAAATTTTAACTCCGAAATTCAAAAAAATAAAACTTAACTTGAGGATTAAATAACACTTGACTCGGAAACCCGCGAGAGTAAGTCCGGGAATATCCCTCCCGAGTTAACTCTCGGGTTAGCGATATTCCTAGAGTTTAGGTATCCTTGAGCTCTGAAACCCAATTTCTTTAGTCCTAGACTAAAAAATGGTTTATACTGGAGTAGTTAGATTTGGTCACTTCTGGCACAGGTCAGCTGCCCCGGAAGCCACGTGCCGGGGCACATAGCTTCCGGTCGTATATTAAATGAGGGGGAGGTATGCATAAATTAAAAGTTAGTTCAAAACTGAAATTCAACTTGATAATTGGGTTACGGAAAGTATGTCAAGGTCATCCCGAGTAAGTTTTAAAAAAGCCTATCCCGCTACCACAGGAAATAGTTCTGAGAGTTGAACTACCCGGTGATAGCGGGATAGGCAGATTTAACTTTTGAACTTTATTCGTAAAAACAGATACAATCAATGTGCAAAAACAAATACAATCAACGTGCAATACAGGTTGAATTCTTGTGATGAAACACGGAGTTGAAGAAGCAAACGCCGACGACGAGGATAAGGTACAGGCAGAGTCCCCAGATGACATACTTGACAAATTTGAAGAAACGTAATATCTCGAGTTGGTTTTCCCGTTCCAATTCCAATCGTTTAATTTCTAATTTCAATTTTTCTTCTTTCATTTTTTCTTCTTCCATCCTTGTGACGAAGGAAACTTCATCCATCATATCCATCATTAGTGTTGTTTTTTGGTGTTTGAAATTTTGAAACAAGTGATGTTGATAGTTCAAATGTTGGAGACGGAATGAGAAGTGAAAGCGAGGAACGTTAGTTAAACGAAGAAGTGGTGGGGGGAAGTTGAATTACAAAGAGGTGGTGGGGGAAGTTGAATCACAATGAAGTGGTGGGGGAAGGAGGTTGCTCACCATTTGCTTCCGTACTTGTTGTTGTCGTGTCTGATTGTAGAGGTGTAAGTGGAGTAAGATTCAGCAAACTATCTTCATCAGAACTTTCAACCTTATCACAAATAGGACAGGCGTAAGTTATTTCCAGATTCATTTTAACAGTGTTAAATTTACTAACAATTTCGTGTAAAGTATTAAATATTTCTTGCAAATCTTCTTTGGAATTTACTTCGAAACTAGAATTCATTCGTGCCAACGGAGAGTTGTTCATCGTGCGAGAGTCGGTGATTGAATGAAGATCGGCGCTTAGGAAGGCCGCTTATTTGTCGGTGAGCATGAGCTTGTGACCAAGTAAATAGCTAAGTTCCTCTTCTTCGTCTTTCAATTCAAATATCTTAGCTGAAGTAGTAGGCGTTGTTTCGTCTTCACTCGATGATGAAGAATCACGAGGACGTAAATAGTGAACATCAAGTCTGATCCATCATAGGATATCTATCCATGACAGAAAGAAAATTTTGAAATATTTCCTCCAATTCTTCTCTGTCAGTTATTATATGTTGAAACTTGACGAAAGGCGATCCCATGTTGTTAGTTAGAGTGTTGGAAGTGAAATAATTCAAAGGTGGATTCAATAAGATACAAAACTTAAACTAATGGTGGGGGGGAAGTCTAAAAAACCAATGGTGGGGGGAAATCTAAAAAAACCAATGGTGGGGGGAAATCTCAAGGTCATCCAATTGAAGTTTTAAAAAAGAGTGTAAAACTGAAATTACACATTCGATGGTTCTACAGGACCGGAATACCAATCTGACCTGTATTTACATCTTTTTATTATATGTGTACAAAAATCATCTTGATGAGACTTGGTGCGTTGACAATGAGCTAGATCGAGAGGATGAAATTTGAAACATCTTTGAGGACAGCATGTATGAAAATATCTTGATTTGTAAAATTTGAAAGTTCGCAATTCCGGTGGCGGTAGTTGTTTTGTTTTGCACTTGCAGTAACAAGATCCAGAAAATTCACATTTAGTGCAAGCTAACCCGTCCACCATCATTGGTCCGAAATCTGTACACTGTTGTTCACAACAGTAACGAGGTTCGTACTTGTACTTTTGTTCTTCCATGTTGACGCTGCTGAGTCCAGTGAAAGAATAAGAGTGTATAGTGTTGAATAGTCAGTTTTATGTACTACAAAAAGTGGTGGGGGTAATTTCAAGGTCATCCAAACGAAGTTTTAAAAAATTATACCTTACTAATGTAAGGAATATTTATACTTAAGAAGTTTATTTCTGTTTATCTTCTTCAGACTTTGTCTGTTTTTGTTTGTCTTCTTCAGCCTTTTTCTCTCTCTCCGCTTTAGCCATAGCGATAAGTTCTTCAGTCGATAGTGGATGTACTTCAGGAAATTTTAGAATTAATTTAGCTTGATATCCTTCTTTAGTTAATATATCTAAATCTTCAGTCATTTGTTCAACGGTGTTGTAATCTTTTCCATAGATTTTTCCATCAAGTTCAATCATCATTCTGTATAACATCTTTAAAATTAGGTGTTGACGCAGCGAGAGTCGGGAAGCGAATGATTAGTTATACAAGTATCATTCCCTTTTTTTTATCAACTTGACATTGATCACGTGATTCCTTAGTTTTATTTGTTGAAAGTTATTTAACATTGGTAATACTTGTGGAACTTGATGTTATGTTGACCAGTCGGCGATGAAGATGTTGTAGGTTGTGTAGAAAGAAATACTTCATCATCGCAATATTTTGCTTTAGTAAACATCCTTACATTAGTAGCACTAACATCAACAGTTAAGTGATAACCACCGGTAAGTAAAACTCGCATTTTGTTTGTTAAATCTTCAAGTTGTTCAAAACTTGTAATGGTGTTGGTATCGTAAGAAGCACACTTAACCTTTAGGGACATGTTGAAGTTTTGTATTTAGTGATAGAGAGCGAGATGTGTACGGTACGAAAGGTAGTCGTAGACTGATGAATTTCACAAGTTGATTTTCACTTTTATTATCACACTAAATTGGGTCAAGGTCATCCCGTGGAATTTTTAAAAAAAGCAACATATTGCTATGTATAAAAACATAACGATATGTTGCTTCTTTTATCTTTTTTTTTTGTTTAATATCATCTTTATTGAGAAACCATTACAAACACATATATTTACAATGCTATGTTGTTGTTGTTGTTGTTACAACAACAACAACAATGCTATGTACAAACTAGTTAGTAGAAGGTGTTACATGAATAGTTAGTTCAGTTGAGTTGTTTCCACTCGGTCCGTGTGAAACCAAATAGAGTGCGCCGGGTTGAATAACACGAAGATCTTCATTCTGTAGAAGTTGTACAAATCGTTTCGGTAGGAATATCTGAAACTTCGGTTCGTCACCAACTGTATACGGCGCCTCGCTCAATGTGCAACTAATAGCATCACCAACTGAAGTGTCCATCTTCTTGATTGTATGTATGATGTAATGTTTTTCTTCTTTTAGTTCATAACATCTCTTCGTCGGTAAGATTGTTGATTTTGAATGAGCGTTGAATTGATCAACCAAATTTTGAAGAAAGTTCTGCGATGCCATCTTGATGTTATTGTTAATCTTCTTGTTAATCTTCTTGTTAATAATAATGTCCGTCGGAGATGTTGTCTCTTCGGAGGTTCGAGTAATACTCATGCTGCGTCATGGTAGCGCTCTCACTTTTATTACCGACATTACCCCCACCATTCTGTTGAAGGAAATTATTCAAGCGGTAGGCATTCTTCAAAGCGCATTGTGACCTTCGATGTTTAAAACTCTTTGATGAAATACAAAGTTCATTGAAGTAGCATTGGAAATCTCTATCTATTATTGCATTTATCACTTCGTTACTTGTAAATGATTGTATCCAATTAGCTTTTTCCAATCCTCTTGTGTAGATAGTTTTGAACTCTTTGCAGTAATGATTCATAATGTGCGGCATCATGTTATAATTAATAAAACCTTCATCCCATCTTAAGTTGTGAAAATGTTTGTACAACCATTTGTTTGTAACTTTCGCTTTAGTTGTTAGTCTATTGAATGGTAATGGAGGTTTGAATAAGTAATGATAAACTACAGATGTGTTCATGTCCAAAATTACTAATTCTTTTATAATAAAATTTCCATCATTTCCTCGAAAAGCTTGAAATTCAATTATACCTCTTTTAACTTCCATTATATGTGGCGCATTAGAAAACGAAACCCGTTTGTTCATGATGAAGTCTCGTCAGCAACTGACTTGTATTACAAACATGATTGTTCTTCTTTAACTTCTTGCGCTTCTTCGTCGATATTAAAGTTGGTGTGATAGTTGTTCAATTGTCTCCACATATCCACTTCTTGAGGTATTCGATTAAAAATAGAAGTATCCACGGGACCGTATAAAATTGGAACGAAAGGTTGTCTGGCCAATGTATCGATTAGATAGTCTTTGATTATTGCACTTGAAAATATTAGTTGTTTCAAATATCTAGTGACGGGACGGGTAGTACAACTTAAAGTGTAAAATTCTTCTTTAGTCAAATGTAATTTTACATCATGTCTAGTTAAATCTCTGAAGCGAACCATTTGTCCTCCACGATGTTTCACTATATCGACTTCAATATTTGATTCCAATAAACTTAATCTTGTTCTTCTTCCAAATGTGTTGTTACTCAAATAGCATTCCAAAAGATGTAAATGTTTCATAAATGATTCCCAAGAAGTTTCAGTGAATGTAACCATTTTATTTCCATGATTTAAAATAACAATCGGTGAATAATCCAATGATTTTAAAATTCCAACTGAAATACTTTTCGTCATGCATGAAGAAATGGGGTAGAAAATCCGAAGAAATACTTCTGTTAAAATATTAGTTGTAATGTTAACTTCAACCTTTTTTCTTTTTACTTCTTTTTCAGCTTCTCCTTCTTCTTTTTCTTCTTCTCTCTTCTTATGTTTGTTAAACTTGAGGAACTCGTCCATTTCTCGTTCAACTTGTTTTTCTATATCTGAACTATTCTCATCCATTAGAGGTGTGTTTTCTTCTCCGTTAGTAGAACTCATCTTGCGAACGATGTTTCCCATATGACGGTCGAATATAAAATGAACTTTCCACTCATGATTTTCTCGCTTTTATGTTTTTCGTGAAATCCTTGAAATTTATACAATCACATAAATGTTTGTTTTCAACTTGTTTTTCACAAACGAAATTCTAACCTCAAAAAGTGAAGCAGATAATTCTAACCTCAAAAATCTGCAGTCGTTGTACTAATTCTTTTTAAAGTACATTCTTCACAATTCCGGTCAGCGGTGTGTAAGTAACTATTTTATCATGTAGAATTAGACAGTATGCTGAAGTTCCATCCGCTACTGGTTGTTCAAATTCCATTTCAATTTTTATATCCACACTTGATGATTTTACCGATTCATTTTGTTTTGAACAATCGATTACAATTATCGGAGCCTTGGAATAATACTGGTCAGGCGATAATAGTGGTGTATTAGTCTTTCCATAATATGACGATTGAAATCTTGCATACATATCGTATAAAATGGAAAAACGTTTTTTGCTGAACATGACATTCAAATTGTCATACGGAAAGAATTGAGAGTTTAAGAAAACTTTACAATTCTTTATTTTACAGTGATCAAATTGACCGGCATTTGCAGTGATAACATCTTTTCGCTTAGTTTGAAAACCGAGTGTTATGTACCTTGCCCGTTCCAAGTAAGTTGATGTTTTGACGGTCCATGTTTGTCGTTCTGTCTGAGGTAGTGTAGGATATTCATGGAATTCCCAACTTCGGAATGGCATCACGATATCACGGTCAGACTTTAACTTTCTCAATAATACGATTCTATGTTCATCGGCCAATCTTACATGAGGTACTCTCCAAACAACTTTATCCAATTGTAGTTGCCATTCCAGTTTATCTTCCGTAGTTGCAGGGTCTGCAAGTATCAAGTCCTTGTTAGTTGAAGATCTGAGTAATACCAATTCTTGTTTGACATTTATTATTATTCGTTTGTAATCTTCAGCGAATCCCAAAAGCAATCGTAAGGGTACATGAAAATCAAAGTGACCGTTGGAATCCGGTGTTATAGTGTCTTTATCAGGGGCAACCCATCCGGCGGTGACTATTGAATTCTTCTCATGCGGTGTTAATGATGTTAATCCTTTCAATGTCGTTGTTATACCAACCTTTTTTGTCGAATCAACTGTCACCCCTGATATCTCATATCTTATTTCATCAAAAAGATATGCCATCGGGTTATTTATAAAAGGAACTGTTGAAGCAGTTTTTCCATCCAATTTTAATACCCGTCCTTCGATGTACAAATAACTTTCACACGGTAATGTGTAAATATCTTGTTGTTGAATGGGAATCCTTATTTCATCGTTATTGTTTAATTTTGATGAAGTGTAAGGGTTGTGCGTGTGATATTCCTTCTCCCATAGTGTTTCGTCGAATGTCGGTCCTTGAGATATATCCAGGATATCCATCGTTGTTAAACTTCAATCCAATCTTCTGTAGAAAACGAATGTTGTCCGATGTTAACTCTTCCAATGTCGAGGAGCTACTGAGCTCCCGACTCTTCCGTTGCGGTTTAAATGATAATCCCATGTTGACCTTTATGTTGCCGCTCTGATGTGTATCCGTATAGTTATCGTTTCTCCTCTAAAGTCAACACTAACAGCGTCTTGATCCAATATGTTCAGTACGATGTCTGAAATGAAACTGGTGTTTAACGGTAGGTATATCAAGTTTTGTGGCTTCTCAACAATTTTAAAACCAGGAGCCACTGTTGGATAAAACGTATTTAAAATATGCTGATTCACTCCTTCTCTATACGATCCGTGTATAATATTACACGTTACATCGATACTATTGACTTTCAATATTGTAACAGTTGTATCACCTGAATGAGTAGTTCCAGGAGTTAAGATTTTCTTTTTTGTATCTGTAAATCCAAGTAAACTGCCAATGGAGTTTTCCAAGCTGACATCGATATAATATTTTGAAGTTATTTCTGCTTTTAAAGTATTATTGTTTCCTTTAACGGTGATATTTTCTTCTCCGAGTTGTTTTTGTAGTAATTGGTTTATATCATCGATTTCATAAGCTCCAGTAGGAAATGTAATTATTTTCAATTCTGAGTATTTTCCTGAAGCATCCTTAGTTTCATAATAATGTAGTAAATTGTTCTTTCCTTCCGTAACATTGGGAATTGAGTTGTAGGTAGTTAAATCAAGTAATGCCGCTTCCCATAATCTTTCCTTGGATAGACGCAATGCTGGGAACAGCGTACTTTTCAATGTGGATGAATTTCCACTCAGTGACACTGTATACGATGACATCTTAAAGCTGACTGACACTCTTCGCTAGAAACTCCAAACATAAATGCCCACATATTTCAGTATTGTTAGGTTGTTCTCTTTTGTAATTGTAAAAAATGTTTTTGGAGTTTCGAAAATAATGTTGAGTTCTTTCGGCGGTGGTAGATTGCCAAAACTGTAAAAGTAGTAAACGGTTTGTCCGAGCTTTTTATAGCATACCCAATGAGTGCCTGGACCATAGGTGGAATCCAAATTTACTATTCCAGTTTCATTTTCCCATATTTTAGTTGGTAATGCATCTTTCATAAAAACTCCTCGAAAAAATGGTATTTTCAAACATTTTACATAATCATTTAACTGATGATTTGTTAAGGCTTTATTTGGAATTATCAATTGATTCTTCTTATTTAGTACACACGGTACGGTCTTAGGTATTTTTTTTTATCACATTACGTCAGGCTAGGCCTAAATTTGGCTTCCGCCCGTCGGGCTCGCTCCTTATCCAGCCGCTCTATCAAGGGATCTGGGCCACTTCGCGGTCCACATCGGTTTTCTTTTCCAGGAGGATGCCCCGGACGAACTGTGACAAACAATCCCAGTTGCCCTCATCCTCCAAAATCTTTTGGCAGACCGAGTCCACCGAAAATGCACCAAATATTTGTGTGGCCTCCAGGCGGGGCCCTTCCCAACGGGGACAGCGGAAGAATGTGTGTTCCGCATCGTCGGGAACACCCGGGCAATAAATGCAGTCCGGTGCACCGGTCTTTCCCATCCGGTTCAGGTACGATCGAAAATAGCCGTGACCTGTCAAAAATTGGGTCAGGTAGTAGTCCACCTCCCCATGCCGCCGTTCCACCCATGGTTGGACCTGCTTGATAAGTCGCGCAGTCCATCGTCCTCGGGTGTCGTGCTCCCAGCTGTGTTGCCATTGCTGGAAGGTTCGGGAGCGCTCTTCTGTTCTTGCCGTGTCCTTGCCTATCTCGCCACGTCTCTGATGAATCGCTTTCCTCTCCCCTGCCAAGAGCTTGACAGGGATGACTCCGGCGACCACCAGGACGGCAGGCTCGGACACTGTCCGGTAGGTGGAACACACCCGGAGCGCAGCTTGACGCTGAACCCGGGCGAGTCGCAACCTGTAGCACCCCTTATCTAGAGCGCCTGCCCACACCTCTGCCCCGTAAAGGAGCACGGACTGGACCGCGGACATCAACAGACGTCTTCTGCTGGATCGGGGACCCCCGACATTGGCCATCAGCCTACTAAGGTGAGTAACTACCTTAGCGGCCTTGTCCGCCGTACGGAAGATCTGATCCCTCCAGCTTAACTTGGTGTCCACCATAACCCCAAGGTATTTGGCGGCACGAGTTGATGTGACCACCTCCCTTCCCACTCGAAACGGGACGACGGTGTCGATCCTCTTCTTCGTGAGAATCACGATCTCCGTCTTACTAAGAGCAAGCGAGAGACCGTGATCGGACATCCAGTTGTTGACAACCCGCATAACTCGGTTCAACTTTAGTTGGCCAGCTCAACGTTGCGTGCAGCAATGAGAGCTGCGACGTCATCGGCGTACCCAACCAAAGTGGTTTCCTCAGGCATCTCGGCCTCAGGAGGCTGTCATAGGTCTTAGGTATAAACCTGCTCCGTTTTTTACCATTGACCAAATAGAAGCTTTCTTTACTGTTGCTTTACGAGTTCTACGACGTCTCTTCTTAATGTTTCCACCTCTTTTGGGAGCTCTTCTCTTTGCAGGTCTTCCTCTGCGACGTCGTCTTCCAGCACCAAATTTAGCTTTCGCCTTCATGGCTGTAGTTACTGCCCAAGCCGCTGCTTTTTCTGCAATACTTGCGTCACTTGATTTTACTCTTTGGCAAGCTTTTTCCGCTAGAATTTTATCCGCTATTGATCTATTTGTTGAATCTTTATACTTTGAATATGCTATATCGTGTTCTTTGCAAGCTTGATCTAATTTATTAATTCCAGGATCTCCTCTTGCTAAACGTTTTGACAACTTAGTTCCAGGTCCACAATATTGATAACCTCCGGGCAGATGTAATTCGTATGGTAAAGCGTCTATCGCTCGATTCACAACAGCACCAATTGGAATCCGTCTGAGCAGGGATAATGCAGCTGATGTTAAACCACGTACTCTCTTGCCGCTGTCTTGACGACGACTGAGCGATACGGTCTTCATTATGCTGTTTTATGTAACCAACGTCTTCACTCTATGAAATACTTTATGATAATGAATCCTTTTTTTGTGTATTCCATACTTAAATATTCACAAGCTTTACCCGTATATATCGATGATTGTATCTTTAATCCATTTTTCTCTCTTAGCACCTTCGATTTTATCGTGATTTGATTTACCAATTATATGATTATGCATATCAACAACTGCATTACCTTCAAGATTCATTACATACTCTACATTAGTAGCATCTTTGTAATCTGTTGGATTATCAAGATTTGTGATACGTTTACCATTACATGTATACACAGATGGATCGTTATTAGAGGTTGCTATAACTTGATTAATAGTAGCAACATCATTCGGAGCTATTCCTGCTGATATGTTAGATATTCTTCTATTTTTTCCATCATATAAGTTATTTATTTTATCTAAAACTATAGTTTGTTTCACAACAACACAATCATTATCATCTTTACCAGATTTTACATGAGTTAATCGTCTACCTCCACATATAAAGTTAACACCAGTAGCTGATAGTTGTGGCACTTGTGATAAAATAACAGCATCATGTTCTTCCGTGAATAAACTTATATTTGACAATCTTTTATTTTTTCCATCCCACTTGTTATTTTGTAGTTGTAGTAAGGTAAACTTTTCACTTCCTTGCATAAACTCATCACCTTTCTTGACACCACCTGATTTTGTTTAACAAAAACGGATGTTCCTTTCTTCAAGCTTTCATTCATTTGTCTCATGGTAGCAGCATCCGATGGAGTTGAACCATCTTTCAGATTGGACAACACTTTTCCATGACAATCAATAACAGCACCATTATATAAAATACAATTATCTTTAATGTATTTAATATTAACACCATCACTTTCTTCTTTAGGATATCCAATATCGTTTATAGTATATTTATAGAAGGAAAATCCATTTTTTTTCTTTTCTGGTATTACAGAATGCAAATAACGCTTATTGATTGTATCTGTATCCTCGGTTGGATCTGCCACATTAGTTATTTTATAATTTAAAGCATTGTACTTTTTTCCACTTTTAGTCTTTTCAAACAGTAAAGCATATTCCATCGCAGATAGAAAATAGCCTTTATTAACAACATCTCCATTGTTGACTGGTTTTGCAACATTAATAACCCTGTGAGATTTTGCATCATACAGTTGGTTGTTGTCGAGTTTTAAACTTGTAGATGTTTCCTCCTTTACTGTTTTTAAATTTGTTGCATCTCCATCTTCTTCTGGATCCTTAACAAACTTTAAACGTTTATTATTTATGTTATAGTCACCTTCGGGTGTTTGCGGTAATCCACTTCTTTTTCTGTTTTCTCCAACTTGCACTCCTAACGCGGAGTATCGTCCGAACTTGTCGACGCTCATGTTAGAACTGACACATTATACGCCTGCAACTCTTATATATCCGCGGACAATTATACGATTATGCCGCGATTCCTGAGTTCGTCAATCAGAGCTACCCATTCATTATTTAAACCTGTATGACCGGCTTCCATGGCTTCATGCAATAGTCTCATTCTATCAGACAATTTATTGATGTCGTTGTAGTAAATCACATTCGTATTGTATAGATTTTTCATCAATCCTTTGCCAGATGTTGAAGTATCTCCTTTACTCTTTTTACCATGTTGTTCAAGAAGTGATAAATCCATAAGTGATAAAGATTTTCTTTTCAGTGGTTGTCTCACCACTGGTGCAGTACGTAATGTTGGCAATTTTCGTGGAGGAAACAACTTTTTTATAACGATGTTATATTTTGTTGCACGTGAACGATTAATCATTGCATCCTTTAAGTAGTTTCTTTTATGAGCGTTAGTATTTTGTAGAATCTCCTTAAAAACACTTAAATCTTTGGATGAATATCTTAGTGGTATGTTTTTATAAATTAATTCATAAAGTCCTTTTGTTCCTTTATATTTATGCTCACCAATAATGATGTAATCGTCTTGTGTTATTTCAAGCTTTGAATCGCCGATCTTTAATTCATTCCCATCAATTCTTGCTCCGTATACGTGTGATCTACTCAAATTCGGGTTTGATTTCATGTCATGTAGCATTTTCATTATATATTTTCTTCCAAGAGGTCCATGTTGTAATATATCGCTACTCAATTGAGTTAAATTTGGAATAGATTGTTCAGGTTCAGGTATTGGCTGTTCTTCTTCCTTTTCAACAATTGGTTCTTCTTCTTCTTTTGTTTCTTCTTGCTCACTAGCACTTGTATATGAATCATCATCTTCTTCTTTTTTTAATGCTTGTACTTCTTGTTTAGAAACTGGTAGTAAAACATCTCCTTCATAACGAGGTTTACCAATAGTTTCTGATATCTGTTTTAAAGGTTCCGTAATAGGTTTAAATGTAGTCTCTAGAAATTCTTCTCTTTCACTTAAACCCATCTTTAATGCACGATTCTTCATCCTAATAGAATCACTGAGTGATTTTATTTCTTTTAATAGTTTTTCTTGATTCACCATGTTTACACTGTGAAGTTCAACGTGTAACTAGATGTAGCATCGATAGTTCAACGCATAAATACAAATTTATCCAACCCTATACTATATCTACCATTTTTAATATCTTCTTCCTTCATAATAACGAGAAAGCCATATTTCTCATTCCATGCTTTGCCACACATTTCTTTAAATTTCTCAAATGGCATATCCGCATTTACATGATCATTGTATATATGCTTTAAATTTGTTTCATCTTGCTTGAAGATGATCAACATATTTGCATTGTCTCTTATGAGTTGTTTTGGAATCTTACTGTATTTTTGACCAATATATATGCTATCGATATTATGATATCTTCCCATAGCGAAGTAATTCCTTATAGTGTCGTGATTTTCACAAGACACATCGTCAAAAATAAATATAGAAAATGGTTTTGCTTCATTTGGTTGCATAATTGTTTCACTGGCATTAAACTTGTAGAAATGCACTTCAGGTACACTTGCAAGTACTTTATCCAATAATTGATATTTTGGTTGTTGCAATGATTTTGAAAAAATGTATATATTGTTAAAACGCAATCCTTTAGGATTAGTTATAAGGTTAAAAAACAACATTTGTTTTTCCACAATTTGAAGGACCAGTTATTAAACATCTTATTGTATTTGGTAGTAATTCACCATGTTTACCATGATTTAACTTATCATTGTCAACCGTCAATTCATCAATATTATTGATATTAAATCGATCTTTTTGTTGTACAATCTCCATCTTGTGTCAAGGTTAAACACACAATGAGCTATTAAGTTACTATACCAAGTCTTTTGAAGGAATCCAAGAGTCTTCACTTTTATCGAATCCTAACCACCGGACTTTAACCATATCCTTTTTCCTTTGTAAAACCTTCTCAACAAGATATACATCACCGACTGTTGATTTCAACAATTCATGTCCGTAGAATCCACCTTGAAGTAATTCACCCTTGTTATCCTTTAATAAGTAGGTTTCAGGTATAGTTGGTTGCACTTTATAAACTGTAAATACTTCATTAGTCCAATTTGGTAGATATCTTTTACTAAATACACCTTTGTATTTGCTTATACGAACTTTATCGTTGACTTTAAACTTTTTTGGTTGCAACTTTTCCAATTTAGGTGTTGTATTATTTCTGATGCGTTGTAATACAACCTTAGCATTAGCGCTGTTTACCTGGATAGGTTTCATTCCGATGGTACGATGATATTTGTTGTTATACTCTTTTATAAGTTGTGGTAATATGTCATACCACACGTATGATCATCGTTTTGAAAATTGTTTTTACATCGCTCCTTTTAATGTTCTATTGAATCTTTCAATTATTGAAGCTTTAACTTCAGAATTTGTAGAATAATGATTTATTTGATATTTCTTCATTAAAGCTCCAAAGTCTTTATTAAAATATTCTTTTCCATCATCGGTCTGTAGATGTTTGATTTTAAATTTATTTCTTTGTATCGTTGTTTCCATAGCTTTTGTAACACTTTTACCAGTCTTATCCTTCAATGGTAAAGCGTCAGCTATTTTAGTAAAACAGTCTATAATTGTTAAAATATATTTGAAACCTTTGTTTAATTTACTGTGCGGTATCATTTCAATGAGATCAGCTTGATACAGATCATTCATTCCCTTAATAATTGTACTTCTTCTTGGAAATCTTCTTCTTGCTGTTTTATGTAGTTCATTTACAATCTTGTCCTTCACACTTTCCATCTTCAGGTGTTGCTTGCACATCGCTTGTAAAAATACTGATCCGTACAACAGTTTATACTCTTTACTCTCTTTAAACTATATAAACTCTTTTATATAGTTTGAATATAGGTCAAGGCCATTTCATATTAGTGTAAAAAAGAGGGAACATGGCATTGGGCTTGCCATGTCCCCTCTTCTTTACGGAAAGGAAAAAAGGAAGAAGGTAGAGGACGAAGAATAGGTTTACTGGTCGATAGGGTTTAGAGAGTAATGTCCAAATGGCAAAGTTCTTATGTTGTCTTCAAGGATGTATCTCTTGTCATCCTTATAGCTCAATGCCGATTTGGTTTGCTTCACACGGAAAAGACGATGGTTGAAGCTTCTTATGGTGTTAAATGTTGCAGTTGTTTCAACATTTTCAAACAAACATCTTTTATAATGTTCAAACTGTACGTTCTTCTTCAGGAAAGAGGTTTTTATTCCTTTGGCTTTCTTCGTGACTTGATGTTCGTTCCTTTCGCTTATGTACAGTTGAAATGAATATAGTTTGGACATTAATGCTACAATTTCCATCATCGGCACACCATTTGTTTCATCTTTAAATTTTCCCAATACTTTCTTGTTTCTGTCGTAGTCGTAATTTGGATGGTCCTTGGGATAATCGGAAAAGTCGAAATCATCTTTATACATAAAAGTGCGTAGATCTTCGTACATGTCATTTGTTTTAATCCAGTAAATTAGTGCATCCGTATCCATATATGCAATACCAATGTTCTCTCTTCCATAATAGTTAACCATCTTCTTATAATGAAACTCGTACATGTGTGTTTTGGAAATATCCAAGATTGACATTCCTAGATACAAAGGACGATCCATTAGAACTGACTTCTTGTTCATGGAAATAACAACTAGATTTTCATTAATAATTACAGATGAACCAAAGTTTGGTTGTTGCACTAATTTCTGTAGTTTTACTGGATCAGTTACCAATTTGATGTCCTTATGTTTCCTTTTGTCTTCCAAAGTCTTGCCAAATATTGCGTTGTTCATTAGTTTGAAGAAATCTTTTTGAAAACTTGATGTAGCGGCGGCTCTTCTTCTTGTGTTGTTGTCAATGTACGGTTTTAACCAACAAGATTGAGAGAATTGTAGTACTCGATTAATTTTTGTAATTTTCAATCCCAAGTCTAAGGCCTGTTGTATCATCCAGTAGTGTCCAACATACCGAGACTTGTTGGTTAAAGTCATCAATAATTTCGGCCATCTTCCAGTTGGAGAAATTCCAGTCTTCGGAAGAAGTGGTAAATCATAATGTTCGTCGTGAAGATGTTCGGGATATTCATAATCGACGTCTAATATGTAACCAGTTTCTCCATATTTTGGTATATCCATTATGTTTCCAATTGATTCTGGGTCTATCCATTTGAAATTATCATATGGAAGGGGATTCGACATTGCCCATCCGTATAAGTTATTTGCATCAAAATAACCCAGAAATGTTGTTGGTTTTGATGCATCATAATCGGGCAAATACTTATTGTTCGCCTTGACATGACGTGTTACACTTTGCGTCAATCCTCCTCGAACTCCTGATTCTAACATCAACACCATATCTATATCTGTAAGAAGTTGTATTTTACAATTTGTTTCTTTTAACATGGCTTGCCACGCTAGTCCAGGCGAAGTGTACGAATGAAGAGGGTCTAATCCATATGACGCAAAACACGTATTTCTTCCATCACATCACATAATAAAGTCACTTCTAATTTAACATAGAAATCTGAATATTCCCCCAATGTTCTAAATCCTAATTCGTTTCATACTTTGCATGCATGATCATAATCATCTTGAGATATATCCATGTCGTACAGTTTACTTTTAAATTCTTCTTTTGGAGGTAGTGATGTTTCATTAAATCTTTCTAAACTGTCTATGTAATCATATGGGAAAACACCTTTTCGAAGTACCAGATCCAGTTTGTCGCTGTTTACAATCTTCTTCGTTTCGATTAAATCTTGTTTCCTTAGATTTTCAGAAAGTTTGGACAAACTCGACGGCAAAAATCGGTAGGAGTCCAAGAATCTTAGTTTGACGTTTCCAACTTCTTTGGAAAAACTTATAAACTTCTCTGAAGTTTCAGCTAACACATCGATTTTACCGTCGTCTCTTCCTAATTCAGGTATTATAAAATGAGCGTCGTACCCACTGAGATTATGCAGAACCACAGGGATAAATAGTGGTAAACGATAGCTCAAGTTGCATTTATTACAAGCAGCACCCCTGTAATAACCTGTGAGGTGGTCGTGATCTTTAACTTTATAATTCTCAATAGTAAAATCATTTTTGCACAAGAAACAGTGAGTCGCATTTTCATGTTGAATTTCTTCTTCTTCGTCCATCGGTTTCATTGGTACAATATTTGTATATAATCTTTGTGTATTTCCAGCTATTGAATATAGGTGATCAAGAAATATTTTTTCCGCATTTTCACCACGATATACTAGAGGTTCTGAAGTTAATCCATATCTGTTTAAATGTTCTTCTGATAATGTTGATTTGACCATTAAACAAAAACTGTTTGGTTTGTGCATTTGATACTTTACACTTTTTCTTGCTTCACAATTTTCATCTTCAACTGGAACAAGTGTTGATTCAAAATCCGCATACACAACTAAAGGGATACGGTATTGATGATGAACCTTTTCAAATGTAACGAATGCTCTGTTTTCCGAAGGTAAATTAATCTTTGCTTCATAATTATTGTTACATAATCTTTTGTGCTCTTGTAACCATTCTCTTCCTTGTCTTCCTTCTCGTTGAAAATTAAAACATCTCTTGCAAATTATCTTTCTGTGTCGAGCTTTAGAAAGTTGCTTGTTAACAAGACGATCGAATTGCTTTATGTACACATAGTGAGACACATCTCCTCGCGTTAGTAGTAGTAAATCCGTATGATCTGGTAGCTCTTCTTTTGCAATTCGTAAAGGATACACTTTGTTTGAACTATCTAAAGCAAAAACATTAATAGACGTGCCGGGATTTTTCTTTTCAAATTTTGATATATCTTTTGTAGAAACGGGATATGTTATTCCTTGAAAATTGTACCTGTGTCTTGCATCTTCATATTCTTGGTTGGGTCTTTGTGGATTTATTAATACAAACTTTGACGTCATAGCATAGCGAAAACATTCATTATCTTCATTTTGAACATTAATATAAGATTTTGTATTTTCAATTATTTTTGGCAAAGGAATGTAACTAGATCCCATTAGTCCATATCCGTGTTTGTGAACTCTTATATCTAATACTTCAATACTTGTAAGACTCCATCCGGATCCTCTTCCTTCGTGTTCCTGAAGTTTAGTTAATATTTCTTCTATACAATTCTCGACTATTGAATCAATATTTGAACTTTCCATGATGGTTCGGTTTTTTGTTATGAATCCTCTTGGTGATAATTCTTCTTGTGCATTTATAAACATAGCTTCTAGTAGTAAACCAAATTTAAGAAAGTTCAATCTTTTCAATTCTTCTTTTAAAGTTTTACTTACGATTGGTTTTGCTTCTCTAATAAATTCTTCTAAGTTCAAGTTTTCATTTTGAATCTTATGATGCATTACTACCTTACCGGGTAAAGCAAATACTTGTAGATTCGGTATAGTAGTTGAAGATGTTGCTGTTATTTCTTCTTGTTCTTCTTGTTCTTCTTGTTCTTCTTGTTGTTCTTGATCTTCTTCTGTGTTGTTGTGAATTAGTTCTTTATGTATATCTAGTAGAATTTCATCGTGAAACGATTCCGAACATTTATCGCAATGATACATGTTGACGATGTTTACTCTTCGAAATTTCGCCGAGAAATGAAATGGGCTCTGACGGTCCCGCTTTTATAACGGTTCCCCCACCACTATTTCATCATCATCCTCTTCTTCTTCTTCACTATCCGAGGAAAACAAACGTCTTGGACGAAACATTAATCTTCTACTAACTGATTGTTCATTTGTGTTCTCTATTCCAGTTGGAGTTTCAGTATGTACTTCTTCATATTCAAACGATGATGAAGATTCTGATATTACTACATCCATATCCAAATTTTCATTCTCCACATCATTTACACTTCCTACTTCTGATGTTGTTAGATCTACATCCATATCATTTACACTTTCTACTTCTGATGTTTCACTGTTATTATCATTTTCTTCCATATTAAAATCGTCTAGTTGAATTTTATACAATATTTCAATAAGAGGTTTCCTTGGATAATCGGTGTTGTCCACAGGAGCCATTTCAAGTAAATGAGGAATAACTCTTTGTGATTCGGCTTATATGATATTTTGATAAGTATGTCAAGGTCATTTTATATTAAGCGAGAACTGGGAATAGATCACTAAGCAGCATGTTAATTCATTACTACAAAGTGATCTATTCCCCATTCTCTAAGAAGTGTCCAATCAATAACCAAAGTTCAAGTTCATTTTTGTTCAATTTCAATCTTTTACTTCTTCTTTTATTACGTAGTTTATAGGTTGACAATTCGAATTTTCAAAGTGCCGTTTTATCGTTTGTTCCAACGCTTCTATTTTAGCTTCTTTTATCATTAATTCCGTAAGTAACTGATTAATATAATCAGCTGCCATGTCCACTGTTCTTGTTCGTATTTCTCCTAACCTAACCCCGGGAATCAATCTCTGTAGTCTGTAAAACTTTAACTTTATTCTTGACTCTCTTGCTTTAGCCATTTCCCGAATCTTTAGTTTTTTATTATCTTTATTTGTAGTCAAGTCCATAACACTTCCTTCAAGTCCTTACTCGTGACAAGTTCGCTTTCAGAATAATTCGACTATAGTACACTCGTCTTTTATACACTTTCCCCCACCACTTTCAATTTCCCCCACCCTACTAATATAGGTCAAGGTCATCCGGTATTAACGCGAGAACGAGGAATAGAGCACTAAGTGGCATGTTAGTCCATTACCACAAAGTGATCTATTCCTCGCTCTCTATTCTACATCTAATTTTTTTGGGTTTTTGTTATTTTTATCTTTTTTTGGTTTTTCTGGGGGGAATGAGTGTTTGAACATTACTTGGTAGAATGTCCATTTTTCTTCTTCAAATCTTCAATAGTTTCCAACAATTGTAACAAATATGCGTTGGTTTTTTTCTAAAGTTTTCAGTCTGCTACATCCGACTTGAATGGAAGGCACTATTAGTTGCAATTTTGCAAATTCTATCTTCTCTTTCTTGCACCTTTCTCTCATTTTTAGGTTTTTCCTTAGCCTTGCCGAAGATGGTGTTATTGGCTCGTACATACAATCTGGATATGGCTTTGACATTTTCAACACTGATGTTGAAGTACAATGAGATACTTGCGGCCGTTGAGCTTGATAATAATTTGTTGTTGGAGTATTGCAATACATCTTCGGTTCTAAGTTTTGGTGGCAATCTGTAGTTGAAAATACTGGTGTTGCAGAAGGATCAGTCATCTTTCACTGTTGTCGTACAGAGTGAACCCTTTTCTAAAGTTTTACTTCTTTTATCACATTTCCCCCCACCACCGACTTATATATTCTTCCCCCACCATAGTTATTTATACTTGTTTTTTCACATTTCAAATTTTATACCATACTTCCAATATGACATCCGCGTCTTCCTCTTTTAAGTATTTGACAAATTCAGGACTCCTCGACGATACATTCGGTCTGTTTAGATAGCTCATCACCTTGTGATGGCTTTCCTCATTTTCTATATAACAATACACTTGCATCAACTTGTTTTCTTCCTCTTTCGATGATATGGAATTTGCAACAGAGGTCCACTCTTCATATTTAATCTTGAAATGGCGCACTTCGAATTCCATGATGTTTATTCTAATGCCGCAACAATAATAAAACTCTCTTCAAACAACCTGCATTTATACACGTTCCCCCACCTAATTATAACCCCCACTCTTTTCCCCCTCTCCTTTATATGTGGAAGGGGTATTATGGTTTGAATGCACGATACTTAATAAATTCAAACAAACACTGTGCACGAATGTCGCAAGTGTTATTACATGTTTCGAATTTCATTATTTGACCTTTTACAAGATGAACTAACCTACCTCCATCATCTTGGAATTGTTCAAACTCTAAAACAGACGCTTTTCCACAATCATGACACATTTTTGTACCATCTTTAAAAGTATAAGCAAGATAGATAGCAAATCCATAATTGTCTCTCTTAAATTCAATGAGCATTTCACGAATTGCTTTAGGTATTTCACACTCATTTGATCTCATGATGTAATGGTAAAGAAACCCATTATTGATAATTTCTTGTAAACACAGAACCAACAACCTATCCATCGTGTTAGACTTATACTGATAGTTACATCTAAAACCTTTTTCTTATATGATTTTCCCCCACCACTTTTATATAGGTCAAGGTCATTGTATATCAAGCGAGAACTGGGAATAGATCACTAAGTGGCATGTTATTCCATTACCACAAAGTGATCTATTCCCCATTCTCTAAGAAGATTGTTGATAATTTAGATTCCTAATATTTCTTTTCCTTCTTCTTCACCTTTTTGAACTGTAGTATTACCAGACATATGTGATATTAGTTTCTTCATTTCTCGATTTTCCATTTCCAATTTCTTCAATTTTAAATCTCTTGCTTCGATTTGTAGTTTTAAATACTTGATGTAACTTCCAGCCCAGTGTAGGGTTTTCAATTTTGATGTTCCCATTGCAATTCCAGGTATTTGAAATTGTAGTCGATTGAACTCCATGTTCATATCTTGTCGGTCTTGTTTTTTCTTTTCTAGTCTTTTCAATCTTTGATTCTCCCTGAACGAAGAGGTCGTATCAAAAGGAATATGACGAAACATTTTGGTCAACGATATCTCGAAGAATGAGCGTCTACGCAGAAAACCAACACATTTATGCACTTGCCCCTCCAACTTTAGGCTAGTGGTGGGGAGAATTACATTAATTTGATACTTATTTCCACCGTTACACTTGCTCCATTATCAAAAAGATATTTGTAAAAAGGTCCTGGATACTGTTCTGTTTCACATCCTATATGTTCCTTAAGAAAGTTGAAAGCCAATCTTTTCGAATATTCATTATGATATACTTCTCTTATATTAAAAAGGATTCCATCTTCCAGAAATTTCACTTGAATTAATGGTATTTTACTTACATCATCCTTGTCTATCAAGGGTAGCTTGTAAGTGAACGTATTTGGTGGTAGACTTAACGTTTTATTTAGTTGAGAACAAAAGAATTTGTACATTTTCTGATTATTGTTCGTAATAACAGGAAGATTTAACATTTTATAGTACGAAGATGCAAAACGTTTCGATGTTCGAAACTTTTGTATTTGATAGTTACTCGAAGAAGGTTCGTTAGGATTAAACATTTTTAGTCGACAGTTTCCTGACAAATAAGCTTCTACGCTAATAACCAACACATTTATGAACATTCCCCCACCAACTTTAAACTAGTGGTGGGGAGAATTTTCCTCCACCACTTCTTCAGAATTATTAATTTCAATTTGAATTACAACAAAAATATTTGATGCAAAATCCCAAAAAACAGAATATGAAACAGTCTCTTCTACATCTTGAGATTCATTATGTGTTTCAACCACTTCCATCATTGAAGGTTCTTGATCAATTTCTGTTACTTCCATCGCTTCTTCTACAGGATTTTGTATTATGTCGATTGTTTCGACTTCATCTTCTTCTTGGACTAATGTAATATTTCGTTGTCTCACAATTTCAATTAATTGTATAAAAGAAGTATCTCTAGGAGACATTCTTAACCATACATGTAGCTCCAACAAATGCTGACTTACTAATGACAAAAACTCACAATTTATAAGACTTGCTTGAATAATAAAGTGGGAGGACTACTTTAGTCCAATTCGGATTCGGATTCAGAAGACAATAAAGGTGATATGGGTGAATCCAACGATGAATCTAATATAAATGTATCAATAGCTTCCTTTACTATGTCTTCGTCACTATCGTTTATCAGTTCTTCAAAGAGTTCTTGTTCAAACTGTACCATTTCTTCTTCTTCCATTGTGGAATCATTATCAGTTTCGTTATAATTTTCCTCTATATTGTCTTCTTCCATTTCATTTGTACTAATATAAACATTTTTAACTTCAAAATAATTAACAAATGGAGTATCTTTAGACAGCATATTTGTTCACCATTTCTTTTAAACAGACTAAAAACATGGAGGTTCATAGTCCGCCTTTTATAAGTTTTAAAAAATGGGGAGGGGGAAGGAAAAAGGATTGGGAAGGGATAGGGTGGGGGTAAGGGAAGGGTAATGTGGTTATTAGACCACTTGTGCGACAAAGTAGCCACCAATGCTAACTTCGAGTTCATAACACTTCATAATATCATCCTGCCAAGTTAACATACGTTCTCTAGTATTTGGTGTTACACAGAAGAACCTACTGTCATTATACACAATAGCTGAACCAATTATAACATTGAATCCTAAATTTAGCCATTTGTGTGCTTCCGTAATAAATCTTTCTATTGTATCAAAAGGAAATTGTTCATCGATGTAGATTGGTCTCATTTGTTCATCAAGTTTAATTACATCTTCACCGTCATCTTCACTGTCAGTGCTACTATCATTTTCATTGTCACTACTACTATCATAATAATCTATCACATCTTCTTCAGGTTGTTGGAAAACATCAGCAATTTCGGAAGGATTGAAGTTTTCACTATGGTGAGGAAGCATTTTAAAGCCAATAATAACGGCAGAGACGAAACAACAAGTGTGGCGCGTGAAAGCAGAATGAAGGAGTGAACAATGCTCGCTTTGCTTTTATAACGATATGCTAATGAGAGGGGTTAACAGCTGTTAAGTGGGGGAAGGTGGGAGGGAAGAAAAGAGAGGGGGTATTTATTTCAAATAATTCGCATAACTTTTGACTAAAATAAGATAGCTAAATTCTTCTTTTACTAAAACGTTCGTCTTACATAGACCTTTTCAATGATGTATCGCTTGTCCTAATCCGTCAATCCATTATCGAGTTATAGGCATTTAAATTTTCCGGGGGGGGGGGTTCCACTTGGGTGCTCATGCGGAACAGATATTCTCACGAGATAGTCGTTGTGTGATAATGAAGACAAATGTTCATCACGCCGCGACCACTAATTAACTCGCATTTGCGGTGTTCACATCTTTCCTACTCATTACATATACGTTTCCTACTTCATTATTTCAAGACTAATTAACTTGCAAAACGACAGTCTCTGTCTTTGAATGTTGATGAGATTTCATTAGGAACCATTCTTTGCACGCTATATGAAGCTACACCAGCAAACAATGCAAATCAGACAGGTCATATAACTGTACAACGACCTTAGAAAAGTAGGTCACGAGACTTAGAGTGTTAAAAAATAATGGGGGAGAAACACAACGCTATAACGCATTGTGTTTCTCCCCCATTATTTTTTTAGCAAAATTTGGAAAAACTATGTGAATTTACTGTTTACGTCCCCACCTTGTAATACGATCCTTTTTATCCCTGAGGAGAAAGTCTTGAGAATCTAAATTGTTAAATCTCTTCTCTTTACACAAATTCTCACAAACTCTAATTTTATATTTATTGCCGTTACATTTTGCCAATATGTGTTGGTGGTCAACAACACTTAGAAAAAAATATCTCAAACCTTTCTTAAGCCTCTCTCCTCTGACGGATATTATTTCAGGATCGTCTTCAACAGTGGGGATTTCTGTCAGTTGTGGTTCGGAAAGATGTTTTACGATATGTACACGGCAGAAACGTTCGTTCTTAACACATTTCCTACCACAAGCTGATCCTTTCTTAATTCCCCTACCGAGCACTTCAGGGCAAGTAGTGGGGCGGCTAAATGCCCTACGACGCTCTTCTTTTAATAATTGGAAACGCTCTGAAGGAGCAGACTTAGGAGAATTATTTTAAGGATAGGTGTGATCTTTAGGAATAGTAAGTGGTGGGGTAGGAGGCAATGGTGACAGTGGAATGACAGGTGTACTAAGACTATGAAGCAAGGTTTCAAATGAAGGGGTATTAGGACGGGGAGCTGGCTTCTGCGGTGGCGGCATGTTAGTTGAAGGCGGTGTGGAGTCATTCGAAGACAAAGGCGGTGAAAATATGCTGCGACGTATGGTATTGTTGGCCGAGGGAAGAGGAGCTCCAGAAGTTGAAGGTTTCGAGTCTAGTTGCTTCTTATACCAGTCGGGAGCATTTTTCAAGCGAAGAGTTTTCTTGACTGGAGTTGAAGCCGTAGTATAAGTAGAAGTTGAACTTGTAATAGAAGAGCAGGCTGTAGTGGAAGTTGTAGTCGGCAGGGATGACATCGTGGTAGTTCTATTCGCAGTTCGCAGCGTAACGTCTGGAATCAGAATGAAATGTTAGCCGTGGTCGATGCGTCTTTTATAACGGTATGCTAATGAGAAGGGTTAACAGCCGTTAAGTGGGGGAAGGTGGGAGGGAAGGAAAGAGAGGGGGTATTTATTTCAAATAATTCGCATAACTTTTGACTAAAATAAGATAACTAAATTCTTCTTTGACTAAAATGTTCGTCTTACATAGACCTTTTCAATGATATATCGCTTGTCCTAATCCGTTAATCCATTATCGAGTTATAGGCATTTTAATTTTCCGGGGGGGTTCCGCTTGAGTGAACACGGGGGGGGGGGGGGGGGTTCCGCTTGAGTGAACACGGGGGGGTCGGTCATTGACCCTTCCGAAAGTGGGTCAAGGTCATTTAAGACTTATAAAGAACCAAGGTGATGGGAACAGTAGTAACTGTTCCCACCACCCTGTTTGCCTAACGGTTCCCACTCCCAACCCACTAGTTACGTTCTGCGAGGGACATCGACGCAATTTTGTTTGGCCCGTCCGGGTCCATCCGTAACGGGCCGGTCCGGGTCCATCCGTAACCGTGAATTCGAAGGGAAACTGGAACAGCTAATGCAGAAACGCAACTCTAACACCCACCCAACTAATCCCACCCATCATATTCCTAAACAAAATGCAAAAACCTAGTCCGCTACCTACAATTTGCGGATGTCCCACCCCTTCTAAGTGAAGTTCAACCGAACTTCTGAATTTACATTTAATCTACCCCCTATCATCTAGCTGAAAGGCAAAACAACAACATTAATTATTAATACCAACACTTAAAACTAACAACACATCATTATTAAATATCAAATAATTCAACACAACCAAATACCATCATTATTCTTAAAATTAATACACCTTAACGCTAAACACAACTTATAACTAACATCGCAATGCGCAAATTAATTCTTAAATTAAGTGCAACTTACAACTAATATTTACACACACACACACACACACACACACACACACACACACACACACACACACACACATACCACATTGCATTAAAGAACGCAACGTAGTATAAGAAGTTCAAATATATATAGGCCTACTATATATTTGAACCTCTTACCGAGTCGCCAACGACTTTTCGCTATGAAAACTCGTTGACGACTGACGCGAAAATCGGGCTCGTATCGCTCCTCGGGTTTTCGAGTGGTGGGGGTAATTAATGCAGTGGTGGGGGAATTGTTTCACTCCAGTACGGTCTTCAATCCACTCCAGTTCGCAGCAGTGTAAAAATGAAACGAAGGGGTGGGGGTGGCGCATGCGCAGCGACGTAAAATCCAAGGTTTGAGGTTAGAACTTTCCGTGCACAGTAGAGCTAAATTGAGTAATACAGGACTCGGCGCATGCGCAATAGCGAGGAGTGATTCCGATCCGGAGAACTCGTTGCATTCGCAGCAGCGCTAAAGTGAGTAATACAGACTAGGCGCATTCGCAGTAGCGCTAAAGTGAGTAATACAGGACTAGGCGCCGTAGCGTGAAGTTGGCTCACTCCAGTACAAGTTATAGCAGCATAAAAATGAAACGAAGGAGTGGGAGCGGCGCATGCGCAGTGACGTAAAACCAAGGTTTGAGGTTAGAATTTTCCATGGTGGCTGCCATGTTTAATTCAGTTTCATTCAAACAATAGTAGTTCATGGCTGGCATGGGATGTGAAGTGTGGTAATTAGATGGGGTTAGCAACCGGTCGTGACCGGCCATTGACCGGTCATCGACCCTGCGGGGTTCCACTTGAGTGAACACCGGGGGGGGGAATTAATCTCCATTTTTTATGGGGGGGGGTTCCGCTTCATTAGTTACAGGGGGGGGGTTCCGCTTCATTAGTCACGGGGGGGGGGGGGTTCCGCTTCATTAGTCACGGGGGGGGGGGTTCCGCTTGAGTGAACACGGGAGGTTCCACTTGGGCGCTCATGCGCAACTGATCTTCTCACGCGATAACCGTTATAAAAGAAGATTGTTCATCGCGCCGCGACCATTAATTAACTCGCATTTGTGTTGTTCGCATCCTTCCTACTCATTATATATACGTTTCGCCAACTTCATTATACAAGTCTAATTGCTACTAACCTGATTACACCTAACCTGCTAATGTAATTTCATTTACATTAGCACATGTCGTCCTGTTTGAATCACCTTCGCGTGCTCGACGTTATATCTCATTCATCAGTCTTGTTCTCACTTCTACACGTCTGACATACTTCTTGTGATGGATACGCAATGTTTGAAATTGAAACTTTTGCGGACACAACATATATTACGAAATAATTCCAAACCATCGGTTTCAAAGACTAAAACAAATTTAACAAAAATGAGGAAGAAATTAAGTTTTAACCCGTTATACTCTGTTAGAACTTCGCAGGTTCACGTTGATGATAATGTTATTCACAACATTTTGCGTTCGATGTTACGTTTCCACAACTTCGAACTTGTTACACCTATCGACTGTGTTCAGCAGGTTTTCATATTTTACCCCCACCCTTCTTTATATAAGTGCGCTCACGACAATTCCTGTTTCATTCTTCTATACGCTCTTCGACCGACAACTACTCCGCTCTAAATTACACACTACACGAAAATGGATACAAACCAAGAACAAGTACAAGTTCACGAAATATCGTCTACTACCCACCCGAGAGAGAATCCTCCGAGAACTTCGCCTTCACCGAATCCACAGAACCCCGTCCAAGTTTCGGATGTATCTTCGACGGCGAGGAATGATCTTGAAGCTATTCTTCGGTCGCTCGTCGGTTTCGACTGACCTGTACGACGATCGATGTTAAACTGAACTCTTAGAAGTTCAGTTTTTTTTTTAAACTTCCTCCGGATGAACTTGAATCAATTATCACCTCTCCTTTTTCAACTAACTTCTACTTTTATTCAACTGTTGAATTTCAGTTTTGAACTAACTTTTAATTTATGCGTAATTCTACTTCAAACGCTCACCCCACCTCCTCCCCCCTCATTTAATATACGACCGGAAGCTATGTGCCCCGGCACGTGGCTTCCGGGGCAGCTGACCTGTGCCAGAAGTGACCAAATCTAACTACTTACTGGATTTTAGTCCGAGAATAGAGATAACCCTGGACTCGGAAACCGGCCCATAGTGACATTATTTACAGATATAATACAAATTGCATATATATAGTTTTAAGAAAAGGTAAGAAATATGCATAGCTAGTACTAAAATGCATAACACATAATGTGTATATAAATCCTCAAATGTATTGTCGGGAGATGACTTGTTGGTCACTGAGGGGGTTGGGGGGCGAGGGGAAATTTACATCCGAAACCTACCGGTCATTTAATTTGGTTAACTAAGAAATAAAAAATAAAAAAACTTGGATTGTACTATAGTAGGATTCACGAAAATAGTCCGATGAGAGTCAATGCATGGTTGCCAGATTTATTCTAAAACACATTTTTACTGTATTACACATGGTAAACATAACAAAAATGACAACATTGCAGGGCGAGAGGGGGTGAGGGGGGACACAGCTGTTTAAATTTCCATCGGACTATTTTCGTGCATCTTACTATAGACCCATTCTACATTAAAAAAATTTTGCTTAAAAAAGTAAACAATTATCTTTGTTGACAAACCAGCTAGCCTAATTCAATGTAGAGAAAGACAGCTGACTGCAAAATAAAAGAAAACATCGTAGGGATGCTATATGTTATTGGTTTTGTTGATAGCTTAACATATGGTGGAATAAAAAAAAAAAAAAACCAATAGAAAATTAATTGTTTTGGCCAATGGCATGCTTCAGCTTTCCCCTTACCCCGCAACCCCCCATCGTAGGCCCCGAACCCCCTCACTGGCCAACAAGTCATCTCCGGACAATAAACATAAATATGACAAATTCGGAAAGTCAGTTGATCAGCTGATTATGTTTAGACACCTCTCTTTATTCCTCCTTTCATAATACAGTGTTATTTTATGTTAAAATAACATTAATAAACGAACAAATATGGGATTTAATATATAGGTTTGATTCCGTGGGGAGTTTTGAATAAATATTAGGTATATATATATATATATATATATATATATATATATATATATATATACCTATATGGCTCGTTCGTATGGCTCATTTAGCCAGCCACCATGGTTTAAGAATAAATTCTGCGGTGCAGAGCACCTGAGTCAGTATAAGTAAAAATCAAACACCAAAATGAAAATCAGATCTCTCTTTATAGAGCTAAATCCAGGGCTCTACTCTGCTCCACAGTCGCTTGACTGGTCTTGTGTCATTCCCCATTTGTACTTCCAATAATTACATCTTCCCACTCCAGTGAGGAAACGATTGAGTATAGTCCACTGCTTCCGAGGAAGATCCATACCACCTACCGCTACGGTCGGGTCAGCTATCAAAAAGTGATTACTACCTTGAAAAGCGTCCCAGGAGGAAGTCCAGTTAGTATAGATGTTGAAGTTCGTGTCCATCAACTGGGAGGCTGTTCGTAGCGGTGGTTTTCGGGACCTGAATCGACCGATCATAGTTTTTATTTTAGAGGGGATGAACCTGATGCCGCTATCAAGCCTTGATGAGAAGGCCTCCCACTCAGCTTTATTAAAGTTCCATCTAGGCCGAGGAAAAGATCTCACTAGTGGAATTTGTATTCCCACTGATATTATTGCAGGCCCGTGCTGAGAGTGGGGGAATGCACCTAGGACCATCCTGGAAGTAGGCACGGGTGTTGCTGATGGTTCACGGGAGCAAAATCACAAGTCTGGAGAGTACCCACGCCGCCATCGGGCTGAATGGAAGGTGTGTGGGTCCTTGGCATTATATACCAAGAAAAGGTTGTTATTTTCAGCCCAGCTTGAAAGACGAGTGCCGTTGTCATCATCGGACGAGTATCCCCACTGGGTATGATGACTGTTGAAGTCACCTACATATACCACAGGATGTTCAAAAGTTGGGAGAACTGTGTCTGACCACTGGGTGTTCGGTGGTTTGTAGACATTTACAATATTAGTCGCAGACACCTTAACAGCAACAACAAATAAGTTGTTATCACAATTTTTGTGGGAGACTGATACGTCGTCTATGTCGTGTCTAACGTACGTCGCCACTTCGTAGACCCTGTGACCTATTTCCTCCACCAGCCTATATCCTGGGATGTTGCCCCTCGCACTGTTTTCTAAGTCTTCTACGTGTGTTTCTTGCAGTGCGAGGACATCGACCTCATTTTCAAGCAACACCTTGCTGAGGCAGTCACTTTTAGATTTGCTCAGACCCTCTACGTTAAAATGACAAACATTTAAAACAAAGCCTAAATTTCTAAATTGGCCCTGAAAAGGGCCGTTTGGATTTTGTCTGGCAGCTGGCATAGCTGAGAGATCACTGTATGAGACAGTTCAGCTGCCAAAGTTGTTGTTCGTTTAGCACCACCCGGGGAGTACGTGCAACTTTAATGGAATGCTGCGGACGCGAACAACATCACCCCCCGATATCAGGGACTCATCATCTAATGAAGGTACCAAGTACCAAGTTTTATTGAAAATGTAAAAAATAAGCAATTTAAATAAGGATTAATTTTATTTCCCATAAGAATGACATGGTAAACTTGATTTTAGTTTTCTCCGTTACCAGTTAAGCGGAAACAATGGCTTACTTTATGATTCAAAATATTAAATTTTTAGTTTTTTTAAGTTTTTATTATTATATATATGGTGTTAAAACCAAACCATCAAACTTTTTTAATCATAGATGAAACCAAAAACTTATTATTGACCCTTTAGATTCCATAAAATCCCATTTCCATAGGCCGATCGTGCTGGTTTTCGAACTTAACCTGAAGAATAGTGCCTTACCCTCTATGACAAATTTACCGTTTTCGGGCTGTTTTCTACCAAACTTGGTTTTAAACAAACTCAATTTTATTTAATATAAAACACAGGGTATCTATAAATTTAAACTAGTTGCTGGTTTCACGACATTTTGTCAAGCACGAATCATAAACTCCATTGGGGAGAGTGACACTATTGTCATAAAACCATCCCCACTTACAAATAAAATAAGCACAATGTAGTGAAATTAGAAAAAAACATATGGATATGTATAAGCAACATAGGCCTCGCATATTCATGATAGTAAATTTTGTAACAAATACAAAAAAACCCTTTTGATACCTAGATATATAGTTAAACAATTTATTTTAACTCTATTTTAATCCTTGCAATATATATTTTAATTAAAATGTTTAAGAGCTTAATAAATATATCGAAGAAATATTTCATTTTTCCGTTATGTTGGTTGACAAAAAGGTCGCAGAAATAACGGTAGATTTGGGGATGAGTTAATGGCGATGAGTGGGGTGGAATGAGGGGGAAAAGATGATCGAACAGAACAGGTCACTGACCCCGCCCGCCGCCAAGGTTAAGGTGTAGTGGCGCTTTCATGTAAATACATATTCTTTATTGCTTTATCACTTACACATTTTGTCATAAAGCAATGTTTGTAAGTACAATATTTTTCTTTTTTAATTCGAATGCTAAATTTCTTTTTTAAATCATAGCCTTAAAACAATTAAAATTTTTTTTAGATTTTAAATTTTTGTCATACATAAAAATGAAGAAATACATTTTCTTCATTTTCTAGGTTATTCTTAGAATTTAATAATTAATTTAATCAATAAAAAGATTCCATTTGAAGAAAATTTCCTTTTTTTCATCTTATTTTATCACTATCATTTTCAATTTAATAAACTATTATTTCAATAAAGAATTGAAATGTTTTATAATCATGTAAAATGAAGAATTTCGGAATTATGAGCCAGGAAAAGGAAATTAATACATTTACATCTGGATTAAAATTAGGAGCAATATTTGACTTTTAAATTTTGATGTTATTTTTGAAAATATACACGGGACTTTGAAAATTAATAATGAAGGCAGTGATAGTAAATTTAGATGTTGGAATAATGGTTTACACTTAGTCCAAGGATGTTTCTTGCACATTACTCTAATAATTCTTTTTTTAATTTAATATTGTCATACTCTCAATTGAATTTCATCTTTGTTAAATTAATTTGGTTAATCTCGAATGAAAATATAAAACATACATCATTTTTAGGATTTTTAGATCAGTTATATTGGGTAGCATAGAATGATTTATGTGACCTTTTTTGAAGTAATGATATGTGAAATTTCCACTTCATTTTGTTGTCCAATTTTAAGAATAAAATGATGTATCTTCTACTGTTTTTATCGAACTAAAATTCGCTAAATTGATCTGCTTAGTATAACGATTTATAAATTGCATGAATTGTGTCTTATTTTGCTAATTTTTATGCCCATTTATTGAAAACCATTCTTCTAACTTATTTAAGACTCCGGTCTACCCGAGCCCGAATGCCGCCTCGCGGCTCCGGCCGTAGCGCTAGGCGAGTTTTATGGATGCAGAGGTTTAGGGGAATCGTGTTTGAAAAATAACTAATTAAGATAGGGATTGGCTCTTAATTTTTTTCTAAAAGTACAAAAACGGATCTTGTCTTCAGCTTTTTTATAATTTTTAAATAAAATTTCTAATTTCAGTTATAACCGTCTAAAATCATCTTTATTGCTCTACTGTCAAGTTTTATATATACAGAGGTTTACGGGGATCGTGTTTTAAAACTGACCAATTAAGATAGAGATTGGTTCTTAACTTTTTCTAAAAGTAGAAAAAATAATCTCGTCAGCTATCTTTTTACAATTTTTAAATAAAATTTCTAATTTTAGCTACAACCGACTAAAATCATCTGTTTTTCTCTATGCAAATACAAGGGTTTTTTAGAATCCTGTTATATTCTGCTAAATGCAGCCTAGAGCTATAACTAAGGTGTCATAATAAAGAATAATAACGGTGCTAAAAGTCCTTGGTTACACTTTCCTTATATCACTTTCTTTGGTAGTTTCATCAAAACTAATGGAAACTTCAGTTAAAAATTGAGAAAAACAGATGGTTTTAGACAGTTATAGCTGAAATTAGAAATTTTATTTTAAAATTCTAAAAAGATAGCCGACTAGATATTTTTTTCTACTTTTATAAAAAGTTAACAGCCAATCTCTATCTTAAGTGGTTAGTTTTAAAACACGATCCCCGTAAACCTCTGCATCTATAAAACTCAAAAACAGATTATTTTAGACAATTATAACTGAAATTAGAAATTTTATTTAAAAATTCTAAAAAGATAGCCGACGAGATCCTTTTTTTCTACTTTTAGAAAAAGTTAAGAGTCAATGTCTATTTTAATTGGTTAATTTCAAAACACGATCCCCGTAAACCTCTGCAGCCATCAAACTGGCCTAGCGCTACGGCCGTGAGGCGGCATTCGGCATTGTTGTTCGGGCTCAGGTAGACCGGATCCTTAAATTGTAGTCAGATATGTTTTATAAATTGTTAATATTAAAGTCCGAACATAATAAAGATATAGCATTAGCACATAAGATTACTTTACATTTTTTTTGTAAAAAGTGCTAACTCATTAATATAAACTTAAAATAGAAGTGGACCTAAAATTGAGCCTTGAGGAACTCCACTTTGGCGCCAACCCAACTTTTTTAGACACAAATAAAATATTGCTCTTAGAATTTCTAATGCTATGATGATTTTTTATATCACCTACCCCAATTAAAATTAGCATAATAAAACGTTTATTATATTGCTGTGAATTTTGAAACTAGATATATAAAGAGCTAAGTGCACCTACTCAGAGAGAGGTAGCTCATCTTACTCATGAGTAAGACAAAACTTGTGATACAGTTTTGAATTTTGTTTTAAGATTCATCTAATAACGAAAAACTTCACTAAAAATAATCTAAGCATGTGTTTCAAACACCCATACAAATTATCATATATTTAAAATAGGCAATAGAGTGATTTCCAATGTATTAATTAAATAAGGAAACCCCTTAAGCTATTAGCTATTGTTGCGTATTTGAATACACAATGAGGATGAAATAACCCCAGTTGCGGGTTATATCCAAGTGTTCTTTTTAAGCTTGACATAATAGTCAACGTCTGTAAATCTTTGATTGGTAGAGTCAAGTGAAATACAATCTCAAATCACGAGTTCATATTATTTTATACATTAAAGAGTTTGGCCAAAGACTGGAACAGTTATAATGTAACGCCTGAATTTATGGCTATGATTTAATGAAACATTTTATGTTTGTATTTTGTATTGTTCACTACATATAAATGTATTTTACTGATTGGTTCACTTCGTTGCCGGGATATTTTATTACTAACATCACTTTAAATGCCTTTTAGTCTGAGACATATGCCACAAACCCGAGGTCAAAAGGTCAAATATGTGAAAAATTATTGTACTTTGAAATTATTACTGCAATGATTTGATGTTGATCGCCTGCTATAACGAATCATTTACCATTTGCACAAGACAAGACATTTAATTTTATGCTTACAGTAATCGTGTTATTTATTTTTACCGTAGTTGATTTTACAGACAATTTCCAATAATAAAATAACAATATTTATATTAGAGAAAATGTTACGTCATGTTTTTGATATGCTTAAAATAAATAGTCCTTTCGCAGTTTGATACTTTTGGGAAAATCGGTAAACTATTTAAAATTTTCAATATTGCCAATAGAAAGTATTGGAAGTACCGCCTATTTTTAATTAAGTATACATTTGAAAACCTATAGATTTAATTGCTTTGGATACTATACTCGACTTTTGCGCTTCCCTGTAGTATCTATAATCAATCAAAGTACGGTCATAATTTAATTGCAATATACTTCTATCTAATGTAGACGTAAGGGGCAAACAGAAAGTGTGTTTACGTGAGAAGTTACAAAAAAGAAACAATTACGAAAACGTATTTAATGAAACGAATAACCTTAAATGCTTTACCGAACTTTCACGCCCGGAAATTCAAATTTACTTTCATTCCCATAAACCGATATTGCTGGTTCGCGAACTCATGAAAATAGACCTGGTCCTACACCTTCATACCAAATTTCATCAAAATCGGAGGTCAAAAGCTATCAGTACCACGGACACACACATATGTATATATGAAAATTAACGAACGGTATTTTTGGCCTCTGGGGACCTCAAAATAAAAAAGTAACATGGACCCGGGCTTAGGTCTTACCATGGCTACCACCATAATAGCGTATTCCCTATAGGGAAATTCGCTAAAATATATCATGGTATTCAAAATTTTTATTTTTCTTTAGATAAATAATCATTTTAGCGAATTTCCCATAGGGAATAAGCTATTACCGCAGGTCTCATGTTAAGACCTAGGCCCGGGACCATGTTACTTTTTCGTTTTTAGGTGCCCAGAGACCAAAAATAATAGTCATTAAAAATTTTATATATATATATATATATATATATATATATATATATGTATGTATGTATGTATATATATATGTGTCCCTAGACACGATAACGCTCGTAAAAATGGTCCGATCGAGACCAAATGTAGTAGAGATGTGTAATCCTACGTTTATTCGGATGAGTTCGTAAACTAGACATATCAACTTACCGAAAAGGGTAGTTTTGGGGGGTTTTGTACCTCAAAAATGGGTTTTTTGCATTTTTCATATGTAAACTTTAAAAATTTTAAATTTTAGCGAATTTCCCTATAGGGAATACGCTATTACCGTAGTAGCCATGGTAAGACCTAAGCCCGGGACCACTTTACTTTTTCATTTTGAGGTCCCCAGAAGCCAAAAACACCATTCGTTCATTTTCATATATATGTGTATATATATATATATATATATAAGTAGATAGTATCATGTTGGTTCTGGCTCACTTTTGGAGACAATCAAAAATCAAACAAATTTCACAGTTTTTTAATACAATTATGCAATATTTTTGCCACTTTTTGGCCAATTTTCAGCTTTTGTCAAATTGTCATAAAAAATATGCAATTTTAATGAAATTTTTAACAAATATGCCTAAAATCTTCTACAAAATAAAATTTTTTTAAAAACAAGTAAAATTATCACATTTTATAAGCATTTTTTCAATAAAATCAATAGTCGACTTTTCATAAGGTAATTTAAAATTTTAATAGTATTTTTTCAATAAAATTTGAATTTTTTTAAAATAAGTAAAATTAAGGTTTAGTATCAATAATATTGGAATAATTATTCAAATTTAACTAAAGCAGTTTCTTTATCATCAAAAGTCTTAATATCAGTGACAATTAAATGTAAATCTTTTTTATTTAATTCTTTAATCGATTTATCATCAATTATATTAGTAAATCTTTTTGGTAAATGTACTTTACATTTTTCTAATTCAACAATAATTGTATATCCATATTTATCTTTAATTCTTTCAAATTTTTCAATTTTATATTTTTCATTTAAATTTAAACTTTTTAATGGTTTATATTCTTTAAATCTCAATTCTCCAACATTATTAATTTATTCTAGTAGATCCATTTATATAGGAAAAAAATCACAAACTTGTTTGTGATAGATATGTTAAAAAGTCATTATCATAATTAGGTTTTATACAAAAATCCATATTTAAGTATTTAAAAATCATAGGTAATAATTTTTTGTATGATATATTACTTTTCTTAAAACATAAATATTTATTAAAAATAGTGTAATTTTTTCTTTATCTTCATTATTCAATTCAAAATCAATATTGTATATTTTGTTTAAAAATTGATAGTAAAATATCCAATTTGTATAATTCCTTTGTTTTAAAAATAATTTTATATTCTTAGGTGTTATTTCAAAATGATTGGAAATACATAAAATATATAATTCATTAATTAATTGTTGTGTTTTATATGGTTGAAAATGGTTAAATTCTCTTAAAATATGTTCAAGATGTTTATTCTTATTACTTTTTCTCTTAATCTTTTTTTCATAAATAATTCTTTTACATATATTACATCCTACACAATTTCCAATAATAGTAAAATTAGTTTGATTATGACATCCATAACACATATCCATTTATTAAAAAAAAAAATTATACATAAATGAATGAACCAATTCATTGTCACAAATGTAAGAAAAAAACTAAAAATATTAATCCACAAATTGTTGAAATGAAAAATGGATTATATAGAATTGCTACTAAATGTTCAATTTGTAAAACAAATAAAAGTAAAATTTTAAAAAAAGAAGTTAAACCTATAATTAAAAAAGAATTAACTAAAAATGAACAAATAATTGAAGCAAATGAAATTCATGCTCCAATTAGAAAGAAATTTTTAAAAAGAAAAATAATTACATTAGGTATTGATGATTTATGGGCAGCAGATTTAATTATAATGAAAAATTATGAAAAAGAAAATGATGGTTATAAATATATGTTAAATGTTATAGATACTTTCTCAAAATATGTTTGGTCAAAACCATTAAAGAAAAAAGATGGAAAAACAGTTTCTAAAGCATTTGAAGAAATAATTAAGGATGCAATTAAAATTAATCATAAATCACCTAATCTTTTACATACAGATAAAGGATTAGAATTTATCAATAAAGATTTTAATGAAATATTAAATAAATATGATATTAAATTGTATCATACAGAAAATAAAGAAAAATCAAGTATAATAGAAAGGTACAATAGAACACAAAATGAAAAAATGAAAATACAATTTGAAATTAATAAAAATTATAGATGGATAAATATTTTACCAAAAATTGTTAAAGAATATAATAATTCATATCATTCAACAATTAAAATGAAACCAATTGAAGTAAATAAAAATAATGAAAAGGATTTATTACATACTGTTTTTAAATATAAACCACCAAAAATAATAACCAAATCAAAATTTAAAATAAATGATAGAGTTAGAATTGGAAATAAAAAATCAACATTTTCTAATAAATATAAAAATAATTGGTCTAGAGAAATATTTATAATTTCTAAAATTAATAATACAAATCCAGTTACTTATAGTATAAAAGATCAAAATAATGAAGATATTATTGGAAATTTTTATGAATATGAATTGAAAAAAACCAATTTGTAAATTTTATTTTATATAAATGGAAAAGATATGTTTAAGGTGTAAATTATATAAAGATATATCTAAATTTTATAAAGACAAAAATACTAAAGATGGGTTATATCATTATTGTAAAGAATGTAAGGATTTGTATTATAAAAAATTATATGATAATATTAAAGTTATTGAATTAAATGAAAAACAATGTCATAAATGTAAAGAAATTAAAGATATTTCAAATTTTAATAATTATCATTATAGTAAAGATAGAAAAAATGCAATTTGTATACAATGTATTAGAGAAATGTTTTTAAAACCACAATTTTGTGAATGTGGAAGAAATATTAAATGGACTAATAATTATTTAAGACATTTAGAAACTAAAATTCATGACAAAAATATAACAAAACTAGAAAATTTAAAAATATGATAAAAAAATGAAGACAAAATTTTACTTATTTTAAAAAAATTCAAATTTTATTAAAAAAATATGATTTAAACTATAAATTACCTAGTAAAAAGTGGAAATACTTCTTATATTTTTAAGAGTTTTATTTCTAAGTAAAAATTATTTTTAATAAATAAAGAATTTCACCCCTAATAAATGGAACGAACAAATAAAAATATTAATTGTCCTTATTGTAATAAAAATATATTATATAAAAATTATGATAGACATTATAATTCAACTAAACATTTACTAAATAAACAAAAATATGATAATAAAATATTTGAATTAAAACATTGGTGTAAAAATAATAATATATATAATTATAAAAATAAAACTTTAGATGAATTAACAAATATTAAAGAAACATTTGATCTTACAAATTATTCATTATTTAATATAGAAAAATTAAATGAAATTGCAAAAAAATTATCTGTCAGAAATTATGAAAATTTATCTAGAGATGAACTAATTAAAAGATTAAACAAAATTAAAGAAAATCCAAATAATTTAAGATATAGATCATTAAAATATATTCAAAATTTAGCAATTAAAAATAGTATTAAAATTGTTAATAAAACTAGAAATGAATTGATTGGATTATTAAATGATTATTTTAAAAATAAACCAATTCCAAAAGAAAATATAATAAATATTCAAGAAGCTTCGTCATTAAAAGGATATTTTCAAGATTATATTTTAACAAATTCAAATGATGATTTAGATATTAATGATTATTTAGAAACTCAAAGAAATGAAATAAAAAAATTGATAGAAAAACAAAAATTCAAAAATATTAAAGGACAGATGGCTTTAGAATGTGAATATGAAAGCAAATTAATAAATGGTGAAATTCAAAATAGTAATATGTATTTTTGTATAAAAAGTTTAGATATTTTAATTATACATGATTTTATTGATGATCAATTTAAGAAATTAATAGTTAGAGAACAACTAAATCAACCATCAAAAGGCTCTGGTTGATCATTAAAAAGATGTGTTGAATTAAATCTAAAATTATCTAAAAATAATTCATTAAATGCTGGATCATATATAGAATTACCAAATGAAATTAAGAATAAAAAATGTTGTGTAAATTTTAAAAATAAAGATGAATATTGTTGTATTTATGCAATTAGATGTGCTATTGATAAACCAAACAAAAATGCTGAAAGAGTTAAACAATACCAAAAATATATAAATGATGATATTTTTAAAGGTTTTGATTATCCAATAACATTAAAAGATATTAAATTATTTGAAAAAAGATCATTTGATTCTAAATATAATTATCCATCAATGTCAATAAATATTTATAGAATTTATGAAGATGAAAAAATAGTGCCATTACAAATATCTGAACATTATAATACAAAACTAGAAATTGATTTATTATATTATAAAATTGGTAATAATTCTCATTATATATTGATTACAGATTTAAGTAAGTTAGTATCTAAGCAATTAACACAAAAAAATACAAATAAAAAATATATTTGTAGAAGATGTTTAACTCATTTCTACAAAAACAAAGACTTAAATAATCATTTAGAAATATGTAAATCATTAGAACCTTGTAGACCTATAATGCCATTTAAAGGTCAAACTGTAAGTTTTAAAAATTATTATAAAAAGTTTGAACATCCATATGTAATTTATATGGATTTTGAAAGTATATTAGAAAAGATTGATAATTGTAAAAACAATCCAAATTGTTCATATACAAATAAAATTCAAAGACATAAACCATATGGATTTACAATTTATTTAGTATCTAGAGTAACTAATAAAATGTATAAACCTATTTGTTATAGAGCAAAAAATGAAGAGGAATTAATAAATGTACCAAATAAATTATTTGAATATTTAGATGAAATTTCAAAATATATAGCTAAAAAATATAATTCAAAAAATAAAAAGCCTATGAATTTAACTAATGAAGAAGAAATTAATTATCAGAAAACAAATATTTGTCATATTTGAGAAAATAGTGGTTTTGATAATGATAAAAGAATAAAAGTAAGAGATCATTGTCATTTAACAGGAAAATTTAGAGGTGCTGCACATTTAAATTGTAATTTAAATCTAAAATTCCCTCAAAATATTCCTATATTCTGTCATAATAGTTCAAATTATGATACACATTTGTTTATAAAAGAATTAGCTAAAAAATATGGTAAAATTGATTTGTTAGCCAATACAGATGAAAAATATATAAACTATTCAGTAAATTCTGGTTATGGTTATGAATTTGAAGGTGATAAACCTAGAAAATTTATAAAATTCTCATTTGTAGATACATTTAGATTTATGGCTACATCAATTGAAAAATTAGCTAAAAATCTTAAAGAATTTAAGCATATAAATAAATTTATAAAAGAAAATGATATAATTGAATATGATAATGATACTTTAAAAATATTAACTTCTAAAGGTGTATTTCCATATGAATTTATTGATAATGTTGAAAAATTAAACTATGATAAAATATTAGAAAAAGATCAATTTTATAGTTGTTTAACAAATGAAAATATAAGTGATGATGATTATAAACATTATATAAAAGTTTGGAATAAACTAAAAGTAAAAACATTAGGTAATTATTCAGATTTATATAATATTCAAGATGTTCTTTTATTAGCTGATATATTTGAAAATTTTAGATCTGTTTGTTTGAAAAATTATCAATTAGATCCAGCACATTATCTAACATCACCATCATTAGCTTGGGATTCTATGTTAAAATTAACAAAAATTAAACTAGAATTAATAAGTGATTATAATATGTATTTAATGATTGAAAAAGGTATTAGAGGTGGTATTTCACAATGTATAACTAGATATTGTAAAGCAAACAATAAATATACAAAAAATTATGATAAAACAAAACCTGAAAATTATATGTTATATATATAGATGCAAATAATCTATATGGATGGGCTTTAAGTCAAAAATTACCTTATAAAGATATAACATGGATGAATCCTAATACATATACATTAAATGAATGGGAAGAAACAATATTAGAATTAGATGAAAATGCTGAATATGGATACATATTAGATGTTGATTTAGAATATCCTATTGAATTACATGATGACCATAAAGATTTACCATTAGCACCTGAACATTATAATAATAAGCTTTGCACAACATTATTTGATAAAAAAGATTATGTTATTCATTCAAGAAACTTAAAATATTATCTACAAAAAGGATTAAAATTAAAGAAAGTTAATAGAGTTATAGCATTTGATCAAGATGATTATATGAAAAATATATTGAATTAAGAATTTAATTCAATATACAGAATTCTTTTGTCATTAAGATCCAAATCAACATCAGATTTTGAAAAAGACTTTTTTAAATTGATGAATAATAGTGTTTTTGGAAAAAACTATGGAAAATGTTAGAAATAGATGTGATATTAAATTAGGTGATGAAAAGTTTTCATTAAAACAAGAAAAAAAACCTAATTTTAAAACATTTAGTATATTTGATAAAGACTGTATTGCTTCACATATGATAAAAGAAAAGGTTAAGTTTGATAAAACAATCTATATAGGATTTTCAGTACTTGATTTATCAAAATTACATATGTATCAATTTTATTATGAAAAATTAAAGAAGTTTGATCCAAATATAAGGTTATTATATATGGATACAGACAGTTATTTTATAGAATTTAAAAAGGATCCATATAAAATTATTAAAGAAAATATTAATGAATTTGATACAAGTGATTATAAGAAAGAACATGAATGCTATAGTGAAAGGAATAAAAAAATAATTGGTAAATTTAAAGATGAGTTAAATGGTGAAATATTAGAAGAATATTGTGGTTTAAGATCAAAATTATATAGTTATGAATTTAATAATAAAAATCCTGTAAAATGTAAAGGAATCAAGAAAAGTGTTGTTGATAAAACATTACATATGGATGATTTTAAGAAATGTTTATTTGATGATCAAGAACAATATAGAGAAATGACTTGTATTAGAAGTTTTAAACATGAACTATATACAATTACAATAAATAAATTAGCTTTAAGTAATAGAGATGACAAAAGATTTATTTGTGAAAATAAAATTGATACATTACCTTGGGGATATAAAAATAATTATAAATAAATGGAAATTTTAATTGTTCCAAAAGAATTAATAAATAATGATTTTGATATAAAATTATATTTATTTAAAACTAAAGTATCAAATAAGTTTTTAATATATCTTTTTAAATATAAAAATTATTTTGTATATCATTATAAGTTTAATTTTATAATAGAACCATTTATAAATATAATAAAAAATTATGTTAAAGAAAGTTTTAAAGAAAATGATCAAAATTATATTAATAATTTATAACTATATGATATTGAATTTATACTATAATTTTATGTATATTTTTAAATATTTTCTTTAATAAATTTAAATATATTCAATAATTTATTGAATATCTAACCTAAAAATATCTATAAATTTTACTTTATTATCATTATAAATAAGACCCGTCTTTAAGACGGGTCTCAAATTTGTATATAATTAATTATCATTATGAATATTTTTTGAATGTTTAAAGGGTAATGTTTTGTTACCCTTAAGTTTTTATTGTATAAGGTTACCTCCTTTAAAAATTTTTAAAATAAATATTATAATTTATATGGGACCCATTTTGGGTCCTACCTAATTTTAATAAGTTTTGTATGTTTTTCATTATATGATAGGGGGGACAATTTGTCCCCTCTAAAAATATCTATAAATTTTAATTTATAATCATCTATCCTTATTGTTTATCTACCTTTTTTGATTTTAAAATTAATAAATATAAACCAGATTCATTAATAAATATTGTTTTAATATCTATTTTATTGACGCCCTGTTTTAGGGCATCTGAAAACATGTTTGTATATCAATTTTTAGGGTGTCATAATTTATGACACCTATAATTTTTATGTAAATTAATTTATCATCATTATGTAAGTGTAACTGTTGGTTACACTTGATATTTTTTAAGTTTTATATATTTTTCTTTTACATTATCAATTAAAACTTTTCTAGAATTTTTATATTTTAAAATATTACAAATATCTTTTCCTTTAAACCAAGGATTATTTTGTTTATTAAATACAATTAATTTATTATTAAATATAAAATTATTGTTAATTAAATCAATTGTTGTTTTTATTATTTATGTAGACAAATTATTACAAATTTTGTTTTAATCTTAAATATACAATACTTTTAATATTTTCATTATTTATTAGATTTCCATCACTATCTTGAATAGATATTACAATATTTTGAATTTTATTTATATTTTTTAAAGGAATATAATCAATTTCATGTGGTTTTTCACTAATTTTTGATCCATATTCAACATTTGGATAAAATGAATATAGAATTTCTGATTCTTTATGTAAATGTGAAAGATCTTTATGATTTTCAAAACTTGGATCAACTAAATTACAATGAATTTCAATAACATCAAAAGGTCTAATTTTTGGTAGTTTTATTCCTTTTGTTAATACATTTGGTTCAATCATTTTATCATCTAAACCTAATAAATCAATTATAACTGTTGTTACTATAATTTTAACAGGAGATTTTATTATAATATATGGTCCATCATTTTTCAATATAAAATCATTTTCATCAAATTTATTAATTTTCTTTTTAAATTCTTTTAAACTATTAATAAAAATATTTTTTATTTCTTCAATTGTATAATTTCCTTTATTTATATCAAAATATTGATCTATAATTTTATCATCTTCATCTTTAATAGAATATCCATAACAGTTTTTATAATCATTTGGTATATTTGATATAAAATTATCTGAATGAAATCCACTTAAACCAATACTATATTTTCCATCTAAATATATTGGATGTTCTAATCTTAATTCTAGTTTGGATGAATGACCAATTATTTTAAATAATTTCATCTTATTTAAATGGAGAAATTTTTAGAAAAAAAAGATAATATAAAATTAGAATCATATGAAAAAAATAATAAAAATGATCAACCTATTAGATTATTAATTATAGGAACAAGTGGATCTGGTAAAACTACATTATTATTAAATTTTATTTATAAAAGATTAATTCCATATTCAAATTTATATATTTTTAGTAAATCATTAGAACAACCATCTTATAAATTATTACAAAAAAGATTTAAAAATATAGAATCAAATATTAATAAACAAATTTCTTATTTTTCATGTAATGATATGATTCCACTAAATAAATGTAAACCAAATTCATTAGTAGTTTTTGATGATTGTATTTTAGAAAAACAAGATAAAATTAAGGAATATTTTATAATGGGTAGACATAAAAATATATCATGTATTTATTTATCACAATGTTATTCAAAAGTTGATATGCAATTAATTAGAAATAATTTAAATATGTTATGCATTTTTAAACAAAATGAACATTATATGAAAAAAATATATAATAATTTTGTTGGATCAGATATGAAATTTGATAAATTTAAAACTATTTGTAATGATTGTTGGAAAGAAGACTATGGATTTTTAACTATTAATTTATTAAAAAAATCAAATGATGGAAAATATATGAAAAATTTTTCTGATATTAAATAATGATAATGGCTTGTTGTATGTTTGATTCAATAATTGATAGAATATTTATTTTATTAGTATTATTTATTTCATTGGTATTTATATATTTAATGAAAATTACAGAAATAAAGTAAAATGAATTGTGTTTAACATAATTAGTGTTTATGTTAACATGATTTGTGTTTGTGTTAACATGATTTGTGTTTGTGTTAACATGATTTGTTTGTGTGTTAACAAGATTTGTGTTTGTGTGTTAATATGATTTGTGTTTATGTTAACATGATTTGTGTTTATGTTAACATGATTTGTTTTGAACCTAAATTTTTCCTTGTAATAAATGGATAAAATATCTGTTAATGAAGCTAAAAAATTAGATGATATTGAGAAAAAATTAATAAAAGGATTTAAAAATCAAATTAAAATTGAAGATAATTATGAAAAAATTAAACAAAAAGCATATGAACCTATAACATCAGCAATTGGTAAAGTTGAAAATAAAATTGGTGAAGTCTTAAATGAAAATAAAAACCTTATGGAATTGGTACCTATTGTTAATAATTTTGCCAATATATCAATACCAGAAACTGAAGAATTAAATTTACCTTCAAGTACTCCATTTAGACCAATCAGACAACCAATAATTCAAGAAGAATCGACATTTATTGACCCAAATTTAATTTCACCTCAAACATTAGATAAAATTATTGGTCCATTAGCACAAAAATATTTACCAAGAACAAAAGATGATAAATTTGGTTTATATTGGAATAAACATAAAAAATCATTTATGATTGGTGATAAAATAACTGTAATTGATAATGATGATTTAATAATTGATGATAAAAAATATAATGGAACACATGGATTATGGAGATTGTTAACTTATGAAAAGAAACCAGATAATAATTTATATACACAAGATGATTTAAATAATTATTCAAAGATTTTATGGGAAACTAATTCAATTTATAAAAATAATGATCCAAATAGTAAAAAACCAAAATCTAGTAAGGGTGATAAATATATTAATTTAATTAAACATATTTGGGAATTAAAAGGGGAAATTGAAGGTTCAGGAATCAGACAATATACAGAAAATAAAATTGAATATAGATTTATAGATGATTTAAATAAATTAGATAATATTATTAATTATATATATGCACAAGAAAAAGCTGGTAATAATAATTTTTTAAATGAAAAGAAAGCAATTAAAGACTTTATATCAAATAAATTAGATGAATTAATTGAAAAACCTGAAGGAATTAAGTATTTAAAAAGAATTTTGGCAAATATTTCATCACCATTATTAAAAGATGGATCAGGTATTTTAAATGATGTTATAAATAATTTACCTTTTGAATTACATGTACCTGGTTATCAATATCTAGGGTCTGGAACTAAATTAAATAAAAGAGTAAAAAGAGGTGATCCTGGAATAAATGATTTAGATAAAGCTGCTAAAGAACATGATTTATTTTATAGAGATCATAAAGATACAAAATCTAGAAATAAAATAGCTGATAAAATTTTACAAGATAAAGCATGGGATATAGTAACATCAAATGATCATGGAATTGGTGAAAGATTAATTGCATTACCAACATCAGGTCCTATGTGGATGAAAAGAAAATTTAGTATGGGTTTAGAAGTAGGATTAAAATTTTAATAAATTATTTATTAATTATAATAATCTATATTATAAAAAACAATATTTTTTTCTTAATAAATGGAAAAAACAAATATAAACTTGACAGATAATCAAATACCCCCGTCGCAGCAGACCTGCGTACTCAGCGAATTTCCAATGGAATTTTAATTATTTACTTTCCCCATAAAAACACCATAGGATCGAGTATGTAGGTTTGCTGCTATGGGGCTTTGTTAGAAAATCTAAGTTAATCAATAATTGGTGAATGTAAACACAAAATTGTATCAAGCTCTGACAATTTTTATTTTCCCCATAAACCCCATGAGGGTGAGTATGTAGGTTTGCCGCCATATGGGTTTTGTAAGCAAGTATAAGTTAAACCCTATCTAGATAATGTACATACCAAATTTGACTGAGTTATGTCAACAAATAGGTAAGATTTAGGGTTTTCTTTATTTCCCATAAGAATAACATGGAAAACACATTTTTGGATTTTCTCCGTAACCATTTAAGCTAAGTTAAAAATTCAAAATACTAAATTGTTTGTTTTTTTAAGCTCTTTCGAATGGTTTTAGTTAAAATTAATGAATTTTTAAAATTGAGGTCCAAAAATTTCAAAAACCCAATTTTGACCCCTTTGATATCCCATAAAACCCCATTCCCATAACCCGACAATGCTGGTTTGCGAACTCATGAAAATAGACCTGGTCTTACACCTTTATACCAAATTTGATCAAAATCGGAGGTCCGCTTCAAAAGTTATCGGTACCACGGACACACATATATATATATATATATATATATATATATATATATATATATATATATATATATATATACATATATATGAAAATGAACGAACGGTGTTTTTGGCTTCTGGGGACCTCAAAATGAAAAAGTAAAGTGGTCCCGGACTTAGGTCTTACCATGGCTACTACCGTAATAGCGTATTCCCTATAGGGAAATTCGCTAAAATCAAAAATAAAATTAGCATTTAAAAATAAAAGATCAGTTATCATTCAATTTAATATTGATCAATTTAATGAAAATGGAAAAGATATTATATTATTATCTAAAAGACAAATTAATAAACTAAATAAACATAAAAAATTAAATAAAGGATTAAGATTTGAATTTTCATATAATCAATTAAAAGAAATAAAAAATGGTGGATTACTAAAAGAAATTTTAGATTTTGCTGATAATATACCTATAGTTAAAAATTATACACCAAATGTTAGAAAGGGAGCAAAAGTAGTAAAAGAATCTATAATTCCTAAATTTAGAAATTTTGTTGATTGGTTAGATCATGAATTAAAAAATGTAGAAGGATCTGGTTTAGATAAAAAAACATTAAAATATATGAAACAAAATTATAAAAAAATTTTGAACCACTAACATTAGGTGAATTAGAAAAATTGTGTAAAAATATAAAATATTTTAGAGGTGTATTTATGAGAGATATATTACCTAATAAAGTTAATAAACTTGAATGTGGAATTATAAATATAGATTCATTTGATGGAAATGGAACTCATTGGGTTTGTTATTATAAAAAAGATAAAATGAAATATTATTTTGATTCATATGGAAATATAGTTAATAAACCACCAATAGAATTAGTTAAATATTTAGGAAAAGATAATATATTTTATAATGATAATCAAATTCAAAATTATAATGATCCACCAATTTGTGGTCATTTATGTATTTTTATATTAAATGAATTAAATAAAAATAAAAAATTTGATAACATAATAAATAAATTAATCCTTAATAAATATGGATTGACAAAATATATTTGATCTGTTTGGAAGACAGAAAAAACATCCAATTAATATTAAAGAAGATTATATAAATTCTAAATTAAATATATTTTTTAATAATTTTAGTAAAAGTTTTAAAAGTCATGTAAAAAAGACTGAAAATCTAGTAAATGCTATTGGTTTATCAAAAAAATTATATAAATATTAGTGGTAAAAGAATTGTTAATGTTAAACCAAGTATAAATAAATATGATGTTGTAATAAAATCAGAATTAGATGAAGTTTTAGATTCAATTATTAAAATTGGTAATGATCATTCAGAAACTAAAAAAGATTTAAATAAAATTACAGACTTTTTAATTAATATTGGAAAATATGTTGAAAATTTAGAAGAAAAATTAGAAAAAGAACTAAAATTTCTATTTGATGGAGTCAATGAATCCATAAAAGAATTAAATGCTGAAATAATACTAATTAAAGATGATATAGATAAATTACAATAATTATTTTATATAAATGGAGTTGATTTATTGTCTTAAATGTAAACAAAAAACTAATTCTAAAGATATTCAGATAATAAAATTGAAAAATATAAATGTAATTAAATCAAAATGTTGTATTTGTAATTCAAAGAAAAGTTGTTTTACAAAATTTTCTCCCTAATAAATGGCTCTATACAGTTCATTTGATTTATTCATTATCAGAAACCAAAATCAATTAAACAAAGATGATTGGGATGATATTTCTGAAAAATATGAGTTGAGTATTAATATGATGAGATTGTTTCAAAATAAATTAAATTGGCAAAAAATTGCTCAACATCAAAATTTAACTATAGATTTTATTACTGAATTCATAAATTATCAATTAAAAGATTATATTGATTTGATTTGTAAATATCAAGATTTAACTGAATATTTCATTCATGATTATGCATTTACATTAAATTGGGAATTAATTTTAGAACATCAAAAAATATCAGCAAAATTTATACTTGATCATGCTACTGAAATTGAATATTTTAAAAGTAAAAATGAAATTGATACATAAATAAAATTTGACATCATAAAATTATAAAAATTTTACTTGTTTTAAAAAAGCTTTTGATTTAAAAAATTTATCCTTAATAAATGGCTGATTACAAAAAATATGTAAATGACATTGAAAGAGCTGAATACAAAAATTTCTATCCATTATCTAAATTACATTTAAATGAACCTAATAAAAAAACTGAATTTAATATAGATTTTGGAGATGGATTTTGTACTTCTAAATTTCAATTTTATATATCTGGTAAATTGACTAAATCTGATGGAAATGCATATGATAATGGTGCTAATATAAAATTAATTGATAATTTTGTTCCATTTTTATTTTCAAAAATTGAAGTTAGAAAACATAATAAATTGATTGATGAAATTGAATACCCTGGTCTATTAAGTACAATTAAAGGTACTATAACTTATTCAAAATCAGAAATAAATCAAATAAATAATGGTTTTGAATCAAGTTTTAAAAATAAATTTGAAGCAATTGGTAATTTATCTCATTTTGGATTAGGATTTTTTGAAAATGTAAATATTCCAATATATAAAGGTGGTTTTAATATAACATTTATTAGATCAGAAGATAATGATGCAATTTTTCGATGGAAAACTAAAAAGGCTGATGGATATTATGATAATGCTACATTACCAACTGAAGGTAAAATAACAATTGATGAATTTTTTATTAGAGTTCCTATAATTGAATACAAAACAACAAGTAAAATTCAATTAATTAATGAACTAAGCAAATTTGAAAAAGTAAATTTTCATTTTAATCATTGGCAATGCATTGAACAAAAAAATATTACAGGAAAGAATTTAAGTTTTGATATAACAAATATCTATAGAAATATTTATAATCCAAAATTTATTATAATTGGATTTCAAAAATCAAGAACAAATGATCAGTTATTTGATACTTCTAAATTTGATAGTATGTATGTAAAAAATATAAGAGTAAAACTAAATGGTCATTATTACCCTGATGAATTGGAAAATTTTGATATAAATAATGAAAAATTTAGAATTATGTATGAAATGTATCAAGATTACAAAAAAGTTTATTATATTAGTAGTAAAATGTATTATAGTCCAACAGAATTTCTAGAAAATAGACCAATTTATGTAATTGATACTACAAAAAATCCAACAAATATTTCAAGTTCAAAAAATGATATTATTATTAATGCAGATTTTGATTATGATATAGTAGCTACTAGTAAAACAAATTGTTATATTATTATTGTATCTGAAAAATTACTTGAATATAATATAATCAAAAATGATATTACTGAAATTAATTAGAATATATTATTACTATTTTAGTAAATTTTATTGAAAAAATACTACAGAAAACTTAAATTACCTTATGAAAAGTCAACTATTGATTTTATTGAAAAAATACTTATAAAATGTGATAATTTTACTTGTTTTTAAAAAAATTTTATTTTGTAGAAGATTTTAGGCATATTTGTTAAAAATTTCATTAAAATTGCATATTTTTATGATAATTTGACAAAAGCTGAAAATTGGCCAAAAAGTGGCAAAAATATTGCATAATTGTATTAAAAAACTGTGAAATTTGTTTGATTTTTGATTGTCTCCAAAAGTGAGCCAGAACCAACATGATACTATCTACTTATATATATATATATATATATATATATATATATATGTGTGTGTGTGTGTGTGTGTGTGTGTGTGTGTGTGTGTGTGTGTGTGTGTGTGTGTGTGTGTGTGTGTGTGTGTGTGTCCGTGGTACTGATAACTTTTGAAGGGGACCTCCGATTTTGATGAAATTTGGTATGAAGATGTAAGACCAGGTCTATTTTCATGAGTTCGCGAACTAGCATTGTCGGGTTATGGGAACGGGGTTTTATGGGGGTTTTTAATGGGTTTTTGGCATTTTTGGACCTAATTTTCAAAATTCATAAATTTGAACAAAAACCATTTAAAAGAGCTTAAAAAAACAAACAATTTAGGCCTAGTATTTTGAATCTTTAAAATAGCTTAACTGGTTATAGAGAAAATTCAAATCAAGTTTCCCATGTTATTCTTATGGGCAAATCTTTAAAAAGTTATATATCGCTTATTTATCAACATATCTTAATAAAATTTTTATGAACCTTCACTAGGTGGTGAGTAATTAAGATTTGATCAAAAGCCCACATGGCAGCAAACCTACATGCTAAATCCCATGGTATTCCCATGGAAAATAAGTGTATAATGGGAGCAAGAGAGATGGAGATAATAAGGTATCTGTTCCTAATCAACTGATCAGCTGTCTTCTGCATATTTGTCAAATTTGAAATGTTTATGTTTTGTTATTTGTAAAGAAATCGATTCCTTTTGCATGGAAGCTTTGGATGTGCACTTTTATTACTGTTAAAAAAGTTATTTATTGCAATATAAATATTAATATATAAATTTTTAAATAAAAATAATTTACTCAGAAATATAATGCCATTAAATATATTATATTTCCTTGTAAAGATTATTAATTATATAAGATAGCCAAAAAGTTCTTTGATGTTGAAACAATAATTCTTTAGAAATTCGCTGAGTACGCAGGTCTGCTGCGACGGGGGTATTTATATTAACCTTTGGATTTAGCTAAAAAAAACACACAATTTAGTGCGTTGAATCTTTGCTCTATCTCCATTGGTTACCGATATATTAAAAAGTCTAAAGACAGTACATTGTATTTTGAGGCTCCAATGTTATTCTTATGGAGAATTTTAATGTGTTAATATTTCACTTATTAACCATTATTTTTCTATGAAACTTGGAATTCAGCTCCATTTGGTTGAGATTAATCCATTTATGGTAAAAAATCTTGGTTTTTGTGCTTATCATGGCAGCAAACCTGTATACTCCTTTCCCATGTTAATTATATGGAGAATAGGCAAACTTCTTTAGCAATGGACAGATATTGATGAAACTTAGTAAATGGCTTCGTATGGTCGAAATAAATTTTTTTTTATGATAAAAACTTACTTTTAGTGTTCCCCATGACCTTCATACCTGCATACTCTCCCTATATTTATCGGAGAATAGACATGAGCATGTGCATTTATGAGCATGTGATTTTATTTGGTTTACAGTTTATGTGGTCAAAATTAATATTACTAATTTGGAAATTAGTAATATTAATTTAGTACGCAGGTCTGCTGCGACGGGGGGTATGATATTTTATTAGCCTTGTTGTTATTTAACACCTTCTAGTATTTTAACAATACGGTATTTTTAAGGCAATTCAAACGTAACGATCACATAAGCAAAGTATCACTAACGAGCAACCCTTAACAGCCGTATTTGTAACATTACAGTACAACGTCTTAAATATTCCTTGAATAGAATATTATGATTATATCCTCCCTTTATTATGACTCTCATATTTTAACGATGTGGTGACAAATCTGTCAAATGCCAAAAGGACACAAATGGGGATGAATTGTTAAGGAGCGCAAAGTGAAGGTTTTATGTACGTTCAAAGAAATTTTTTCTAATATAATAAGCAAAATCAGTTTTCATTGTAGACTTTTACAGTAAATACTCATTTTAATGCTTGACGAAAACCTCCAACGCAAATAAAATATAATTTGTTTTGACACTATTACGACACACCCCTTATCCGCCTGCTTTGCAGCTTAAACGTTTCTGGCAACCGTCTTACGAAGTTTTGTTATGATCGTCACGGGCCTCTTTGGGTATCAACTTTCTAAGTTTAAACTTTGAACAAGTTTATACTAGAACATATCATACTTTATTAACACCCTAAGAGAAGTTTTACAATTTAGAAATTTTAGACCACTATCCCGTTACTAGTTAACAAACTATCAAACTATCTTCGGGCCAAAAAAAAATATATATATATATATCACATCAAACTATATCCAAATTTTTTAACTTTAAATTGCAGATTAAATACTGATTTTGAAAAGATCTAAACAGATTATAAAACGAGGGCTCAAAGCAAAAATTTAATTTATAGTTAAAATTTAGCCTAGATTGCCACATAAGTAGCCTGAACATTATCCTCTGATTTTGTTGCTAACATCAGTTTAGTGTATGAGGTTCCCTGCTAGTCATCATTAGCATCATTATGGTGCAATGATATGGATTAAATACCTAAAGTACACTTTATACATACAGGGTGACAATCGGAAAATATTTAACAAAGTAAATGGTATATTGGTGAAACACCTATGTGCATTTATTAGCAACTAGCTTACCCGGCATGCTTCGTAATACCAATTTGAGAATTTGTTTGCCCTTCAGGTGAGCTCGTGCGCTACGCTCACTGGCCGCAAGTCTACAATATCGTCAAGTTGTTTATTACTAATCTTCCCTCAATAATTTAAATGAGAATAGTTGTTTGTAGAATTATGATTCTTTAGATAATCATATGTTAGAATACAAAAATGTTGCTCCCATAAGAATAACGTGGGAACTTTGAGGACGTCTAGGACGTAGCACTTTGTGAATATTAATATGAAAATAGTCAGGCTTTCCTATTTTTAGCCTAAATAACGAGTGAAGAATTAGTATTGAATGAGTGAGTCAGTGAGTGAGTGAGTGAGTGAGAACCAGATGGCACTTTTAGGGACCACATGGAGTCGTGAAGTAAAAAAAATGTTTTAAATATAAACAAAATTTGTACTTTGTGTTAAATTTGTACAAAAATTTTCAAATACATAACTAGTAATTTATTTCATTTCCTAATGTTGCTGTTTTTTTTTTTTTTTTTTTTTTTTTTTTTTTTTTTTAAAGCCTTAAAATTCCAATTTTTTTTCGAGCTTTCCTTTAAGGATATCCGCAGGGCCGCCTCTACCATATAGGCGAACAAGGCAACCCGCCTAGGGCGTCGAGGCGTGAGGGGCGCCATCGCGGTGGAGACGACCATCCCTGGCTTGTCATAAAGAGGGCCGATGATCGGCAGTAAAAAGCGTTCCGACCAACAGTAAACCAGCGTCATTCATCGGGGGCCAAGAGCACCCTCAAACCATACTTGATTGGTGGTAAAAGTGCCCCAATTTGCATAAATAACGTCCCAAATAGGCCAAATACATAGTCAAAATTGAATCTCGCCGCCGACCGGCGTTAAAAAGCACCCCTGTTCAACGTAAAGAGTGCCCCGACCGGGGGCAAAAATTATTTTCTACCCGACGGTAAATAGCAACCATGATTGGAATAATATTGCGCAGTCGATCGGTGGTAAAAAGCGCCCCTGATCGACGACAAAGAGCACCCCCAATAACAGTAAATATAACACCCCTGAAAGAACACCCCCGACCGGTCGTGAAAAGTGCCCCTGATCGACGGTCAAAAGCGCCTATGACCGGCTGTAAACATTGCCTTCTAATCAACTGTAAATTGCGCCCCTGATTAGAGTTAAATTGCGCCCCCATTGGCGGTAAAAAGCGCCCATGATCGACGGTAAAGAGCAACCCAAATAAGCATAGCGCCTATGATCAGCTGTAAAGGGTACTCCCGACTATCAGTAAACACCCCTCCAATTGGCGGTAAACAGTACCCCTGATTACTGGTAAAGTGAAACCTAGATCGGCGGCAGTAGAACGCCACTATTCGTGGTAATAGGGGCGCTCCCAATAGCGCCCACGATCAGCAGTACAGAGAGAAAGAGCAATGTATACAGATACATTGGAAAGAGTCAACGATCAGAGGTGGTGAGCGCCACCACTTGACAATGTTTTTTCTTGATAGGACAGCTGGTAGTATCGGACAAACGCTGTTTCCAGCTTTTGCCGCTAGAGACAGCACTGACTAGGACATCAGCAGAAGCACCAAGGAGAAAGACTATGTGAGCGCCATTATGCGTTTCGTACCTCAACAATCGTCTGCGCTGTGACATTTCTTTTTGTTTTTGTGACAATTTCTGTGCACGTACTTATGTTTGAGACATCAATGTGCTAAACTGAGTCAATACTTTTATGATTCAACACCACTATTTGGTAGTAAAGAAGCTTTACTTTGTTTTGTAGGTGAATGGTTATTTTACTTTGGTTATTATGGAAGTGGTAGTCAAAATGGCGGACCATGTCAGTCGGGTAGTATCGGACAAGCTTGCGTCGGGTAGTATCGGACAGAATGGATAGGTTGTAAATTGTTGAAATAATTGTAAAAAACTTAACGTAATCAATAATTAACTCCTATTATTTATTTTAAGGTTTTTGAACATCATTAGAGAGAAAAAACAAAATAAAAGCGCAAAGATAGACTGAAAAATATAAATAATGGACCAAGGCCTTCAAAGGAGGAAAATAAGAAAGTTTTGAAAAAGGCAAAAGACATAAATGTAAAAAAATTACAAAAAGGCAATTACAGTTTGAAGAAAGAAGTAGGTCTGAAACACATTGCATTATTTGTGATGAGATATTTCAATAAAACTGGATACAATGTTCACATTGAAAGGGTTGGCCTCCCGAAAACTGTGCTCAGCTTGAGGACAGCCTTCTCTATATAAGTGTATGATATTTGTGTTGGGCACGAAGCAAAGAAGAAAATACTTTAAACGGCAACACCAACAATGTTTTGAGCCAAAGTGATCTTAATTTTGTGACTTTGAAACTCAATTTCCTATGTTTAAACTTAAGGTTATCAGCTAAAAAACTGATAGTGAAAACCAATTTTGTAATACTTATAGTTAAGTTTTTTATAGTGTTGAAACAATTTGTTACGATAAAAGTGTGTTTTCAGGCTGCAAGTGATTTTATTTTTGCTACAAGCAGTTGTAGTTAACCCTGTCCGATACTACCCTCCAAAAATCAAATGGGCCCAAAAGTAAGGTTTAGAAGTGTGGAAAAGTTATACATTCATTAATACAATAATTATTACATTAAATGTGTGGATAAATGACATTTCAAACTTTGATATTTTGCATAGTAAATTATCTTTCTGTTATCACTGTTTAGAAAATCGAAAAAAGCTTAAGTGTCCGATACTACCCGACCTTCCCCTATATGAAATGGATTCAAGATTCTTGATTCTTGATCTTTGCATCTTCGCAATGTATATTTAATGGTTTTGCAATTTGTTTACAGTAAATAATGTATAGTTTTATTTTTTCAAGTGCTTTACCTAATAATAAATCGGTAATCAAAATATGTTTTGCTCATACTTTTTTTTGTAACAACAGCTAGAAGAAACGACTCGAGTGGGTTCAGGGGGGGGAGGGTTGTCTGCACTGTCGCCAGAATACCTAGGACCGGCCCTGGATATCCGTGATGGAAGTCTTGGAAAAACGTTAAAAAACCAGTGGCCAATATGACCACTATTGTAACAAAGTTGTTATTTTTTGTAGCTTTTAAGTACTTAATTGTCAGCATAGAAATTTAAAATAATGATTTTTATCTTTTTTCTTTTTCCTTTTAGTGTCACAAAATAGTTAACCTTATCAAAATATTGTAAATATATATGTCATAAAAATAAAAATAATAAAAGTAAAAATAAATTATACGGCAGTTTGCTTAAAAAGTTGTGCCCATTTATTATTTTAGAGGATACTTAAAAGTGGAATATACATATTTGACTTTTAATTTAATTTTGGCCCCATTCGCGTGTTCCCCATTCTGTTAATGGCCAGCATGGAGACTGTTTGCACACAAAACGGGAAACACCGGAGCATCAGGCTGGCCGTTATCGCGTTACGGGGGTTGCAGCCCGGCCGGCCGACCCGGCGACTTGTTTTTAATCAAGGGAGTCGCCACTGTATATGCGGATTACAAAGTTAATATCGCGCGCCCGGCGATCGGGACTGTGAAACATAGTCTTGATTAGCGACAGAAACACAAGTTTGTCCCGAGCCGAAGCGACGGGGTGGACGGGAGACACGTGTAAACCTGGAGAGGGGAGGAAGAGAGAGAGAGGGTGGCGCAGACACCCCTCCCACCAGTCTGGGCGGCCAGACACAAGTGCATCGCGGAGTGCCGGGGAGGGGGCGGGTGTGCACTCCCTGCAACTCCCCCTGCAACTGCACATGCTCCGAGTGCAACTGCCGAGTTAATAATTGGATTACCGTGGAGTCGCGGGCTCCAGTCTCCGACCATCGCCGCTGGAGGGAGCACCGAGCGCCGCGCCGACACCGACACCGACACCGACACCGACACCGACACCGTCACCCAGGTAGGAGACGTGCTCTAGTCCGCACCACAGAGGCGCCTCGCGGACAAACACTGCCTTGGATATGGCTAACACTTGAATTTGAAAAGAAAAAAAAAACATCAATTTATAAAACAAAAACCAATATGTTGGTAAATTTAATACAACTTTCATTACAATTTACTTTTTTAAATATTTTTAACATTTTAAAAAAATTTGTTTAAAAGTTTCTAATAGTAGCCTGATAACATTTAAAGAGAAGTAAGTAAATACAGACTTTTCAATTATATGCAATTTTATAAATATTCTTTTGCAACTGTGAACATTTCCATCTTTTCTGAAATCAAACAAAATACATTAATACTTCAAGGAATTATAAGAAAAATATTTAAAATTTATCAATACTTTTTAAAGTTTTTTACAAATGTCAATGTTTTAAAATAACTCAAAGATAAGAATTAAAAGTTGGGCAAGAACAGAAGCCATGTGCTGCCGGAGGCCATCGATCTAGCAGGATGCACCAGACTACGGCTCAAACTGAAAACATTAACTAACTTGCTTTGATTCCTCTTTACAGCCGATTTTTGCATAGCAAAAATTTATGATTTTAAAGTGATCGATTTCATTCTTAACAAAAAGTTTAGATATTACAAGGGAGAAAAATATGAAGATGTATAAAATAAAAGAATTAACTAACATTGGTTTTATTTATCTTTCAAATCAATTTTTGCTCAGTAAAAATATGTTATTCAAGTCATCGATTTTATACTCAACAAAAAGTTTTTAAAATGTCAAAGAAGAAACAATTGAAGATGTATAAAATAAAACTTCACAAGATACAAATTATCAAAGATTTAACAATAAATACAAATTATAAGTTACAAATTTTCTTCCAGAATTATTGTAATATCATTTTCTCTACTCATCCATCTGTATTTTTGTAACATTTCATTGAATTTTTGCCAATGTTGTGGTTTGTCTAACACGAAAAGAAGAAGCAAAATAAACAAGGGATTAATAAATCAAGATACGAAAAACTACAATTGCTACGTTTTGTCCATTTTCATAAGATGAAGAGGAATAATTTGTAAAAGATAATATACGTGCGAGAAGAATTAAGAATAACACAATAATTTTCCTGTACATTAGATCCATCAAAATATTACATTCATAAAATAAAAGTAAAGTATTTATGTTTAAGAAATATGAAGATTGATTGACGACGTATTTCAAAGAAGAAACTCAAGAAAGAAATTTTACAGCTACAAGGAAACGTTAATTTTCATTCTAAAAAGTGGAAAACATCTTTATTATCTTGTGTAGGAAAAAATGGCTATGAGGACGATGTATTATCAGAAGTTTTTAAGAATCCCTTATTGAACTGAATTGGAGTGTTTGACCTACATATAGTTCTAGCTATTTGATTATTTGGTTTGTGTTAATTTGATCAAGACAACTAGATTGTAATTTAAAACTTTATATAAGCATAGGAATCTAAAATATTTTTAGTGATTAAACTCTGTAACAATGTTAGGCCTAAGTAACTTATCTAATTGTGTTGTATGCCACAGAAGAGGTTACGAATTGTAGAAAGTTAACATAAGAATTTGTCGTTTTTTGGAAATTTTTAAAACAATAATTCATTCATTCATTTATATTTAGTCCTTAAAGGCAGGCATAGTATAGTGTAACTGGTACAATTTTTTTACATGTATAAGATATGTAGACCTTTAAAATTCACTTTAAAGTAATAAAAAAACCTGAATGCATCACAACTTAAATTATATACTTAAACAGAGAGATTAAGTTGTGTTCTGCATTTAGTTTCCTTTTGATCTTTACAGTAATTAAATAAACTAAATAACGCACAAATACTGAGTAAATCTTATCATGTACTATTTTTAATATATATTTTCTTTATGATGAACAAGTAATTAGTGGTACATTTTTTGTTTCTGTAGGCCTAAGTGCAACTGAAGATTATCTCAAGAAATATTAAGACAAATTCTTATGTGAGTCAAGCACTGCTATTGTTAAACAAAAACCTTTGAGCTGTGTACGTTTCTTATGACTTTCAATAGAAACTTATTTTTTTGTATTTTAACAACTTTTGAGTGGGGCCTGAATATTACAGACGTTCACATGACCTTGCAAAAGTTGTCATTTCCTCACAGGATTATAATCAATTTTTTTATATAATTTACAATTTTATAGAATTACGTGGTTATAAATTACTATATATTTTGAAACCATCAAAAACATTTCTAAGATAGAGTGTTGAAAATAAAGTTGTGACATACCAAAAACAATATTCTTTTAAAAGTATCTTAAACAACTTTAAAAAAAAAATTTCGATAATGCTACAATTCTCAAGTAGTGTAAAACAAAACATTCATTTTTGAATATGTAATATGTTTTCACAAAACAAGTTACAATATTTATTAATTGAAATATGGGTATTGTATATATGGGTAAATATTCAATATTGTATATGTATGTTGTAGACTGGTAAAAATATTATAGTCACATATTTATGCGAATATGTATGTCACGTGTGCGTTATATTTCCAAGGTGGAGTGTCCCAAAGTATAGTTCCCAGCCAATGATAACATTAATAAAATCTAGAAGTTCAACCTATCAGCCTGTTGGTAATCAACATATTGGCATTAGGTGTGCTTAAGGTTATGAATTGGGCCTACGTTGTAATTGGTTTGCTCACTCACGCCTAAGTTGCCTCCCAAGTTTGTAATAATCAGTCTGCCAAGTTAGCAAGGCTGGGACTGGAGGGATGATAGCTCAACAGTTGGCAACATTGTCAGTGTAATGGAGTCGAATTCAACACTTGCATCGTTTAAGTTGGTACAACTGCGTCTACTTGTAAACTACCTGAGAGGTTCCGCCATAAACTTGACATATCTCATTACCTCATCCGAACACTGTAACTTATGACTTCTCTTTATAAGTACAAAGAACATTGCACCTGAGATGCATTTCTACTTAACAAAGAGGCTTACTCATTGTTAATGATTCATTTGAATGCTTTACATGTATAAGTATCATATACTCCTTCCTAGTTCAGTAATATAATTTTAATAGTTAACTTCTGGTAAAGTGTTGAATTTAATTGTCTATGCATATTTTTGCACATGAGATTTTAAATAGTTTGTGGCCAATTTTAATGATTTTTTTGTGTCATTGGATAGGGCTCGTCGTGATATTGTTACTAAAAATCATTAAAACGGAAGGGCCCTAAAAGCCCTTAACGTTCGGTATGTCTCCAATTGATTGTCATAGGCAATTGATTGTTAAACACAGTACACTAACAAGAGCGTACTATCTTAAAACTACAAACAGACAAACACCTTTCTTTGGAATTTAAAAAACCAGAAATAAAAATCGCAATTTATTTCTACATGTTGGGGATTTTGAGACGAATAAAATGACCCCAATACCGAGTAGATTTGTTGTGGCATTTTGCTACAGAACCTGTTTGAAAATTTAAAATTTGTACATAAAGATTTTAAAAAAAAAATTGTGAAAGAGCCACTCTTTAAAAAATATTTCAACGCCTTGAGAGTCATCGCATGTTAAGAGCAATCAGCTCTTGGGATTTATTCGTTTAAAAATCCAATGTCATCTTAAAACAGTTTAACTAAATTAAGGTTTCATATTCAAACAGTTTGTTTATGGTTATGTGAATTGGTGTAATAGTAAATGAACTCTTAATCAACTCAAACTCTCATTATAAAGTCAAAACTCATTATACACAGCTTATTAAAAACAAATGATAATCGGTAAAACTAAGTACAGCGGTCATCATGTAGATACAGCACGGAAACGTTTAAAAACCACAGGTTTATTCAAAAACACAAACACATTTATAGTTTCCTAAATTGTTTACTATTTTTAACTGAATAGCTGTGTAAGATGTTGTAGCGACAATTGTCGCATGAGCCACGTCACTTATTGATCATGCAGTGCTTACAAATGCAATAACAACCCCATGCAATAAAAATATTTATCAGAAAATATTCAAATGCATCAAAGCAATCGGTGTATAGGTATCGCACTGCTTAGTTGGCAAACAATTTCTTCCAAAGTGCCATTTCGTCACTTTTATCACAGAGGTCAAAGGACATTTCTCTGGAAAGGTTTTAATTATTTTTATCAATAAAATCGGAGATGATAAATCTCTACTAATGATCACGGACTAAAATTTAGACATATTATTTTTTTACAACAAAAAACCCACTGCAGAGAAGTAGAAAACTATAATTGTCACTGGGTTATTAATTAATAATAAATAAACGGTCAACCCTATATTACATCATCAAGTCCAGGATTTGGGCCGTTCCCTAACAATGCCCCATAACTACATGGATACAATATATGGGTTGATTATTGAATGATTTTCAAACAATGATTTAATTGATAGCATGAGACCATTTGTAATTTTGTTGTAGTTGTAACATTCGTAGTTCGCGTGCACTTCCCATGCGAAACTCGGAATCACTTATAATTTTCTGTTACACGCTATTTATCCCTTACAATCGATAGCCCATGCTTTATATACGTTTGATATATTGTTGATTTTTCCAACAAAAAAACATGAAAAGTTTAACTTTATTAATTTAATTTAATTGGTTTTATTTTATTATATCTTTTTCTAACATATCTCCTCAGGATAATACTTTATATTTTTACAAATCCTACTTTACAATATAAATCGGAAACTGAATTTGTTTATCACGCAGTCACCTAAAACCACTTTGCATTTCGAGTCAAAATTTTGCAAGGATAAGAAATATCAAATATTGTAATTGAAGCGAAGCAAACGAGCTAAATGCAGCACGTGAGTGAGCAAAGCGAACGTGCTTGCTCTTTGACTGTTTACCAAGTACACCAACTTGAGTGAAGTCGCAAGGTAAAACTTTTAAAATAAATTTAACAAATAAAAAACCTAGTAACAACTTGCAATCCATGAGTTAAGTTAGTTAAACTTTCACATTTACATCATTTCGAAAACAACAATGGAAACTGTGTAGAAGTCTTCCAAATAAGCAGAATATTATTGATATAGTAATTTATATTTTACAGTGTTCATAACTAAAAAAAAAAAAAAAAAAAAAAAAAAAAAAAAAAAAAAAACACTTATACAGTTATTTGAAAAACAACATAGCACATAAAAACTGCGTACTAATTACTAATTTTAATTTGCATATATTTTACCTCAATAGACTGGTAAGTTAAGTCCGTGCTAATTGAAACAATCACAATTTTTTAAGGGGACTATTTATCAATTGAAACAAAACAAAAACTGTTTTATAAAGCTGGTATACCAAAAAGGTCTACACAATTAACTAGTGTGCGTATATTTTTAGTATATGGTGAGCTATATCTATGATTCATAAAGAAAGTCATATATTTATGTGTGCAACATAATTGACTAAAAAGTATTGTAAACATGTTGTATTGATCAAACCAGTCAGAAATATCCATATATAAAGAAAATCAACTCACGTGCCCGTTTCATTTGTTATCATTTAAAAGATCAAACGCTTTGTTTGTCAGGTTGTTACCTTTATTAACTCAATTACATTTTTAATTTTGGCTTCATTTCTGACTAACGTGGCTTTTGGGTATGAATTTGATTAATTAGTTATGGCTCGAACTGGAAATAATAGGTTTTTATTACTTTTAAATATTGTTACAGACGATTAATTATAGCAGAAAATCATTTATGTAACTTGAAATGAATAAAATAAATAATATTATAGTTATGTATTGAGGTAAAATTAATTGAAAATTTTCAATTTTTAACATTTTAATTGAAAATTCGATATCTATACTTATTTAATACGCTAAGGGTTTTTTTTTGTCTTGAGAACTCCTCCTAGAATTTTCAACCGATTTTCAAGTTTTTGGTGTCGTTGGAGCCGTAGGGCTTGGTCTGTAGTTGTTTCCGCCAAAAACTGATGAGAATCGGACTGAAAATAAAGGCGCTATCCACCATTAAATTCCCAAAATTTCCCATTTAAATAACATTGTGATTGCATAAAGTATTTTAAACATCTGTTAATAATCAGCTGTAAATACATATAATTTTAGTGATTAAAGATATTCACAATATTGGATTGATCAAATGTCATTGATTTAGAGCTGAAAGTAACAATTGTATTGTATTAAAATAAATTGCTCGATTTCGAGCAACACGTATACTAGTATTCGTAAATTGAGTTTGTTTCCGTTCCTCCTAAAAAAATATTTAATCACTATTAAAATAAATAAATAAATAAAAAATACTTAGTAGAAATTGCGTGTTCTCTCACAACCGTAATGCTAAGCGCCTTCACTGTGTTGCGACGCAAGATGAGTGAAGCACTCATGATGCCTACCTAACGCCTTCGCCGCCGCCGCCGCCGCCGCCAGTGAGAACGGCTGGTGGAGCGTTTACATTGTTTGGTTTCCATAGACCATGGATGAATTAGTAAAATACATGCACTGGATTTTGCTCAACTAGTTTTATTTTTAATTTAAAGTATTACCGTAAAATTTTTGTTGGGAAAATAAGTTGCATTTTAAAATTGTCAAGGTTTAAATAAATTAAATGTTCAATATTTAAGTGCAGTTTTTATTATTGGTGTTAGAAAAAGTGCCGTCATTTATTTTTTAGTAAAAATACATAATAATAAAAATAATATGTAGTATATAAATAATTAGACATAAGTGTATTCTTTATTAATAAGAAAATTATTAAGAGTTTGCTACTTTAGTTTTTAATTTTTTCCCCGGAAGACAAAAAAATCTTCATTTCATGTAATTGGTAAAAAAACTGTACAAAAACTTCATTACTTTTAATATGACAAATTTAAGGAAAACATTTAAAAAGTAATAAATTTGTATACACTTTTTAATTTTGAATTGAAACATTTTTAATCACTCTAAAATATTTATATTATGTTGAGATTTGATATTGAATGAATTAATTAAGTTTTTAATCAAAGTTTCAAAAGACAGAACTCACCCAAGACGTACATTTGATGGCATGGTCACTGGAGTTTTTTAGGTAGGAATATTACAGTATTCCGAAAATTGTAACGATTTGTAACTTTAGTTAAGACAGCTATTTTTTCAATCACAAGAAACTCTTTTTTTTTCATAATCAATCAGCAATAAGAAAATTGAATGAATAGACCTAAATTCATATTACTTTTAAATTTGAAGGACCAAATGTATTAATTATAATTGTTAACGAAATTGAAAATCAAATTATTTTAATCAGTATATTTAACAAAGTTGACACACTTAATGTGATTATTAATTCTAAACACATTTATACGTTTGTTTAAATAGTTTAAATAGTTTTGTATTGTTTTTGTTTATAATGGTAAAGAATCTCAATACAGTTTAGATCACAATCGTCCGATCTAATTGTTGCAGGCTTATTCAGAAGGTTTTTTGTCACAACTTCGTTTTTTGGACAACTTTCGAAGGATGAAATCTATCCCTCGAACCATCCTTCCAAACTCATTCATGCCATATTCTGCCAAGCCAATTTACTGTAATCTCCATCTCCAACCCCTACCTCGACAATATCTTTCAGATTGCCCCTCCAACCTCTGCACACCCCAATCATACCATATCGATCCCACCCTTGTTTACGTTATTCCCTTTTAATTACATTTACGTTTCCCAGACTCCACCCATTGAACTATTTCCAACTTTGTTTTCGTTAGGAGAAGCCATGCATTTCGATGAGATTCGTCGTCTCCATTTGCAAATAGGATTTCATCTCCAATATTTATCTTGGGTAGCGCGAGAATTGTTTATGAGGTAATTCTGTGAACAAGTAGTTTTAAAATATAGGGATTTTCTATCTTAGTTTCATTTTAAAATCCCTTCTATAAGTCTTCAAAGTAAATTTCAGACATGAAAATTTAATGGACAAAACATTGTTTATTTCATAAACTTTAATTTATATAGCCGAGGTTGAAAATTTTTCTTAAAATGCATATGTGCTACAAATACTTTATATTATATAATATTATTTAGAATGTACATACATCCAGATTTTAGAATTTATTGTAACGTCTACGTTACAATACATTGTGACGATTAGATATTTCCTTCTTGCTATGTTCAATAACTTAAAATTGTTTTAAACAGCCACTATAGCTTAGTTGCTGCAGTATAGTTTATTGTTTACTCTAAATTGGGAACTGGGTCGGATGTACATCCCGCGAGAGTAAATAAATACGAGAGTATTTATTTATAAACTAATCTAAGCCCGTGCAGCGCAAAGCTAAGCTGGCTTGCTTTGCTCATAATGAGGACTTAATATTGAAGCTTCTTCAGTTATAGTTTGCATGTAATCAACTAATCTATGCTGTTATATTCAGCTGACAAGGAAAAACAATACTATAAATACTAAATATCGCTCACCGATCAAAATCCGACAAAAACCAAGTCGGTTTGAATTTTCCAATTGCCTTGGTCTGGACACAATTAGTTTTTAACTGAAACATCTGTTACTCCAGGTTTGCTAATTTGACAACAGCTGTCTAATTATTCAATCAATTTCCCTTCCTCTATAAGATTAACATTGAAACTTTGAAAGCCTGTAGAGCGTAGCCGTGTGGGCTGATGTAAATTATTATGGATGTTTGCTCTCTACAACCTTTACGGTATGCGCGGTATATACGGTAAATACGGTATGCGCGGTATTTCCTACGATGCACACAAGCTGAGGAAAAAGAGGGAAATAACCATGCTTGCCTATTACTATATAGATTTTAAATTCAGTTTTTAGTATATTAAATGAAGGAATGGTAAGCTATTCAGGCAAATGGGCAAATATAGTGTTAATTACTTTTCATTTAACACAACTCGCAACTCATAAATCACTCCAACCGAACTCCAGATATCACTCGGAATTGGCTTAAAACTTCACCAAATTTTAAATTGTAGTAAGAGATTTTTAATACCTATTTCAGAAAATTTTATGAGTTCATAGCCTAAATGGAAGTAAAATGGCAAATATATAGGCCATTATGATTACCTAACATTCGGTACCAACCTGTGTACATTGGCCCAGTAGTATGGCCAGCCTCGCTGTCATAAGTTTAAAATTTTGCCATATGTTTGATAACTAAGAGAATTAATTTTATTTTTGACCTATTTGTATTTTTTAAATACAGATAAAACCTGCATATAATATATGGACCTATATTATAGGACCGCTAACCTTTCTTTTGGTACAACCTGCATATAAATCGGTAAATTAGAAGTGTCAGTGTTATTAGTTTTGCGTAAGTTTTTTATGTATAAGATAAGTGTAAAAGTCATGCTTAGCAAACAGAAATTTAAATTATTCCTTATCGTTCAGAAAAATGAGTAAACCAGTTCTAATATGTTATAAAAACTTATAGTTACTACCAAAGGTTTAGGTGTGTAGCTCTTATTGGTCGTAACATGAGTGGGTTTTATCTGGAAAGAAGATATTTCGATAAGGGCCATTAAAATTCAACTTAAGAATAGTTGAAAATAACGATAATCTGAATCTCGTATCGTGAAGGCAGTAACACTAACCATGGGCGTTAAGCTTCATAGGGCTGTGTATGCGGTGATGTGAAGTTGAATTTTTTATCAAAAAGTTTCTGAGCTTTATTTTACGTGTATGAATTTAAGACTTTATGTGCAAAATAATTGCTTTTATCGTCAGTTTCCAAACGAATATTAAATAGGTTTGTATGTACCAAAGTAAGTTTCAATTACAATATATTAAATTTTTCCTTGATTTGAATTTTTTTTGTTTGGTCGTCATTCGCATTTCTAACAATTAAAATTCGTTATGCTCTGTAAACTGTAACTTGTAGAGCTATTTCGAAACAATAAATAAATGATGAAATTAAAAAGTATTTTAAAAACTTTATAAGTTTATTATACAATTTCAAAAAAAAACCTTTTATTATTAGCTGTTATTAAGATTGCTAAAGTATAAAATATATTATGTTTTTCTTGTCCAAGAGATTTCTTGACCTATGATATACCAGAGCTTTGCAATTAGTTTTTTATATTAAATTTTAAAATTCAAATCAATAAAGTCAAAAGAGTGTTAATCTGTCTAGTTCGATACAACTAAAATCAGTAAACTCTATGAATATTTATGAATTTTTGTTCTAAGAAAATTAGCAACCAACCGAAGTTAATTAGATATTCTCAACTTTTTTTATTGCGATATTCATTACAATTTCTTTCTCTATTTGGCAATTTTACAATTCCTCAAATAATAATTTTCAACAGTTACCAACGTAAATATGAATAACCAACAATTTTGTAAGGATTAAAATTTGTCTTTACAGTATGTATTTTTGTAACTAAAAATATTGAATTTTATATCCTCTCACGAAACAGTGGTCCATTTAAGCTAACCCTTATCTTGCAGACGAGACGTACGTAAGACGAGGCCGACAACTGCCTATGTGAGCCATGATACACCAGTGTCTGCCTCGAAAACACAACACTGGTCGTATGTCATTCACATTTGAATTTCTAATGTTTGATCCCGCCTGTCCCAGTTCGAAATCAATCTAGTAAATTCCACTACTCCCTAGGAAAATTCATTAAACTCTTTGCTTGTTTTGGTTGAAGTTTGACAGTATTGACAAAAGAGTTTATGAATCTTAAGTAAGAAATCACGTATGAATTTTTTATAGAGTTATTTACTTCTACGATTAGGCTTTGACTTTAGATATTTAGGTTTGTAAATTTATGGTACTTAGCAAGTTACAAGTATATTTTCTATTATTTTTAGTCGATGGGAGTAATTAAATACCTGTAATACACCAAGACACACAACTAGTTAGTCATGGAATACACACAACTGGTTATTGTTATATGACGTTTGGTTGTGTTGTTTTTTTTTTTTCTCCTCAAAATTACAAAGCCTAACGTCTTAGCAATACAATAATACAATGTATACAAATATTCGAAGTGAGTAAATATATTGTAAAGTGTTGATACGTCTGGGCTTAAGAGGTTCAGACGTGAGGACATACCTTAAGTAACTAATTTGAATCAGTTTCAAACGATAAATGTTTCTTTAATAAAGAGGCTATTTGTGGTTTTATCTGTATTTTAAAATTTAAATATTATTTTTATTTTTAATCATTGTAAGACATTTCTAAATAATTACATTTTTAATTTTTATTAAGAATTATTATTAAATTAAATGTTGATTTTATGTATTACTTTTCTGTATTAAACAAAAACTTTTTACTCATAATTGAGTACGCTAGATGAGTAAATAGAACCATAAAGAGACATCCGTAATGAGAACCCTACCGAATACTGGAGACCCATCAGTAGCGGGGCTCAGACAATGAGACTGTCTCCCAGTTGTTCTAATCCTGTTATTTGCATACATCCTATCGATACTGAGGCTGCTTGGGCTACTTTGGGCTGCATTAAGAATACATTTTCTTCTCCACGTTATTGTCTCAGTATCCTTATACGCTTCCATTACTGTTAATATTTCCCTAACCCGGCGCTCCGAATGTAGTCCGCACTCATTGAGGTGATCTAGTAAAATCGTTTGCACAGTTTAGATACTTCCGATTTAATGGAATGCTAATAGTCCTTTGCGATATTAAACTTATCTTGTTTAAAATGTATCGATTTATCTTATAAGAATCCAGATTTTTTGCACAAATATCCAACTGTTATATTTTTTTTATTAACTGATACATTAAGTGTTGAATTTGAAATTTATTTTACCAACTGGTTGGTAATGTCCTTAGCACCAACACATCCGAGTGAGAAATCGCACTCTAAAACAGTTTCATCAAATAATTAGGTCCACTATAGAGCTAAAAACCAACGATTAATTTAATGTTAATGTAAAGTCCAATTATATACCAAGTCCAATCCCATACTCCCATTTAGCCTTCGTAGATTACTATCTTATTTAACTCTACATTATAGAGTATTCGGAGTTTCATTTAAGTTAGTTCAACCTTAAAAGTCTTTCCAGTTTTGTCTGAGTTATTTTCATTATTGTATAAACAAGCAACAAATAAATTTTAGTCATTTTGTAGCTAACGAAACTCATACTACACGGAAGTTAAAGGAATATTTGTTAATGTGCCCATATTAAGAAGTTCATCTTATTTACTTGATAATATTTTACAAAATTTGCCCGATCTAAAAATAAAACACGTGCTTCCTTTCTAAATAAAAAATAGAATAAAATGGCAAGCCCTAGTAACGTTGGTATGAAGTCATATTGCGGATGGCGTGTACAAGTCTGGTCGAAAACTGGAGGGTTGACCTAAATAAAATTAAAAGACATTGAGAGCTTATTTTAATCTCAATTTACATTTGATCTATGTGAGTTCCTTACGCCTGAATACGTGACCATTTTCCTTATTTGTCTCTAAGGCTCTTTGCAAAATTAAACTAAGCTGTTAAATTTAACGAAATTTGTTTTGTAAAGTGTATTACTTTTTTATTATAACCTGGTCTAAGCAAGTCCGAAAACTGTTGATATATTTTAATAAAAGTTAAAGTAGTTAACTTGGATATTGTTTTTGGACGTACTAAGCATTACATAATTTATATATTTATTAATTCAGAACAGTTTGCAATAAAAATAGTTTTAAAGGGAAAAATATATTAGAATTGATTACAATTTAAATACTAAATTCTGAAGTCCTAAACTATTTAAAAGTCATTCTACAATCTCGAGAATACTTAATCATATCTTGTAACTTTTTTACCTGAAAAAATAACAACAGTTTCGATAGTTGTGATAATACAAAAACATTTTTAGCCTAGAAAACGTCCTGACAAATATTGTGTCCCATCACTAAAGTTTGTAAAAGAAACATTAAAAGCTTAAAAGGTCGACCAGAAAATTCTATTATCCACGCGCGAACCACAAAACATCGTAAAACAAGAGCATCGTAGTGACAGGTTGACAGGTCGTGTTGAGAGCAACTTTGATGTTTATCTTGTTCTCTTCCATATTTGATCCGCTTTGTGGGAGAACCTATACGCAGAAATTTCTGTACGAAAAGAAAAGGTAAACTTAACGTATTTGTTCTCTCAGATGGAGAACACTGAATAGTATTGACATTAAAAACTATTTTCGTTGAACTATCTTCATCTGATTTTACATGGAAAAAAATTTGGTTTTCTGAGTAGGGCTATCAATACAACATGATAGGCTTCATCAAACCTGTTCCGTCAACTAACATACGCTTACTTTCATAAAAAATAACACCGAACTTAGTACGAAAATTCACTATAAAAATAAGGAGGACATCATTCAGTTAATATAAAACCATTACTTATTTATAAAATATGATTTATGAATAAATAAACTGGATATGAGAAGAAATCAAAGACCTCATCGGCCTCAATTAAACGAAACTTTGTCAAATATTTTCTTTTAAAATATCTCATTCATTGAGGTAGAAAATCGTCAAAAATTACAACTCTTTTTTTCCTATTTTTTAACTACTTTATAAAAGTGATCGAATTTACTTTGTCAAATACCACTCATTAACGTTTCAGAGAATCTCTGTAACCATAGGGGTTACAGGGTTGAAATTTGTCAAGGATGTTCCTCTTTACTAAAGAAATGGTCCCTAAGAAACGGTTTTGCAAAATTCCTTCAGGTCTTCGCCCCACAGGCTTACAAAATTTCTATCCTAATTTAATGATTTCTTTTGTTTCATATAGTATTGTTTCATATACTATAGAATTTTGTTTCTTTAGTAGCCCTAAAATGTGAATCCTTTTCTGCAATATACTGTATCTAAATTTATAAAAGGGAAAGCCCTCACTCACTGTCTCACTCATACTAATTCTCCAAGTAAGTAAGTGCAGTTTACTTGATTTCGTATTTTATTACTATATAATTTTTACTGCTCATAGGTACTAACAAACGGTTTTGCAAATATAAATGTGGAAATTGTTTAGGGCTCTGCCCCAAAGAAGCTCACAACTATTGTATAGCCTACGTGTTGAAATTTGACATGGACGATTCTCTTAGCACAAACTCACTAAGAAACGGGTTTGCAAATATAGTTTTTAAGGCACTTTATTGCTCCGCCCCAATGGGTTTCAAAATTACTTTGACATGAATTTCGGGGTTGAAATTTGACATTGACGTTCGTTTTTGCTCATGGGTGCTCACTCAGAATCGGTTTTGCAAATATAGTTTTCGAAGTTCTTTAGGGCTCTGCCCTATAGGACTTCAAAATTACTTTAGGGCCTCCGGGGTTGAAATTTGATATGGACGTTCCTTTTTGCTTATAGTTGCTCACTAAGAAACAATTTAACAAATTTCTTTTAGGGCTCCACCCCACAGAACCTCAAAACTACCATAAAAATTTTAAATTAAAATTAACGTATTAAAATAAAATTTAACGTGGATGTTCCATTTTGCTAATAGGTGCTCACTTAGAAACGGGTTTGCAAATATGGTTTTCGAAGTTCTTTAGGGCTCCGCCTCATAGGACTTCACAATTAATCTAGGGGCTCCTCCCCACAAATCCTCAAAAATACCAAAGATCCTAGGGTGTTGAAATTTAACTTTTATGTTCCGTTTTGCTAATAGGTGTTTACAAAGAAACAGTTTTGCAAATATAGATTTTGATGTTCATTACGGCTCCGATCCACATGATTTCAAAATGACTGTGGTTCTACGGGGTTGAAATTTGATATGGTCGTTCCTATTTACTCATTGGTTCTCATTAATAAAAGGTTTTGCAAAATTCCTTCAGAGCTCAACTCACACTACTTTATTGTTTCTATGTCATTCTTAGGAAAGAAGATATTGTTGCTCTTTAAAAAGATTTTATTAATTAAAAAATAAATTCAATCACGGGCAAAGCTGTGAAGGAGAGATGTATTTAGGGATTTTTTATTAGTTAAAAACTATGAACATTGTATATTTTAGTAGGAGGCCGCAAGGGTCATTACTAGAGTCAAGGTCCCGCTGGATGGCAAGAGCTTTGGAGGTAAACAACGGGGGTTCGTTGCCCTGAAGGTCAGAGGCGAGTGCGATCTAATATATAGGTCAACTTCCTTGTAGTTCGGGAGAGCGGTGCCTGGACCCGGGGCGGTCAGGTGAGAACCGTATTGGTTGATTTGGGGAAATAGGCTCTGTTTGAAGTTTTTGGGTTTTTCGAGTTAAAGAGTTAGTTAAAGTTCTTTCGGGGTTGAGTCATTAAGTTTTATTGTAGTTGAGATTCTAAGCAAAGAGGGTTTTATTTCTGTAGCGTGTTTAAGAAGGAATAGTTTGATTTGAGTTTAAATTAAAATCTCATTTGACCAGATTGCACTACCTCCAGAGCGAGTTGCCAGTCCAGAATAAATATTTTGAGAGAGAATTATTATTGTTTTGATTTTGTTTGAGAAGACATTTGTATAACATTCTTAGAGTCCAGTTTGTGTTTTGTATTTTGTATAGATAGGGTTTTTTTATTTGATTAAAAGAAAGGTCCGCTCAAACACGTGTATCTGTTATTAAGTAGAAACCCACATTATCCCTGTTTACTATTAGATTTAATTAGCTACGCTCCCAAAAGTGGTAGACGGACCAGTTTGGGGTTCGCTACAAAGCCGTTATGGGAAACAGCTGGTATACATAAATATACATATATGGGCCTGAGGGGTTGAAATTTGGGATATTCTCTATGATCATAGGTGCTCAATAAAAAACTGTTTTGTACTTCCTTTAGGGTTCCGCCCCACAGAACCTCAAAACTACTGTAGAGCCAACGGGGTTAAAATTTGCCATGGACGTCCTTCTTTGCTAATAGGTGCTCACTAAGAAACTGTTTTGGAAAGATGGTTTTGAAGTCCTTTAGGGATCCACCTCACATGACTTCACAATGACAATAGGGCCTCGGGAGAGGGTGTAAATTTTACATTGTAATTCCTCTATGCTCATAGTGTACTGAAAAAAGGTTTTCAATAATTCCGCAGGGCCCTTTCCATACTACTTTAATATTTAATATAATTCTTAAAGAATAAGATTTTGTTGCTCTTTGAAAAGATTTTATCATCTATAAAATAAATTTAATCACAGGCGAAACCGTTGCGACAACAGCTGGTTACAAAATAAATCATAATCGTATACTTGATAAAAAAAGGAGATTTCCAATTAGTCAAAATGGACAACGACAAAGTGTGTCAAACGAATGTAAACATCTCATTCGAACAAAGACACATCGATACCGCACGATACAATTACAACAGGATTAGTAGACAGTCAAATTAAGCAGTAATGGGTTTCGGCGGCGGCGGCGCGCCGCACATTGGCGTGTGCGAGACACTGCGACCGCTGACATGCATTTACAGTACTTCCAAAACTACGCCATCACCACCGCCGCGCCGCCGCCACGCTGTGATTTGCCGGACAAGAGGGATTGTGAATATTTTATGTAATCTGGTGGAACAGCCACCAAATCTCGTATAAATTTACTACTAATAAATATTTTGTTGTTACTTAACATAATAAATTAATTTTGTTTGAAAAAACTTTATATCAATTAGTAAGTCTGTTAATGTACATACAAGTACGTGGTAAGTGTCGTCATCATTCTAAAATAAATCTAAACTCTAGATTATAGACCAAAGACAAAGGATACTCTGCAAACCAACTATACAGATGAGATAATGAGTCCATTGTAAACCATTTTTTAAAGTAACTTATTTATGTTCATCAACGTAAAAATGATTCCCTAAAATTAGTCTTATCAAATTATGGTTCAATCCGGAATAATTGCAAACTAATTTATTTTGAC
>CM061533.1:20115960-20320013 GCA_030545055.2 Neoaliturus tenellus | reverse complement strand
CATGGTATTTTACCTGATACAAAAGGTACTAATAGTAATTTTAGAATAACAATAGAAACTCTTCACAGAAATTATAAAGTAACAACATTCATCATAAAAGAATGTAATAATTTAATTAAAAAATGATTGCCAAACATTATAATAAAACTTTAAAAAAAAAAAAAAAAAAAACTAAAAACAACACAAATGACTTGCAAGAGCAACTTTATAAGTCTCACCCGACTCGCACCTTTCCCCTATCATAGAGTACCGGGACACGTCCGATTCTATCGACTTTTATCAGTTGCCTCTACAAGAATAAAACTAAAAAATATATAACTGGCATTATTTTATATATTTTATTACTTTTATTTTTTTTGCCAGTATTTATTAAAACTTATCCGAAACAAATACATTTGACAGTGGTGGTAGCTTGCAAAAATCTTCTTCCCGCAAGGCAACTTAAAGGATGTAAACTGTGTAAAACTAACGTTTAGCCAATCAACTCTTCAAATGGAAACAGCTCCGAAGAAAATAAAAAAATCCATCGCACGCGCAATGCTTTGATAAATTGTTAGTAATTTACTTTCAGACACATTAAGAAATATAAAGAAAATAGTTCCACCTCTACCAGAAAGGCTTCACTACCGTGGAACCCTTCCAAAAAGAAACTAGAAACCTTGCCCCAAGTATGTATTATTCAATCACAAAATCATGGTTTATATTAATTTTAATCGTTTACAAAATAAATTTGTGTTAATAAATCGTTATATTCTTGTACACGTTTATTCTTTGACCTAATGCACTGTTCCATCCCAAACATATGTATTCATTATTTAAAGTTTTAGATAGGAATAATTAAATTGAGTTGTTTTATTACGTTATCTTATGAACTTAATTTAATATTGTGTTTAATATTTTCATGAAAGGATAACATTAAAGAAATACTATAAAAAAACTACTTGAATTTCAAGTTTCCGACATCATCAAGTAATAAGTTTACAATCATTAGCAAAAATTTACATAATTTTTTTAAAGACCATAGCTCCACCACCGCAATGGCCCGTGAAGGTCTTCCAAAATACAAAACTAGCCACCTTCCCCGTTTTTTACAGTATATAATTTTCGTTTCAACGCCTATTAAAATAATTTTCATTATGATTATTTTATTTATAACATTTAATTATTAAAATCAATTTGATGAAATTTATTTAATTAATATAGTTTATTAAAATAAAGACAAATTAGGCTTATAATCCATTTTAAATTATTTATTTTATAAGAATATATCAGTTAATTTTCTTTATTGGATAATAAAAAACGTTGGAAGATTTTTAGAATACAAATTGTAGGTTTAACTTATCATTTATTTCTCGATTAGTGAGCGACTTGCTACTAAATTTATAAATTTAGAAGCTATAGGATAATTACAGCACAGCTATGTAAACATATTGAATTTTTGACGATAAAATAAATTTGTATTTTGTGAAAAATGTTCATGGAACAGTATTAAATACATCAGTCACCGCTCCAAGATGAAATCTTTTATGAAAAATGGCATTTTAAAGTTTGGCAAGTCATGTGTATATTAAATTTTGTCAACATGCTATCACAACCTTACAGGTCTCACCCGGCTCGCGCCTTTCCCCTCAATAGTGAAGGTACCGGGACACGTCCGGTTCTGTTGACCCTTCCCAGTTGAGAACACATGTTATTTTACCCTGATACAAAAGGTACTAATAGTAATTCAAGAATAACAAAAGAAACCCTTCACAGAAATTATAAAGTAACAACATTCATCATAAAAGAATGTAATAATTTAAATAAAAAATTATTGCCAAACATTATAATAAAACTTAAAATGAAAAACTAAAAACAACACAAATGACTTGCAAGAGCAACTTTAAAAGTCTCACCCGGCTCGCACCTTTCCCCTATCAGAGTACCGGGACACGTCCGATTCTATCGACTTTTATCAGTTGCCTCTACAAGAATAAAACTAAAAAATATATAACTGGCATTATTTTATATATTTTATTTTTTTTATTTTTTATGCCAGTATTTATTAAAACTTATCCGAAACAAATACATTTGACGGTGGTGGTAGCTTGCAAAAATCTTCTTCCCTCAAGGAAAGTTAAAGGATGTAAACTGTGTAAAACTAACGTTTAGCCAATCAACTCTTCACGTGGAAACAGCTCCGAAGAAAATAAAAAAATCCATCACACGCGCAATGCTTTGATAAATTGTTAGTAATTTACATTTAGACACATTAAAAGATATAAAGAAAATAGTTCCACCACTACCAGAAAGGCTTCACTACCGTGGAACCCTTCCAAAAAGAAACTAGAAACCTTGCCCCAAGTATGTATTATTCAATCACAAAATCATGGTTTATATTAATTTTAATCGTTAACAAAATAAATTTGTGTTAATTAATCGTTATATTCTTGTACACGTTTGTTCTTTGACCTAATGCACTGTCCCTTCACAAACATATGTATTCATTATTTAAAGTTTTAGATAGGAATAATTAAATTGAATTGTTTTATTACGTTATCTTATGAACTTAATTTAATATTGTGTTTAATATTTTCATGAAAGGATAATATTAAAGAAATACTATAAAAAACTACTTGAATTTCAAGTTTCCTACATCATCAAGTATTAAGTTTAAAATTATTAGCAAAAATTTACATAATTTTTTTAAAGACCATAGCTCCACCACCGCCATGGCCCGTTAAGGTCTTCCAAAATACAAAACTAGCCACCTTCCCCGTTTTTTACAGTATATAATTTTCGTTTCAATGCCTATTAAAATAATTTTCATTGTGATTATTTTATTTAGAACATTTAATTATTAAAATCAATTTGATGAAATTTATTTAATTAATATAGTTTATTAAAATAAACACAAATTAGGCTTATAATCCATTTTAAATTATTTATTTTATAAGAATATATCAGTTAATTTTCTTTATTGGATAATAAAAAACGTTGGAAGATTTTAAGTATACAAATTGTAGGTTTAAATTATCATTTATTTCTCGATTAGTGAGCGACTTGCTACTAAATTTATAAATTTAGAAGCTATAGGATAATTACAGCACAGCTATTTAAACATATTGAATTTTTGACGATAAAATAAATTTGTATTTTGTGAAAAATGTTCATGGAACAGTATTAAATACATCAGTCACCGCTCCAAGATGAAAATTTTTATGAAAAATGGCATTTTAAAGTTTGGCAAGTCATGTGTATATTAAATTTTGTCAACATGCTATCACAACCTTACAGGTCTCACCCGGCTCGCGCTTTTCCCCTCAATAGTGAAGGTACCGGGACACGTCCGGTTCTGTTGACCCTTCCCAGTTGAGAACACATGTTATTTTACCCTGATACAAAAGGTACTAATAGTAATTCAAGAATAACAAAAGAAACCCTTCACAGAAATTATAAAGTAACAACATTCATCATAAAAGAATGTAATAATTTAAATAAAAAATTATTGCTAAACATTATAATAAAACTTAAAATGAAAAAATAAAAACAACACAAATGACTTGCAAGAGCAACTTTACAAGTCTCACCCGGCTCGCACCTTTCCCCTATCAGAGTACCGGGACACGTCCGATTCTATCGACTTTTATCAGTTGCCTCTACAAGAATAAAACTAAAAAATATATAACTGGCATTATTTTATATATTTAATTTCATTTATCTTTTATGCGAGTATTTATTAAAACTTATCCGAAACAAATACATTTGACGGTGGTGGTAGCTTGCAAAAATCTTCTTCCCTTAAGGCAACTTAAAGGATGTAAACTGTGTAAAACTAACGTTTAGCCAATCAACTCACGTGGAAACAGCTCCGAAGAAAATAAAAAAAATCCATCGCACGCACAATGCTTTGATAAATTGTTGGTAATTTACTTTTAGACACATTAAGAGATATAAAGAAAATAGTTCCACCACTACCAGAAAGGCTTCACTACCGTGGAACCCTTCCAAAAAGAAACTAGAAACCTTGCCCCAAGTATGTATTATTCAATCACAAAATCATTATTTATATTAATTTTAATCGTTAACAAAATAAATTTGTGTTAATTAATCGTTATATTCTTGTACACGTTTGTTCTTTGACCTAATGCACTGTCCCTTCACAAACATATGTATTCATTATTTAATGTTTTAGATAGGAATAATTAAATTGAATTGTTTTATTACGTTATCTTATGAACTTAATTTAATATTGTGTTTAATATTTTCATGAAAGGATAATATTAAAGAAATACTATAAAAAACTACTTGAATTTCAAGTTTCCTACATCATCAAGTATTAAGTTTAAAATTATTAGCAAAAATTTACATAATTTTTTTAAAGACCATAGCTCCACCACCGCCATGGCCCGTGAAGGTCTTCCAAAATACAAAACCTTCCCCGTTTTTTACAGTATATAATTTTCGTTTCAATGCCTATTAAAATAATTTTCATTATGATTATTTTATTTAGAACATTTAATTATTAAAATCAATTTGATGAAATTTTTTTAATTAATATAGTGTATTAAAATAAACACAAATTAGGCTCTTAATCCATTTTAAATTATTTATTTTATAAGAATATATCAGTTAATTTTCTTTATTGGATAATAAAAAACGTTGGAAGATTTTAAGTATACAAATTGTAGGTTTAAATTATCATTTATTTCTCGATTAGTGAGCGACTTGCTTCTAAATTTATAAGCTTAGAAGCTATAGGATAATTACAGCCCAGCTATGTAAACATATTGAATTTTTGACGATAAAATAAATTTGTATTTTGTGAAAAATGTTCATGGAACAGTATTAAATACATCAGTCATCGCTCCAAGATGAAAATATTATGAAAAATGGCATTTTAAAGTTTGGCAAGTCATGTGTATATTAAATTTTGTCAACATGCTATCACAACCTTACAGGTCTCACCCGGCTCGCGCCTTTCCCCTCGATAGTGAAGGTACCGGGACACGTCCGGTTCTGTTGACCCTTCCCAGTTGAGAACACATGTTATTTTACCCTGATAAAAAAGGTACTAATAGTAATTCAAGAATAACAAAGGAAACCCTTCACAGAAATTATAAAGTAACAACATTCATCATAAAATAATGTAATAATTTAAATAAAAAATTATTGCCAAACATTATAATAAAACTTAAAATGAAAAAATAAAAACAACACAAATGACTTGCAAGAGCAACTTTACAAGTCTCACCCGGCTCGCACCTTTCCCCTATCAGAGTACCGGGACACGTCCGATTCTATCGACTTTTATCAGTTGCCTCTACAAGAATAAAACTAAAAAATATATAACTGGCATTATTTTATATATTTTATTTCTTTTATTTTTTATGCCAGTATTTATTAAAACTTATCCGAAACAAATACATTTGACGGTGGTGGTAGCTTGCAAAAATCTTCTTCCCTCAAGGCAAGTTAAAGGATGTAAACTGTGTAAAACTAACGTTTAGCCAATCAACTCTTCAAATGGAAACAGCTCCGAAGAAAATAAAAAAATCCATCGCACGCGCAATGCTTTGATAAATTGTTAGTAATTTACTTTTAGACACATTAAGAGATATAAAGAAAATAGTTCCACCACTACCAGAAAGGCTTCACTACCGTGGAACCCTTCCAAAAAGAAACTAGAAAAGTAGATATGAAAGGCCGTTTCTGGGACACCTCGTACTTCCGATTTCCGACCCTCTGAGAACTTCATTTTTGACTGGTTTTGGGCCAGTTTGTTATCTGATTGTAGGCTAATTACAACCATTTACAACATTTTACAACATTTTACAACATTTTCTCAGGTTTTGTCAAGGGTGTTTTTAGGAAGTACGAGGGAAGTACGAGGGAAGTACGAGGGAAGTACGAGGAAGTACGAGGGAAGTACGAGGAAGTACGAGGGAAGTACGAGGCGCCCTCTTAACCAACCCTCGTAAACCTCATATTTGACTGGTTCTGGGCCAGTTTGTATCTGATTTCAGGTTAATTTAAGCCATTTTTCAGGTTTTTCAAATGGTGTATTTAATCCAGAAAAAATTAATCCAGAAATTTAATCCAAGGAAGTACGAGGCGCTCTCTTAACCTATTCTTGTAAACCTCATTTTTGAATGGTTTTGGGCCAGTTTGCTGTCCCGGGGAGATGACAAACGATGATTCCTGTCCCGAGAGCAGGTGCTGTAGTAGATGACTTGGGGCTTTTGTAGATCATTGTAAGTTAGTTCTGCGTCATCTGAAGGAAAAGGGGTCTGATTGGTGGAAACGGGGCATGTGACAAGGAAGAGCGTTTTGATTGGTAGGAAGAGGTCATGTGACAAGGAAGAGCGCTGTGATTGGTTATTACCGTTACTTAAAATCTGAGGTTGAAAAAAAAATCTCGAGACATTTTTGATTTCCAACATAATTTTTTTATAATTTAATCAGTTTACACCGGTGCTTCCGAATCCGCCGTCTTTACGTTCAGTTTGTTCAACTTTGTCCAACCTGATACACGGCGGCTTTTTATACATCTCGCAGATGATCTGCGCAATCCTATCTCCACGACGCACATGAAAATCGGTATCGGAATTGTTCATCAAGATAACACCGACATTCCCAGTATAGTCCCGGTCTATGACACCCGCATTTACACTTATACAATGTTTTAAAGCCAAGCCAGATCTTGGCGCTATCCTCCCGTAGCACCCATCTGGGAATTTGAAAGTCAAGTCAGTTTTTATCAACTGTTGACCGCGTTTCGGTACTACATAATCATACGCGCTTCTGAGATCCAATCCAGCTGCATCCGCAGACCCGTTGTACGGTTCAAATGCGTTTTCAGTCAAACAATAATAACCGTAACTTTCAGCCATTATTGATTCCTAATGCATGCATAACGGGTTTCCACATCAAATAAATTAAAAGGGGCATTTTCAAAAATATATTTAAATTATGTTTTTAAAAAACTATTTTTATTCGTCAACCTTAAACTCGATACTGTGCTTGAATTTATTATCTGAAAGTGTTATTTTACCGTTGTACAGCACATAGAGTTTCCCTTTAGTTGTTTGATATAGTTATCGTCAACCGATTCCAGCTTTTCCACAATGAGGACTCTAATATTTATTATTTACAATAAGAATCGGATAAGGAGTCATCTTATCAAGGGAAGTACGAGAGAAGTACGAGGGAAGTACGAGGGAAGTACGAGAGAAGTACGAGAGAAGTACGAGAGAAGTACGAGGGAAGTACGAGGGAAGTACGAGGGAAGTACGAGAGAAGTACGAGGGAAGTACGAGGGAAGTACGAGAGAAGTACGAGGGAAGTACGAGGGAAGTACGAGAGAAGTACGAGGGAAGTACGAGGGAAGTACGAGGCGCCCTCTTAACCGACCCTTGTAAACCTGATTTCAATTGCTACAATCAATTGCTAAAAATGTCGCGTTTATATGATAAAGTGGTGCAGGGCGACTTTTGGTTTATTTAAATTAAAATTGCTTTTCTTAACCAGCGAGCATGTTATTTGTTTGAAATTACCTTTGTCAAGCAAATTTGTTATTGTGATAAAAATATTGTCTTTTTAAATTTATTCTAATCTGCTTTATTATTTTCCTGTTATAGAGTGCAGCAGAAGATGGAAACAGTTAAAGTCAACTGTAAATTTTGTGCGAAGCTTATTGCGAAATCGAACATCTCCCATCATTTAAAGATATGTCCAAAAAATCCAAATAAAGACGATTCGCGTTATAAAAAAGTAAATTGTGAAAAATGTGGGAAAACAGTTTTAAACACAAATTTCAACAGACATAAAACAAAATGCAAGCAACCAACATCATCCGATTCTCGACCGGCACAAAATGATGGACAACCCGGTACAAGCAGTAAGCATAAACAACCAGTCTGCAAGCAACCAACCACATCTCATTCTCGACCGGCACAAAATGATGGACAACCCGGTACGAGCAGTAAGCATAAACAACCAGTCTGCAAGCAACCAACCACATCTGATTCTCGTCCAACAGAAAATGATGAACAGCCCAGTACGAGTGGCACACATAAACGACCAATCTGCAAGCAACCACCATCATCCTCTTCTCGTTCAACACAAAATGACGAACAACCCAGTACGAGCGGTACACATAAACGACCATCACCGAACAGAGATGATTTCGATGAACAGCCTGAAATTAAAAAGCCACGGATTGAAAATGAAAATGTTTCTTCAATCATCCAGAAAGTGTGCAATAGTGTCAGCATGGTTTGTTCTTCTGCTCTGAATGCGATTAAAAATCTTTTTAAACCCCCCGTTGACCTTCCGCCCGTCAGTGAAGATGAACATTGTATAAAGGAAAAAGCTTTTAGTAATAGACTTTTAACATACCAATTTAAAAACTGCCGTGGTATAAAAAACCCAGAGATATTTTTAAATAGATATCGAGATTTGATTGTTGCTAAGATTGAAGAACATTTGGAACAGTACAATTTGAAAGTAAATTTTTCGTTTGCTGCCAACTACAGACGGAATGTTCCTGGTGTGGATAAGCAGCTGGAAATAGACACCATGTACTTTAAAACCGAGAATACAATCATATATAAGACGACCGACTTACATCAAGTGTTTAAAGATGCGAAAGCAAACTTATTAACTCGAATGGAAGAGTTCGAGGCACGGGGGTCAGGTTGGACGCTACACGAAGTGTTGTTTTTAGAACTGGCAATAAACAAATATGTACTATTCAGAGGGTCAAGCTATATTAAACTGCCAGACGTCATTAAAAAGAAAAAAGCTGTCATAAATGTTAAAAACAATGACCAGAAATGTTTTCTATGGTCCGTACTCGCAGCTTTACATCCTGTTGGTGTACATCCAGAGAGAGTGAGCAAATACCGTGAATACGAACACGACTTTGACAAAGCGTTGAAAGACATTAAATTTCCTATGAATTTAGATGATGTAAAAAAATTCGAAAGACGCAGTGGGATATCCATCAATGTTTATGGTTATACTTGTACAGGAGAAAATAAACTCAACGTATATCCATTGATTGTGACTGATGATGAAAAGGATCAACATGTTGACCTCTTGTATATGAAAACGGTAAATAAATCTCATTATAGTTATATAAAAAACTTGGAGGGGTTGGTGAGAAATCAAATCAGTAGGCATGTACATAAAACCTTTATATGCAGGCGTTGTTTACAGCATTTTAGTAGACAAGATCTGCTTCAAAGTCACAAAGAACTCTGTAAGGAACACGAAGCGGTGAAAATTAGAATGCCAAAAAAAGGTGATGTCGTCAAGTTTACCCATCATAGATGTCAGATGAAGATTCCGTTTGTCATGTATGCAGATTTCGAGTGCATACTGGAACCGATCGACACTTGTCAACCACCGGAAAACGGCACATCGTACACCAATAAATATCAACACCACGCGGCTAGAAGCTTCGTATTATACACGGTGTATACTAACGGTGATTATAAAGAACCGATAACATATTTTGGTGTGGATGCTGCTCAACAATTTGCAAAAGTGTTGAAATCTGAATTGGAAGCTATTGAAGAATTTTGTCTTGTAAACAAAAAACCTATGAACCCGCTGACTGACGAACAGAGAGAGCAGGCGGAAAAAACAAAGATATGTCATATATGCGGTAAAGATTTGGTAACTGATTTTGTCTTCGATCACGATCATTTGACGGGTGAATTTCGTGGATTAGCACACAACTCGTGTAACTTGAACTATCAGATTCCGAAATTCGTCCCCATATTCATACACAACCTGACCGGATACGACACTCATCTGTTTGTAAAAATGCTGCGTTTAGATGATAAAACCAAGATAGATGTCATCCCGAATAACGAGGAACGATACATATCCTACACAGTTGATTTCAATATCAATATAAAAGCAAGATTCGTAGATTCATTCAAATTTACCATTGACTCACTCGATACGCTGGTAAAAAACTTGGACCGATTTGTACACATAAGTAAATATGGGGGTTGGGGTACTCAAGCGCTTATGCTTAGGCAAAAAGGTGTTTATCCATACGATTATATGGACAGCGATGATAAATATTTGGAAACCAGTTTACCAAGCCAAGAAAAATTTTACAATAAACTAAACAAATGCGGGATCAGCGATTTGGACTATTCACGTGCAAAACAGGTTTGGGAGGGATTCAAGATAAAGAATATGAAAGAGTACACCTTACTTTATAATAAAGCTGACGTGTTATTGTTAGCCGATGTGATGGAAAGTTTCAGGAACATTTGCATAGAAACTTACTCACTCGACCCCGCATGGTATTTCACAACCCCGGGGCTTTCATGGAGTGCCATGTTGAAGCAGACGGGAATAGAACTTCAGCTGTTGACCGATTATGAAATGATTTTGATGATCACCAAAGGCATCCGTGGGGGCATATCACAATGCTGCAATCGCTATGCGAAGGCGAACAACCCGTACATGCCTCTTTATAACAAAGACGAACCGACTACTTATCTGATGTATTTAGATGCCGTGAACCTATACGGATGGGCGATGTCTCAACCAATGCCGTATGGTGATTTCGAATGGGTTGATACGGATATAGATGTTATGAAGATCGACGATGACTCTGACAAAGGATATATTCTGGAAGTCGACTTGGAGTATCCCCAAGAACTGCACGATTTGCATTCTGAGTTTCCTCTCGCTCCGGAAAAACGTTGCCCACCCGGTTCCAAGGAGGTTAAACTCCTTACCACTCTGTATGACAATGAGAAATATGTCATTCATTATAGAAATTTGAAATTGTATTTAACACTTGGAATGAAACTTACCAAGATACACAGAGTGTTGCGCTTCAGTCAAAGTAAATGGTTGGAACCCTACATTGATAAGAACATGGGCATGTGGATGGAGCAAACGAATAAATCGGCTAAACAGTTTTTCAAACTGATGAACAACTCGATTTATGGAAAAACTGTCGAGAATATAAGGAACAGAGTGGACATACGTCTGGCGACTCAGGACAAGCAGATCGACAAATGGATCGCGAAGCCGCAGTTCAAACACAGAACGATATTTTCAGAAAACCTTTCAGCGGTGCACATGAGGAAAATGAGTTTACTATTCAACAAGGCGATTTACGTGGGGATGAGCATATTGGACATATCCAAGACACTCGTATACGATTTCCATTACAATTTTATAAAGGCTAAATACGGTGATAAAGCTAAATTGCAGTACACAGATACCGACAGTCTGGAGTATCTGATAGAGACACCGAATTTTTATGAAGATATGAAACTGACACTCGACAGGTACGACACCTCCAACTACAAGAAGTATAACCAATTCAATATGCCACGGGTGAACAAGAAAAAATTGGGAACGATGAAAGACGAATTCGGTGGTGTAATCGGTAAGGAATTCGTAGGACTGCGATCCAAGATGTATGCCAACTATACTTTGGAGGGTGACGAGCTAAAAAAATCTAAAGGAGTAAAAAAATCTGTTGTAAAAAATGAAGTCACCTTCGAGGATTACAAGAAATGTTTGTTCGAGCAGAAAGAACTATACAAATCGATGAACATCATAAGAAGTCACGGGCATGAGTTGTACAGCGTCGAAATGTATAAAAAAGTACTATCCACGACTGATGACAAGCGATACATCTTGGAAGACGGAATCACCAGTCTGCCGTGGGGACACTACAAGATACCCAAGGATGTCGAAGCCGAATTGCTTTTGAACAGCAACATTTCACTGGAATAGAGAGCAAGTTGTTTTTATTTGTGAATAAAAAAATATATCTTTTAATCAATATCTTTTTTTATTTCCAATTTCCAATTTACTGATATTATTGCTTATTTTTGTTGGGACTTTTTTATGATACTATCCACCTATTTTCCTACACATTTAAATCATCATCTGTACATATTCCTTTTTAACGTCATAAGTGAACATGGTCTGTGATACCACGATGACGTAGGCCGTAGTGCCTTTATCAGCGACCGGACCGGAAACCGCGTTTGTAAAATCCAATTCGATTTGGATATCGTTTCTTTTTTTCTCGGTCGAAAACGGATGGAGATGTGTGTCTATCACCATCACCGGGTATTTGTTGATGAAATCGTTTATATTGAGATATACATCATCGTTTTTGAACATGACTTTTCTCATCGAACAGTAACTGTCGTATAGCAGCCTGTACTTTTTATCCGTGATATTCAAATTTTGCTGCTCCTGCGGGTACCGTTGTCCGTTTATTTTCACGTGGAAATTCTTTATATTTACACTGTCGAACTGACCGGGGTCTTTGGTCTGATCGTTCTTACGACTCGTCTGTAAACCGATTATCACAAAGACCGGATTGAGTATGTTCCGGTAGAGATTCGTTATATCGAACGTGTAATTGGAGCCTATCACACCGAATTTTTCAATACAATCCCAGCGGAAATATTCATATACCAATTCGCCTTTCTCGCTCAATTTCTTAAGCCCATCGATGAGCACGGCTTTCTTGGAGGGGTCGTAATCCACGAGGGGGACTTTCAACACGAAACTGGTAATTTTTATTTTTCCCTCCGCTGCGTCAACAGCATTGGTGCCGGAACCTTCAGTCCAGCGGTAGATGGCATCATCGTCTTCCGCACGGGTGAACGTTATTTCAAATCCACCCTTGTACATTGGATACTTTAGACTGTCAAAGAAGCCCAGACCCAGGTGGGCCAGCGTTCCCAGTGCTTCGAACTTACCGCCGCCCTTGTCGTAAGCCGATTTGAATCCGCTGCTGTAGTACGTGTTTTCCTCCGATCTGCTGTACGTGGTCAACCCTTTGATGGTGCTCGTGATACCGACTTTATCCACGGAATCGATGACTTGGTTGTGTTTTTTCAATTCGATACTCTTGAACAAATAAGCCGCAAAATTGTCCACAAGTTTGATGGGGTCCGTGCTGGCATAACTAGCGCCATTGGATTTCTTGACAACCTCCCCTTGGATGTGAAACAATATCCTGTTGTTGTAAAACGAATCCTCGTGGTCCAGTTTGAATGTGGTGAAATTATTGGGTGAATTAAAGTGCAAGTCCGATACCGGTAGGACCGTGACATATTCGCATCTCGCTATCTTATCCGATGCCTCTTCGTAATATTTCTCCATTCCTAATATAGGTTTTAGGTTTTCCAAATTCCAATGAAAAATAAGAAAACTGTTGTGGAAAGCAATAAAAAATAAAAAACACCGAATTCCTGATCGCTTAATAAAATCGGCTACTTGAACAGTTTTACGTTTTTGTACATGTTCAAACGTCTCAACCCGAGATTTCGAAAAACCCTTTTATCTACACCTTCAACATTTTTTATTACATCCAAACATCGCTCTACGTAGTCGAGACCCTTTGGCTGAGAAACCAGTTTTTCCATCTTATCGTGTATGAACTTTACGATGGCGATTTTTTCATTGTGAAAAGCGTTATTCCCGGCCTCCTCTTCGGCGCGGATAAACTTTAATCTTTCAATCAATTTATCATCATCATCGATGTATTTGTACTCGACGGGGGCGTGTGAATCTATCAACAATCCGCTGCCCGATGACTGTTTATACTCTTTCCAGATCTCACTGATCAAATTCACCCATTTCCAAGACTGACTGGACCTGGGGCGTTTCAACTTTGGATCGTTGTTCTGAAAAATCGCATCGGATTTTATCAGTATATCCTTGTAATTATTAAAGTCCTGGGCTGTGAAAGCGCCTGCACTTATTAGTTTTTCTCGCGTCGTACCCTCGCCCGGAGACGATACTCTGATTTCCGCTTTCGTCAACAGACTCCACAATCCCGGTGTGCCGGTATATTTATCTCCGGTGCTGTCTAATATGATATCATCATTTTCAATCGAAATAGTCTTCGATCCGATGGCCAGTTTGTTCAAGTTGAAATCGTAGCGAATACCGAACGATCTATCGTTGCTGGTAGCGAGATGTTGTTTGGCGATATCGCCAATATCTTGCCTTTCAGTGAATTCGCGGATCGAACGGTTTATCCTGCCTTCGTCTGGCGATTCTATTTCCGACGGTAAAGGATCGATGTGTGGTGATTCTCCGGGTGGAGGTGATTCTCCGGGTGGAGGTTCGAGCACATCTTCATCTTCACGAGGCAAAGGCACCTTCCGCGCCGCCATCAATTCTCGACCCGGTGTACTGAAAGCGCGGGGTCTAAAAATATCTTTCTTTCTTTGTATAGTTTTAGACACGGACAGACGTTGCGGTGGGGTCTTTTTATCGGAACCTTGCTCCTTGATCGCTTTGACAACTGGTTCTTGTCGCTTTTCAATCTCACGTTTTTCTTCAACTTCACGAATCTTTACTGCTTGGGATTCACTGACCAATTGGTTTTGCAATTTATCCAATTTTTTAGCCTCCTGCACAGTTAAAGGCTTATGTGCAGATATCGGTATGAAAGGAATTTTGGGTGCATATTGCTCACGTATCGGCGGATGTTTGCGAAACAATTCCGCTCGCTCTTTCACTTGTTCTTTTCGGATTTCCTCATTTTCCACGGCCCATTTATCTTGTAGTTTTTCAATTTTTTTACCCTCCTCCGCAGTCATCTCGTCGGGCCACATTTTGTCGGCCAACTTGTGTTTTTTAACTAACGTCTTGACAATCTCTTTATCGCTTTTCCTCTTCATCGTACTAATATAGGTAGTTGGGTTTTTAGTAGTAAATTTCAAATTGGATAATCGAAGTACAAAAGTGACGAATATTTTCACAAAAATTTTGAATCGAATAAAAAAACGTCCGACAACGTTTTTATTTAAAAAATAACGTTTACACATCGATTTTGAAAAACGTTCGCGGACGTTAGTTATTAAAAACAGCGTCTAGAAATCGATTTTCGAAAAACGTTCGCGGACGTTATTTATTAAAAACAGCGTCTAGAAATCGATTTTGAAAAAACGTTCGCGGACGTTATTTATTAAAAACATTTTTCATATTGCACATGTATTTTCCACACCGCGCTTTTTTCATCATATTTACCGTGAGAAACCCATAAGGTTTATTCCAACACTTGTTGCATATATTTTCAAATTCACCAAAAGTCATGTCCGATCCCACGAAATCATCGTAAATCCGTTTGGTGTGATGTTTATTCTGTTTGAAGACACAAAGGAAATTTATATTATTCCGTATGACTTGCATGTCCACTTTGCCGTAACTCTGGCTCAGGTAGACGCACGAAATCTTTTTATGCCTGCCTCTGATAAAATAGTCTTTAATACCCTTTTGCTCTTCCATCAGACAATCGTCGAATATCACAAGTGAATTATTCTTGCACTCGTCCACCGCCGGCAGTTCATCGCAATTGTTGAAGAAATACGCGATTCTCTTTTTATACCTTTTCTCCGCGTCCGAATAGGTTTTTCTCAGCTCAACATAAGCCGGCTGTTCTATGGATTTACTGAATACGTACAAGTTTTTAAATATAATACCGTTTTTGTTGTAAATGAAATTGAGCAGTAAATTGGTTTTGCCGCTGCCTGAAGAACCCACTATGAGACATCGCAATGGGCTGGGCAACAGGTTGTCTTCGAATGCCTCTTTGTAATATGAAACTATATCCATCACTATGTGGGTGAAACGACCTCTTGACATTCAGTAAAAAATGAAAGCGGAGAAATGATTTCAAAATTTAATTCTTTTTTAAATTAACGACATTGGAATTATTCACAAAACACACATATCTTTCATTGCATTTTTTACAGCTCTGATAAAATCGTAATCACCGTAAACCGATATACAATTCGTTTTTCGGTCGTGATCATATCGGACGTCCACTTCATCCATCATTTTTAAAATCTTGTTAATCAAGTTACCGTCGGGGATATATTCGACTTCATAACAATAATCGAACTCGCCAGTCACAATTTGCTCCTTATCAAAATATTTACTTTGTATATCAATGTACTTGTATTGCTTTACGTCGTCTTCATTTTTGCGTGCTTTGAGAATAGACAACACGTGATGGATTCTATTACTCTTCACCAGCGCTTTCAACCTCTTATTATCGTCTATCAGATTTTGTAATCCATAATGATCTTTTCGTAACGTTGGTAACAGTTCCTCTAACATCCATTCTTTAAATTCTTCATTTTTATTTTTACTCGCTCCCAATAGAGAACAAACACCCGAGTCGTCTATATATGCAGTATCAGGATGTTCATCGGCGAAACGGAGAAAGTTGTCGTGTTCTTTTAACTCTAAATATTTAATAATATGCTTTTTGCTAATATTGTCATAAATGGCTTTCCTAGGTCTCCTATATCCAAGTATTTTAGATACATCATTTCCTCTAAACCAGAATTTATTATGAGCATCGAATATAATGGTAATTTCATCTTTTCCAAAACTAAAACTATTATTCACAATGTCTATTTCATTATTCATTTTGTCTAATATATAAATTGACATTTTTAATGTTGTTTTTTATTGTTGAAAAGATGGTGAAAAAATGTATTTACCATTATTATTTTGCATATTTAAATTTACTATTAATAGTCCCCACGCCGGACTATCTAAATAAAAAATGCAATTCAATAGTCCCCACTCCGGACTATCTAAATTCAATAGTCCTCATGCCGGACTATCTAAATACAATAGTCCCCACGGAGGACTATCTGAAATTCAATAGCCCCCATGCAGGACTATCTGATATTCAATAGTCCCCACGCAGGACTATCTGAAATACAATAGTCCCCACCCAGGACTATCTGAAATTCAATAGTCCCCACGTAGGACTATCTGAAATACAATAGTCCCCGCCCAGGACTATCTGAAATTTAATAGTCCCCACGCAGGACTATCTGAAATGCAATAGTCCCCATGCAGGACTATCTGATATTCAATAGTCCCCACTCAGGACTATCTCATACAATAGTCCCCATGCAGGACTATCTGAAATTCAATAGTCCCCACGCAGGACTATCTGAAATTCAATAGTCCCCTTGCCGGACTATCTGAAATTCAATAGTCCCCATGCCGGACTATCTGAAAAATAAAAACAATAGTCCCAGCATAGGACTATCTGAATAATACCTAAAACATTGTACGTTGTAATTCTTTCTCGTAGAACCCTCCAATTATATCTTCACCAGTTTCATCCGCAATCTTATAAGTCGTGGGTCTCGTGTTTAAAACTTGCTTGATTACAAAAATCTCGGACGTCCAGTTCTGTTTGTATTTATTCGCGAAAACATCTTTTTTCGCCGTAATGCGGACTCTGTCTCCCACATCGAATTTCGCCTTTTTACGGGGTATTTTATTTTCCAATTCGTTGTACATTTTTAATAATGCCTGCTCGTTGCCTTTATTCACATCCGCGGGCCTCATTTTTATAGTATGGTGGAAATCGTGTTTGTTGTATTCGTCGGTCAATTCTTGCAATATGTCGTGCCACTTGTGCGAATTTCTAACTTGGAATTTTACTTTCAACTTCTCATTTAACGTTCTGTGATATCTTTCGATAATTGCGGATTTCTCCTCGCTCTCGGTGTGGTACAATTTAATGTTGTGTTTTTTCAACAACTTGTTAAAATGCGTATTTTTAAACTCTGTCCCTTTATCGGTGTGTAAGAGTTTAGGCGGTGAATGACCGTCATTTTTGGCCCGGGCAATTATTTTCTCAAAAGCTGATGACACATCCGGACCATCTTTTTTCTTCAAGGGCTCTGACCAAACGAACTTACTGAACGTGTCGATCACATTTAAAATATATCTATACCACTTGTTTTCCCTAGCATATTCTTTCAAAATCAACAGATCGGCCGCCCACAAGTCATCGATACCTTTCGTGACGATTCGGCGTTTTATAAACTTTTTCACGACGGGTCTGTGCAGCTCTTTAGCTTCCAAAACTTCCGGCGGGTCTTTGATAAACGAATTTCTCTTACTGCCGCATATCGCACAATTGGATATCGCAAGCAACCTTTTATTTCTCGTTTTGACCGTTTTGACATCCGTGGATGGTGTGTTTGTTTTACACTTTCTGCAATGCAATTCCATGTCTAATAATGCGCTGCTACTTTTAAAGTCGAATAAAATATTTGCAAATGCAAAGTCGTTTAAATAAATTGTACATTTGCGTGGATTGTGTGTTATATGTATAGGATAAGAAACGAGATGCAGCACAGACATAAAATCCAGTTGACCAAGGGTCAAAAGAATAAGTTGCGTATCGCTTATAAAAAGCAGAAACTCGCTATTTTAACTTTGAACAGAGATCAGTTGACGAACGGGAATGTCGAGGTGATGTTGACGGACGAACAACATAAACAAGTGTTGAGAGCCATAAAACATAATAAAGGCTTGAGATTGATATTGAGCCATTCGCAGTTGAAGAACAACATCGAAGGGGGTCTACTGAAAGAGATTCTGGAGTTGGCGGAAACGAGTATCCCCTATTTCAAGAAATTCGCTTCACCCCTGATCAAAGACAAAGTCGCACCAGCTATAAAAGATAAATTCGTTCCGTGGCTGAAAAAGATGATTGACGACGAGTTGGATACAATTATCGAAAAAGATCCGTCAGGTGCCGGATTAAGACAAATGATAAACAACCGACTCAATGCGGCTTTGAATGATGTACGGGTAAAAAAAATTAATTCCGTTGACGTTGAGCGATCTGGAAGTGTGGGCCAATAAATTGAAATTGAAGAATTTTCGCGGTGTTTTCAGACGAGAGCTTTTACCTGACGTATGTTGGAAAAACGAGTGCGGTATAATCAATCTCGGTGATCTGGACACACCCGGAACACATTGGACGTGTTATTATAAAAATGGTAAAAATGTAATTTATTTCGATTCTTATGGAAATGCGCCACCACCTTTGGAATTGGACAAGTACATGAAAAGTTTTGACATTCGTTATAATTCGGACCGATTTCAAGATTATGGCGATCCGCCAATCTGCGGGCATCTTTGTTTAGAAGTTTTAAGGCAGTTTTCAAATGGAATAACGTATGATGAAGTCAAAAACATTTTAAATAAAAATAAATACGCCTGGCTCGGGTGGTTTGATTGAGTCACTTTTTTATAATGCCCCCGTCAATAAATTGTTTATACCATTTTTATTTTTTTAAATAATTTATTACCACCCGAAAATCTGTTTTCCTAATATAGAAATGTCGTCATTTAGATCATCAAGTCAAACTAACCAGTCAGAAGCATGGAACCTGCTTTCCATGGAGCCCAGAGAACCCAAAGGGGTTTTGACTGACAAATTCATCATGAGGTTCGATCGGTATTTGAACTGGGATCTGCTCTCTTCCCATTATGATTTTCCAATCGAGATGTTGCGGATGTACCCGCACAGAGTGAATTGGTCCAAGCTGTTGAGGCGTATTAAATTTTCGGAGGAATTCCTAAGAGAGATGGTCCCCCATTTCGATGAATGTTGGGGTATCCTGTGTAAATATCAAACGCTGTCTGAAAAGTTTATTCACGATTTCGCAGGTAAAATCGATTGGAATTACGTGTTGTTGTATCAAAATGTATCTAGCAGATTTTTGGACGAACACAAAATGTATTTTGATGAATCCTAGTTGAGTGGCTCAGAGATGTTTAAAATAAAAACCCGAATTCGCGTGGATCGACCGGTTTGAATAAATGGTATTTAATATTTGCGGGATGAATAAAAACTAGTTGCTGTTTATTTTTTTATATAAAACCATTATGATGGAAAACATTTTTCCTAACATAGAAATGACGACTTTTAGACTATCGGGTAAGACTTCACAACTGACCTTGAACTTGGAACATCCCATTCACTTGGATGCTGAGTACAAGTTGGCACTCACCGGACTTTTCTGCGAATACAACTTTTATAATTTATTTGAGGGTTGTAGTGTTTTGTTTGACGGTGGAACGAAAATCGGTTTCGGTAAAGGTTTTTGGACATTTGATGCCATACAGAAACACATACAAAAAGGTGTGGATCCGCTGTTGCGCGGTAAAACGGATGATAAAAAGAATAAAGTCACGGTGGTTTCAATACTTAAAACTACGGGGTACCGGGTGAAAATCACTTCACCTATAAAATTTCACATGGAAAATCCGCTGCGGTGTTTGCTGGGTTTCGATGAAATTGATGCCCCCGAATACTTGGACACGTACAATGCGAAAAAACCGCACAACATAAGACGATGGGACATGATTGAAGTCCACTGTGATATCGTGGAAAATTGTTTTGTCAATCATGACGAACATTGGCACAAACACAAAGAGTCTTCGGTGTTGTATAGTTTCTTTCCATATGGTGAATTTGGTAATAAAATTGCTGTGATGCCTCGGCCGCCGCTTTACGTATCGTTGAAAAAAGGATTGAATAAAATCCAACAAATCAACATTTACATTACAGACCAAAATAATAATTTATTGCAGATGTTCGATTCGAATGTGCATATTTATTTGGAGTTGATTCGGGTGTAGTATTTTTTTAATTTATTGAAAATCGGCTGTTTCTATTTTTTTCTTGACGCCGCAAAACGTTATTCCTTGTATAGGTAAAAATGAACGGTCCTAACTTTAATGATTTACTGAAAGAAATCAATGGAAAGTCTTACATCAGGGTGGGTGACCTGGAAGTCGGTAAAAAATATTTTGTGGAAAATATGGACAAAATCTCTTCATCATACGGTATGAGAATATTAGTCACATGCGATGATGTGAAATTCTTTCTTCCCGAAAGCTGGAATGACAGGTTGACGAATAACTACATCAAACAACTGTTGAATTATAAGGGGAAACTCTATGTGCTGTACAACGGTAAAATAACACTTTCAGATAATAAATTCAAGCACAGTATCGAGTTTAAGGTTGACGAATAAAAATAGTTTTTTAAAAACATAATTTAAATACATTTTTGAAAATGCCCCGTTTAATTTATTTGATGTGGAAATCCGTTATGCATGCATTAGGAATCAATAATGGCTGAAAGCTACGGTTATTATTGCTTGACTGAAAAAGCATTTGAACCGTACAACGGATCATCTGATGCGGCCGGTCTTGATCTGAGAAGTGCGTATGATTATGTTGTACCGAAACGCGGTCAACAGTTGATAAAAACTGACTTGACTTTCAAATTCCCAGATGGGTGCTACGGGAGGATAGCGCCAAGATCTGGATTGGCTTTAAAACATTGTATAAGTGTAAATGCGGGTGTCATAGACCGGGACTATACTGGGAATGTCGGTGTTATCTTGATGAACACTTCTGATACCGATTTTCATGTGCGTCGTGGAGATAGGATTGCGCAGATCATCTGCGAGATGTATAAAAAGCCGCCGTGTATCAGGTTGGACAAAGTTGAACAAACTGAACGTAAAGACGGCGGATTCGGAAGCACCGGTGTAAACTGATTAAATTATAAAGAATGATGTTGGAAATCAAAAATGTCTCGAGATTTTTTTTTTCAACCTCAGATTTTAAGTAACGGTAATAACCAATCACAGCGCTCTTCCTTGTCACATGACCTCTTCCTACCAATCAAAACGCTCTTCCTTGTCACATGCCCCGTTTCCACCAATCAGACCCCTTTTCCTTCAGATGACGCAGAACTAACTTACAATGATCTACAAAAGCCCCAAGTCATCTACTACAGCACCTGCTCTCGGGACAGGAATCATCGTTTGTCATCTCCCCGGGACAGCAAACTGGCCCAAAACCATTCAAAATGAGGTTTACAAGAATAGGTTAAGAGAGCGCCTCGTACTTCCTTGGATTAAATTTCTGGATTAATTTTTTCTGGATTAAATACACCATTTGAAAAACCTGAAAAATGGCTTAAATTAACCTGAAATCAGATACAAACTGGCCCAGAACCAGTCAAATATGAGGTTTACGAGGGTTGGTTAAGAGGGCGCCTCGTACTTCCCTCGTACTTCCTCGTACTTCCCTCGTACTTCCTCGTACTTCCCTCGTACTTCCCTCGTACTTCCCTCGTACTTCCTAAAAACACCCTTGACAAAACCTGAGAAAATGTTGTAAAATGTTGTAAATGGTTGTAATTAGCCTACAATCAGATAACAAACTGGCCCAAAACCAGTCAAAAATGAAGTTCTCAGAGGGTCGGAAATCGGAAGTACGAGGTGTCCCAGAAACGGCCTTTCATATCTACTTAGAAACCTTGCCCCAAGTATGTATTATTCAATCACAAAATCATGGTTTATATTAATTTTAATCGTTTACAAAATAAATTTGTGTTAATTAATCGTTATATTCTTGTACACGTTTATTCTTTGACCTAATGCACTGTTCCATCCCAAACATATGTATTCATTATTTAAAGTTTTAGATAGGAATAATTAAATTGAGTTGTTTTATTACGTTATCTTATGAACTTAATTTAATATTGTGTTTAATATTTTCATGAAAGGATAACATTAAAGAAATACTATAAAAAAACTACTTGAATTTCAAGTTTCCGACATCATCAAGTATTAAGTTTAAAATTATTAGCAAAAATTTACATAATTTTTTTAAAGACCATAGCTCCACCACCGCCATGGCCCGTGAAGGTCTTCCAAAATACAAAACTAGCCACCTTCCCCGTTTTTTACAGTATATAATTTTCGTTTCAACGCCTATTAAAATAATTTTCATTATGATTATTTTATTTAGAACATTTAATTATTAAAATCAATTTGATGAAATTTATTTAATTAATATAGTTTATTAAAATAAACACAAATTAGGCTTATAATCCATTTTAAATTATTTATTTTATAAGAATATATCAGTTAATTTTCTTTATTGGATAATAAAAAACGTTGGGAGATTTTAAGTATACAAATTGTAGGTTTAAATTATCATTTATTTCTCGATTAGTGAGCGACTTGCTACTAAATTTATAAATTTAGAAGCTATAGGATAATTACAGCACAGCTATTTAAACATATTGAATTTTTGACGATAAAATAAATTTGTATTTTGTGAAAAATGTTCATGGAACAGTATTAAATACATCAGTCACCGCTCCAAGATGAAAATTTTTATGAAAAATGGCATTTTAAAGTTTGGCAAGTCATGTGTATATTAAATTTTGTCAACATGCTATCACAACCTTACAGGTCTCACCCGGCTCGCGCCTTTCCCCTCAATAGTGAAGGTACCGGGACACGTCCGGTTCTGTTGACCCTTCCAGTTGAGAACACATGTTATTTTACCCTGATACAAAAGGTACTAATAGTAATTCAAGAATAACAAAAGAAACCCTTCACAGAAATTATAAAGTAACAACATTCATCATAAAAGAATGTAATAATTTAAATAAAAAATTATTGCCAAACATTAAAACATTAATGTTTGGTATTAATTTTTTAAACATTTAAAACATTAAAACATAAAACTTAAAATGAAGAACTAAAAACAACACAAATGACTTGCAAGAGCAACTTTACAAGTCTCACCCGGCTCGCACCTTTCCCCTATCAGAGTACCGGGACACGTCCGATTCTATCGACTTTTATCAGTTGCCCCTACAAGAATAAAACTAAAAAATATATAACTGGCATTATTTTATATATTTAATTTCATTTATCTTTTATGCGAGTATTTATTAAAACTTATCCGAAACAAATACATTTGACAGTGGTGGTAGCTTGCAAAAATCTTCTTCCCGCAAGGCAACTTAAAGGATGTAAACTGTGTAAAACTAACGTTTAGCCAATCAACTCTTCACGTGGAAACAGCTCCAAAAAAAAAAAAAAATAAATAAAAAACTCCATCGCACGCACAATGCTTCGATAAATTGTCAGTAATTTACTTTTAGACACATTAAGAGATATAAAGAAAATAGTTCCACCACTACAAGAAAGGCCTCACTACCGTGGAACCCTTCCAAAATGAAACTAGAAACCTTGCCCCAAGTATGTATTATTCAATCACAAAGTCATGGTTTATATTAATTTTAATCGTTTACAAAATAAATTTGTGTTAATTAATCGTTATATTCTTGTACACGTTTATTCTTTGACCTAATGCACTGTCCCATCCCAAACATATGTATTCATTATTTAAAGTTTTAGATAGGAATAATTAAATTGAGTTGTTTTATTACGTTATCTTATGAACTTAATTTAATATTGTGTTTAATATTTTCAAGAAAGGATAACATTAAAGAAATACTATAAAAAAACTACTTGAATTTCAAGTTTCCGGCATCATCAAGTATTAAGTTTAAAATTATTAGTGAAAATTTACATAATTTTTTTAAAGACCATAGCTCCACCACCGCCATGGTCCGTGAAGGTCTTCCAAAATACAAAACTAGCCACCTTCCCCGTTTTTTACAGTATATAATTTTCGTTTCAACGCCTATTAAAATCATTTTCATTATGATTATTTTATTTAGAACATTTAATTATTAAAATCAATTTGATGAAATTTATTTAATTAATATAGTTTATTAAAATAAACACAAATTAGGCTCCTAATCCATTTTAAAATATTTATTTTATAAGAATATATCAGTTAATTTTCTTTATTGGATAATAAAAAACGTTGTAAGATTTTAAGTATACAAATTTTAGGTTTAAATTATCATTTTTTTCACGATTAGTGAGCGACTTGCTACTAAATTTATAAATTTAGAAGCTATAGGATAATTACAGCACAGCTATGTAAACATATTGAATTTTTGACGATAAAATAAATTTGTATTTTGTGAAAAATGTTCATGGAACAGTATTAAATACATCAGTCATCGCTCCAAGATGAAAATATTATGAAAAATGGCATTTTAAAGTTTGGCAAGTCATGTGTATATTAAATTTTGTCAACATGCTATCACAACCTTACAGGTCTCACCCGGCTCGCGCCTTTCCCCTCGATAGTGAAGGTACCGGGACACGTCCGGTTCTGTTGACCCTTCCCAGTTGAGAACACATGGTATTTTACCCTGATACAAAAGGTACTAATAGTAATTTAAGAATAACAAAAGAAACTCTTCACAGAAATTACAAAGTAACAACATTCACCATAAAAGAATGTAATAATTTAAATAAAAAATTATTGCCAAACATTATAATAAAACTTAAAATGAAAAAAATAAAACCACACAAATGACTTGCAAGAGCAACTTTACAAGTCTCACCCGGCTCGCACCTTTCCCCTATCAGAGTACCGGGACACGTCCGATTCTATCGACTTTTATCAGTTGCCTCTACAAGAATAAAACTAAAAAATATATAACTGGCATTATTTTATATATTTTATTTCTTTTATTTTTTATGCCAGTATTTATTAAAACTTATCCGAAACAAATACATTTGACGGTGGTGGTAGCTTGCAAAAATCTTCTTCCCTCAAGGCAAGTTAAAGGATGTAAACTGTGTAGTAGTGGGGTTTGGTTACTTTCAAAACGGAAGTCGTGCCAATTGCCAGCCGCTGCCGGCCAGCTGCCATCGGCCAGCTGCCAAATCAGTCGCTGCCGCCATATGCCATGCCATATAGCTTTAGGTGGGGAGAGGCTAAATCAAATGAAGGGGTGGAGAAGGGGTGAGGAGATGGTGTTAATTTTTGAAGTATGAGTTAGTGTATAAAGGAGAGGGGATAATTGCTTCAAGGTTATATGGAGGGGGTTTTAAAAAAGACTGAACTCTAAGAGTTCAGTTTATTGGTGATCATCATACAGGTCAGTCGAAACCGACAAGGGATTGAAGATTAGCTTCTACATCATTTATTGTTGTAGAAGATACATCTGGAACTTGTACAGGGTTCTGAGGAGTTGTTGAAGTTGAATTTCTAGAAGGATTTTCCCTTGGATGAGTTGTTGATGATACTTCATGAACTTGAACATTTTCTTGGTTGGTTTCCATTATTATTGTAGTGTAAATTAGAGTGGAGATGTTGTTAGCTGAAGAGCATAGAAGATAATGAAGTAGGAATTATTGTCGGGGCCCTTATATAGGGAATGGTGGGGGTAAAATAAAAAAACTTGTTGAACACAGTCGATAGGTGTAACAAGTTCTAAGTTATTTAAGTGTAACATAGAACGTAAAATGTCGTAAATAACACTATCATCAACATTAACCTGAGAAGTTGTTGAACAGTATAATGGGTTAAAACTGTACTTCTTCCTAATTCTATTTAAATTAGTTTTACACTTTGAAATTGAAGGTTTAGAAGTACTTCGTAATATGTGTTGTGTTCGCAAAAGCTTTAATTTTAAACATTGTGCAGTCATTATAATCGATGTGTTAAGTTCAGAAGTTAAAAGAAGACTGAGATATAAAATGAAGTGCAAAAGAAATTGAAAGAGAAAGCCAGAGTAGTAATTTTATAGGTTAGAATTTACAAAGGCTATTTCATGGATAATTCTAACCTCAAACCTAGTAAGTGAAGTAGTCATAACATAAAACTAACGAGAGATGATGACCCGAGCGGATGCGAGGCAATGAATGTTTGTAGCGAGATAAACTACCCACCTTTATAGAGGCAATAACTCCAGCCAGATGGCGGCAGATGGCAAGCAAATGACTGGTTGACCGACTTTCACTTGAGTAGTAAGAGAAGTAGGGTTCTGTGTCTATCCCTACTCCTTGGGGTCAATGACCGACCGGAAAGGTCAATGACCTCCCCCCCCCCGAAAAAATGGAGCCCCCCCCCCCCGAAAAAATGGAGCCCCCCCCCCTTCCCCTACTCTTTCCCCCACTCCTTCCCCCACTCCTCCAGGTCAATGGCCGGTCACCACCGGTTGTTGACTTTATGTGGTGAAACCAGACTAAATATGGCAGCTGCCATGGATAATTCTAACCTCAAACCTGCTGCGCATGCAACAATTTCTCTGGATCGGAATGAGTCTATGCTATGCGCATGCGCCTAGTCTTGTATTACTCACTTTAGCGCTACTGCACATGGATAATTCTAACCTCAAACCTTGGTTTTGTGTTGTTGCGCATGCGCCGCTCCCCACTTCTTTACCTTTCTTTTATACTGCTGTGAACTGGACTGGATTGAACACTGTACTGGAGTGAAACAACTTCCCCCACTCTTTGAAAAACCCGAGGAGCGATAGGAGCTATACCTTTGCTTCAGTTGCCAACAAACTTTCATAGCGAAAGGTTGTTGGCGACTCAGCAAGAAGTTTCAAATATATAGTAGGCCTATATATATTTGAACTTCTTCTACTATGTTGCGTTTTTTAATGCAATATGGTATGTGTGTGTGTGTGTGTGTTTAGTTGTAAGGTGTATTTAATTTAAGAAATAATTTACGCATTGCGATGTTAGTTATAAGTTGGGTTTAGCATTAAGGTGTATTAATTTTTAAGAATAATGATGGTATTTAGCATTAAGGTGTATTAATTTTAAGAATAATGATGGTATTTGGTTGTGTTGAATTATTTGGTTTTTAATAATTTATGTTTGTTTTGTGCATTTGTTTTGCCTTACAGCTAGATGTTAGGGGGTAGATTAACTGTAAATTCAGAAGTTCAGTTGAACTTCATTTAAAATGGGTGGGACATCCGCAAGTCGGACTTTTTTTTGCATTTTGTTTAGGAATATGATGGGTGGGATTAGTTTGGGTGGGGTTAGAGTTGCGTTTCTGCATTAACTGTTCCAGTTTCCCTGAAATTAATGGTTACGCTTTGATGCGGACGGGAAGTTACGCTTTGATGCGGACGGCCCAGGGACCTCCCTTGCAGAACGTAACTAGTGGGTTGGGAGTGGGAACCGCTAGGCAAACAGGGTGGTGGGAACAGTATTACTGTTCCCATCACCTTGGATCATTATAAATCTTGAATGACCTTGACCCACTTTCGGAAAGGTCAATGACCCCCCCCCCCGAAAAAATGGAGCCCCCCCCCCCGAAAAATGGACCCCTCCCCCCCTTCCCCTTCCCCCACTCCTTCCCCTACCTCCTTCCCCCACCTCCTGGGCCAATGACCGGTCATGACCGGCTGCTAACCCCCTCTCATTTGCATACCGTTATAAAAGCCGAGCCAGCCGCGGCCAGTGTTTCATTCTGATTCCAGACGTTACGCTGCGAACTTAGAGTTATAACCATGTCTTCTGTACCGACTACTACTTCTACTTCGACTTCTATTTCTACTACAGCTGTTCCTGCATCTAAGAAAACTCTTCGCCTCAAAAACCTTCCTGATTGCTACAAGAACCGACTTGCATCTCAACCTTCAACTTCTAGAGCTATTCTTCCGCCAACTAACACTTCTAGACTTCGTAGTATTTTTTCACCGCCTTCGCCTTCAAAAAACTCCGCACCACCATCAACTACTATGCCGCCACCGCAGAAGCCAGTTCATCACTATCCTAATACCCCTTCCGTTGAAACCATTGTTCATCGTCTTAGCACACCTATTATCCCACTATCACCATTGCCTCCTACCCCACCACTTAGTACACCTAAAGATCATACCTATCACAAAACTGATTCCTCTCAATCTGCTACTAAACCATCTCCTAAATCAGCTCCTAAACCAACTCCTAAACTTACTCCTAAACCTACTCCTAAACTTACTCCTAAACCTACTCCTAAACCCGCTCCTTCAGAGCAATTTCAATTATTACAAGAAGAGCGTCGTAGGGCATTTAGCCGTCCCACTACTTGCCCTGAAATGCTTACTAGGGGAATTAAGAAAGGATCACCTTGTGGGAGGAAATGTGTAAAAAACGAAAGTTTTTGCCGTGTACATGTCGTAAAACACATTTCTGAACCACAAGTGACAGAAATCCCCACTGTTGAATACCAATCCAAAATTATTGGTGTGAAAGGAAATAGGCTTAAGAGAGGTTGTGTCTATTTTTTTGAAAGTGTTATTGACAACGAACACATTTTGGCAACTTGTAACGGCTTAAGATATAATATTAAAGTGATTGAATCCTTGCGCAAAGAGAAATCAGTTTATGAGTTAGACTCTAAAGACTATCTCCTCAGACACAAACTGGATGGTATTACAAGGTGGGGGCGTAGCAAGTAAATTCACATAGCTTTTTCCAAATTATTGCTTAAAAAAATACTGGGGGAGAAACACAACGCGTTATAGCGTTGTGTTTCTCCCCCATTATTTTTTAACACTCTAAGTCTCGTGACCTACTTTCATGTGAGTAGTGAGTAAAGGATGGTTCTGTGTTTGTCTGCATTCCTTCGGGTCAATGACCGGACCTGAAAGGTCAATGACCCCCCCCCCCCCCGAAAAAATGGAGCCCCCCCCCGAAAAAATGGAGCCCCCCCCCGAAAAAAATGGAGCCCCCCCCCCTTCCCCCACTACTCCTTCCCCTACCAGTCCTTCCCCTACCACTCCTCTGGGTGAATGGCCGGTCATGACCGGTTGTCTACTTTCATTTAACCGTTATACTAGCTACTCCAGAGTCTTCATTCTAATCCGTGAGGCCACTGCCGCAACATGCCTACTCTATTAGAATTATGTTTGCGACAGATAGTTTCAAATATAGTGTTGGTGGAACTTGCATTTCAAGATGCAAACCTTCCACTAACACTACGTCAAGAAGTGTATTCTTTTTATAGGGAAAATTTTGGAGTTTTTCATTACCTTAAGTATAAATTTATGGATGGAACAAATATGTGTCCAGAATGCGGTTCGGCTGCAATAGGAAATGGAAGATTGGATTTTATAATAGATGGTGGAGTTTATGAATACAAATCTTACTTGTCATACAAGTTTATCATCCCAGAAGAAGAAAAATGCGATATTTGTGCACTTAATTTGTACAAGTTTATACAAGCCGATCCTGCTGAAATCCATTTGGAAAACAACATTGAAGTCCCTTATTTTTTTATGCCTTAAGCTCCATAGCAGTCCACCAAACCCAGCCAAACGGCCCTTTTCAGGGCCACCTAAGACTTAAATTTAGGGATGTAAGCTATTTAGCTTACATGCGACTTAGCAGAAATAAGTTCTGGTACATGGCTAGTTTGATCCGTGTAGTAGTAAGCAAAGGAGGGTTCTGTGTCCATCCCCACTCCTTAGGGTCAATGACCGGACCTGAAAGGTCAATGACCCCCCCCCCCCCGAAAAAATGGAGCCCCCCCCCGAAAAAATGGAGCCCCCCCCCTCTCCCCCACTCCTTCCCCCACCTCCCGGGCCAATGACCGGTCATGGCCGGCTGCTAACCCCTCTCATTTGCATACCGTTATAAAAGACGCGCCGGCTATGGCTAGTGTTTCATTCTGGTTTCTTCCACCACTCTTGTTGCTTCGCCGCTCTTGTTGCTTTGTTCCTGCCAGTTTTAATATCTTTATTTTTAAAATGCTTCCTTACTTTAATGAAAATTTTAATCCTTCAGAAAATGCAGATGTTTTTCAACCACCTGAAGATGGTTTCCAACATCATGAAGAAGATGCTTTCCAAGAACATGAAGAAGATGTGATAGAAGACATGGATAATAGCAGTGAAGATGAAAGTGAAGATGACAGTGAAGATGAAATTGAAATTAATGAACAATTCAAAGTATATTTTATAGAAACACAATTTCCTTTTGATGTAGTTGAAAGATTTATTTTTGAAGCACATAGATGGCTAAATTTAGGATTCAACATTATAATTGGTTCACCTATTGTCTACAATAACAGTAACTTCTTCCTTCTAACTCCAAATGATCGAGAACAAATTCTTACTTGGCAGGACGATGTGATGAGATCATACGAACTGAACATTGGTGTTGGGTACTTTGTTGCAAGAGTGGCTTAATAACCACATTACCCTTCCCCCACCTCCACCCTATCCCTTCCCAATCCTTATTCCTTCCCCCTCCCCATATTTAAAATTTATAAAAGTGGGGCTATGAACCTTCAGGTTTCTAGTCTGTACTCGCACTTTGTGCCGTGAAGTACATCTCTTGTATTTTTTTCTCCACCTTTTAAAATATTATTTGTTTGAAAAAATGCCTCCTAATGTGAATTACCATTTTAATTCTTCCGAAATTTCCGATGTTTTTGTACAACCTGAAGACATTTTAAATAATGGTAGTGAGAGTGAGAGTGAAGACGATGATGATTATAGTGTTGAACTTAGTGAAGAACGTAAAGTCATAGCAATTGATCCACAATTTCCATTTGATACAATAGAAAAGTTTATGGTTGAAGCTAATAAATGGTTAAATTTAGGATGTTATATACGAATTGACTCTTTTATATTGTATGGTGATAGTCATTCTTTACTTGTCACACCAAATGACAGAGACCGCATGTTGCAGTGGGCACAATCTATGATGGAGTGCTATGAACAAGGTGTAGACACTGGTGGCTATTTTCTTGCACAAGTAGTGTAATAACAAAAATTACCTTTCCCCCACCATACACCCTATCCCTTCCCAATCCTTATTCCTTCCCCCTCCCCATTTTTAAAATTAATAAAAAGGCGGGCTATGAACCTCCAAGTTTCTAGTCTGTACCTACACCTTGCGGCATGAAGATGCTTACCAGAATTGATGATTTTATAGCCAATGATATTAATATATGGAGTTTGATAACAAACTTACGGATGAAAATTGAAGAAAAAATTATGGCAAACAATGAGCTAGGAGTTATAGTTTTTGTTTCATTAGTAGAACATTTTGAAATTTTGTATAGTATAAAAGTAACAATTAACAATATTAATGAACTATTTCCTTGGACAATTTTTATTCGCAATAAAGTTGAAGAGCAGAAAATTATAGTAGATGTGACAGCAATGAAATATAACCTAGATAGAGAAGAATAGATATAAACCCCCTCCTATTACTTGGTTTTGCAAAAATAGTGGGGGTTGGAGTATATATAAGACTAAGTAACCAATGCATAGTTTGTTATTTGAAGTAAAAGAAGTAGTAAGGAAACATGTTGTCTAGAGATACTCCATTTATTAATTATTCTCAAGTTAAAGATGTTTTTGAAAGCACAAATGAAATACAGGAAGAAAACATAGAGGAAACTTATGACGAAACTGATAATGATTCTATGATGGAAGAGGAAGAAATGGTACAGATTGAACAAGAACTATTTGAAGAAATGATAAATGATAGTGATGAAGATATAATTAAGGAAGCTATTGAAATATTTATATTGGATTCATCATTGGAATCACCCATATCACCTTTACTGTCTTCTGAATCTGAATCTGAATTGGACTAAGGTACCCCCACTATTTTGAAGAAGTAGTGGAGGGAAAATATCCCCACCACAAGTTAAAAGTTGGTGGGGGAATGTTTATAAATGTGTTAAATATTTGTGCAGGAGATCAGTCTTAAAGAGACTAGTGACCGAAGATGTTTCGTAAAATACCTTTTGATCCTTCATACTACAATCTGTTTGATATACATCGTTTTCCAGACATTGAGGAGAAATTGTACAAGAAATTTTGTTCTCTACTGGATAAACCACAAAAACTACCACCTAATACTTTTACCTACAAGCTACCTATCATGGACAAGGACGATGTAAGCAAAATACCATTGGTTCAAGTCAAATTTTTGGAAGAAAAAATTCTTGTTTGTGTCAGGGAAGTATTTCACAATGATTATTCAAAAAAATTGGCTTTCAACTTTATTCAAGAACATGCGGGATCTGAAAGAGAACAGTATCCCGAACCATATTACAAATATCTTTTCGAGAATGGAGCGAGTGTAACTGTAGAAATAACCATTACATTAGTATAACTCTCCCTACCATTGACGTCTCCCCACCATTGGCATCTCCCCACTACTGACTTAAATTTGATGGATAAATGTGTTGACTATCTGTGTAGAAGCTCACTCTTCAAGAAATTGTTGATCAAAATGTTTCATCATGTACCGACTTCTTCCTTCAGGGAAAAACAAAGATTAAAACGACTAGAAAAAGAAAGACAAGACCGAGAAGATATGAAGATGGAATTCAATAGACTACAATTTCAAATACCAGGAATTGAACTTGGAGCACCAAGATTGAAAACTCTCCACTGGTCTGGAAGTTATATCAAATTTTTGAAAGTACAAGTTGAAGCAAGAGATCTAAAATTGAAAAGATTAGAAATGGAAAATCGAGAATTGAAGAAATTAATATCACACATGTCTGGTAATACAACTGTTCAAGAAGGTGAAGAAGAAGGAAAAGAAATTTTAGGAATCTAAATTATCAGCACCCCTTTTAGAGAATAGGGAATAGATCACTTTGTGGTAATGTAATAACATGCCGCTTAGTGATCTATTCCCAGTTCTCGCTTAATATCCGATGACCTTGACCTACATAAAAGTGGTGGGGGTAAGAGCATATAAAGAGATAGTTATGGATATAACTTTCAGTACAAGTCTAACACTATGGACAGCTTGTTAGTTTTGTGTTTACAACAAATTATCAATAATGGGTTTCTTTACCGTTATATAATAACATCAAATAAATGTGAAATACCTCAACCAATTCGTGAAATGGTCATGAAATTTAAGAAGGACAATAGTGGATTTGGTATTTATCTTGCTTTTATTTTTGAAGATGGAACAAAAATGTGTCATGATTGTGGAAAAGCATCTGTTTTAGACTTTGAACAATTTGAAGATGATGGAGGTAAATTAGTTCACCTTGTAAAAGGCCAAGTGATGAAATTTGAAACAGTCAAGAAAAAATGTAACATTTGTGCACAAAACTTGTTTGAATTTATTAAGTATAGTGCATTAAAATCATGATATCCCTTCTACATATGAAGAAGGTGGGGAAGAAAAAGAGTGGGGATTATAAAGTGGTGGGAGAACTTGTATAAATGTAGGCTGTTTGAAGAGACTTTTAATATTGTTGCAGCATTTGTTGAAACAACATGCAGTTCGAAGTTTGCCATTTTAAAATTAAATATGAAGTTTGGAGCTCTGTTGCAGGATTTGTCAAGTCTAAAGAAGATAATCAAAAGTTGCTAAATGTACATTGCTATATTCACAATGAAGAAAGTCATGACAAAATAATGGCATATTTAAACACACCTAATGTAACATCAGAAAGCTCTGCATTTATAAAATATTTAAAAGAAGAAGATTTGGATGTGACCCTAGAAGTTTGGTATCTAATTTAAATTATTGTGGTGGGGGAAATGTAGAAGTTATTGGTGGGGGAAATGAGATAAAACCAGCAAAATTGTAGAACAGAATTCACTCTATACAACGATGGAGCATCCTTCCACAACACCTGTATTGGCATCTGTGGATTGGCATCAAAATTATCAACCAAATACTTCAAGTTCAAATTGTTATGAAAATCATCAGCCTAGCACTTCAAATTCAAATTGGTATGAAAATCAGCTGCTTAGTACTTCAAGTTCAATTTGGTATGAAAATCAGCAACCGGCCACTTCAAGTATAAATTGTTATGGAAATCAGCAAACTATTACTTCAACACAAAATTTCTATGAAAATCAACAGCCGACAACATCAACTAATTTTTGTACATCAGTATTTAAAGTATCAAAACCCCATTTGGATTGTAATAAGTTAATATCAGCTCAATCAGGAAGAATCAGGAAAAACACATACATGAGAGAAAGGTGCAAGAAAGAAAGGATAGAATTTACAAAATTACAGTTAACAGTTCCCTCTATTAAAGTGGGATGTACTAGAATACAAACTTTGCAAGCAACCAATGCATATTTGTTGGAATTGTTAGAAAAAATTGAAAAGTTGGAGAAGAAGAATGAACATTGTAAAAAGTAAACACTCATTCCCCCCAAGAAAAACAAAAAAAAAAATAATAAAATAGTAAAATGAAAAAAAAGTAGGTGTAGAATAGAGAGCGAGGAATAGATCACTTTGTGGTAATGGACTAACATGCCACTTAGTGCTCTATTCCTCGTTCTCGCGTTATATTGGATGACCTTGACTTACATTAGTAGGGTGGGGGAAATTGAAAATGGTGGGGGAAAGTGTATAAAGGAGAAGCCTACTGTAGAGGAATCACTCTGAAAGTAAACTTGTCAGAAGTATGGACTTGACCACAAGCAAAGAAGAAGATAGAAAACAAAGATTTCGAGAAATGGCTAAAGTAAGAGAGTCAAGAATAAGGTTGAGATTTTACAAACTACAGAGATTGATTCCTGGTGTTAAGTTAGGAGAAATAAGATCAAGAACGGTAGACATGGCGGCTGATTACATCAGTTACTTACAATCGGAATTAATGATAAAGGAAGCAAGAATAGAAGAGCTGGAGCACAAGATAAAACAACATATTGAAACATCGAACAGTGAACCTATAAATTGTGTAATAAAAGAAGAAGATGTAAAAGACTTAAATTAAACAAAAAAAAAATGAACTTGGACTTTGGTTATTGATTGGACACTTCTTAGAGAATGGGGAATAGATCACTTTGTAGTAATGAATCATCATGCTGCTTAGTGATCTATTCCCAGTTCTCGCTTAATCAAAAATGACCTTGACATACTTAGCAAAATATCATATAAGCCGGATCAAAAACAGTTATTCCTCATTTACTGGAAATGGCTCCTGTGGACAACACCGATTATCCAAGGAAATCTATGATTGAAATATTGTATAAAATTCAATTAGAGGATTTAAATATGGAAGAAGATGAAAATAATAGCGAAACTTCAGAAGTAGAAACTATAAATGATATGGATGTGGATGTAACAACATCAGAAGAAGAAAATGCCAATGATGTGGAGAATGAAAATTTGGATATGGATGTAGTAATATCAGAGTCTTCGTCATCATTTGAATATGAAGAAATACATATTGAAACTCCAATTCATATAGAGAATACTAATGAAGAATCTGTTTGTAGAAGATTAATATTTTGTCCAAGACGTTTGTTTTCTTCTGAAAGTGAAGAAGAAGAAGAAGATGAAATAGTAGTGGGGGAACTATTATAAAAGAAGGAAAGGGAGAGCTCATTTCATTTCTTGGCGAAATTTTGAAGAGTGAACACCACCAAACATGTATCATTGCGATAAATGTTTGGAATCGTTTAATGATGATATTCTGTTAGAAATACATAAGGAACTAATTCACAACAACATAGAAGAACAAGAAGAAAAAGAAGAACAAAATGAAATAACAGCAAGACCTACAACAACTTTACCAAATTTACAAGTATCAGCTTTACCCGGAAAGGTAGTAATGCATCATAAGATTCAAAATGAAGATTTAAACTTAGAAGAATTTATTAGAGAAGCAAAACCAATCATCAGTAGAACTTTAAAAGAAGAATTAAAAAGATTAAATTTTCTCAAATTTGGATTACTACTAGAAGCTATGTTTATAAATGTACAAGAAGAATTATCACCAAGAGGATTTATAACTAAAAATCAAACTATCATAGGAAGTTCAGACATTGATTCAATAGTTGAAAAATGTATAGAAGAAATATTAACTAAAATTCAGGAACATGAAGGACGAGGATCAGGGTGGAGTCTTATAAGTATTGAAGGATTAAATATAAGAGTTCATAAACATGGATATGGACTAATGGGATCTAGTTATATTCGTTTACCAAAAATAATTGAGGATACAAGATCATGTGTTAATGTGAAAAATCAAGATAACGAATGTTTTAGATATGCGATGACATGTAAATTTGTACCAAATCATTGTAATGAACCAAACCAGCACTATGAAAATCAAAGATATAGATATAACTTTCAAGGAATTAGTTATCCTGTATCACTAAAAGATATATCAAAATTTGAGAAGAAAAATCCCGGCACATCTATTAATGTTTTTGGATTAGATAGTTCAAATAAAGTTTATCCTTTACGTATTGCTAAAGAAGACCTAGCAGATCATACAGATTTACTACTACTAACACAAGGAGATGTATCTCATTATGTGTATATAAAGAAATTTGACTCTCTTGTTAATAAACAACTTTCAAAAAATCGAAACAAAAAGCTGATCTGCAAAAGATGTTTTAATTTCCAACGAGAAGGAAGACAAGGAATGGAATGGTTACAAGAGCACAAAAGATTATGTAACAATAATTATGAAGCAAAAATTATTTTACCTTCAGAAAGCAGAGCATTTGTTACATTTCAAAAACTTCATCATCAATATCGTATCCCTATAGTTGTATATGCGGATTTTGAATCAACACTAATTCCTATAGAAGATGAAAATTGTGAAGCTAGAAAAAGTGTCAAATATCAAATGCATAAACCAAATAGTTTTTGTTTAATGGTTAAATCAACATTATCAGAAGAACATTTAAACCAATATGGATTAACTTCAGAACCTCTAGTATATCGTGGTGAAAATGTGGAAACAATATTTCTTGACCATTTATATTTAATAGCTGAAAATGTACAAAGATTATATACAAATATCATGCCAATGAAACCGATGGAGGAAGAAGAGGAAATTCAACATGAAAATGCAACTCATTGTTTCTTATGTAAAAATGAATTTACCATTGACAATTATAAAGTTAAAGATCATGACCACCTTACAGGTTATTACAGGGGTGCTGCTTGTAATAAATGTAATTTGAGCTATCGTTTACCACTATTTATTCCTGTGATTCTGCATAACCTCAGTGGGTATGATGCTCATTTTATAATACCTGAATTAGGAAGAGACGATGGTTCAATAGATGTGTTGGCTGAAACTTCAGAAAAATTTATAAGTTTCTCTAAAACAGTTGGAAATGTCAAATTAAGATTCTTAGACTCCTACCGATTTATGCCGTCGAGTTTGTCTAAACTTTCTGAAAATTTAAGGAAACAAGATTTTATTGAAACAAAGAAGATTGTAAGTAATGACAAACTGGATCTTGTACTTCGGAAAGGTGTTTTCCCATATGATTATATAGACAGTTTAGAAAAGTTTAATGAAACATCACTTCCGCCAAAAGAAGAATTTAAAAGTAAACTATATGACATGGACATATCTCAAGAGGATTATGATCATGCATGTAAAGTATGGAATGAATTAGGATTTACAACATTGGGAGAATATTCAGATTTTTATGTTAAATTAGATGTAACTTTATTATGTGATATAATGGAAGAATTTAGAAATACATGTTTTGCAGCATATGGATAGGACCCTCTTCATTCATACACTTCACCTGGACTAGCATGTCAAGCCATGTTGAAAGAAACAAATTGTAAATTACAACTTCTTACTGATATAGATATGGTTTTAATGTTAGAATCAGGAGTTCGAGGGGGATTGACACAAAGTGTAACCAGACATGTTAAGGCTAATAATAAGTATCTGCCCGATTATGATGCATCAAAACCAACAACATTCCTAGGTTATTTCGATGCAAATAACTTATACGGATGGGCAATGTCAAATCCCCTTCCATATGATAATTTTAAATGGATAGATCCAGAATCAATTGGAAACATAATGGATATACCAAAGCATGGTGAAACTGGTTACATTTTTGACGTCGATTTTCAATATCCTGAACATCTTCATGATCATCATTACGATTTACCACTTCTTCCAAAGACTGAAATTTCCCCTACTGGAAGATGGCCAAAATTATTAATGACTTTAAACAATAAGTATAGGTATGTTGGACATTATTGGATGATACAACAGGCTTTAGACTTGGGATTAAAAATTACAAAAATTAATCGAATACTACAATTCTCTCAATCTTGTTGGCTGAAACCGTACATCGACAACAACACAAGAAGAAGAGCTGCTGCTACATCAAGTTTTCAAAAAGATTTCTTCAAACTGATGAACAATGCAATATTTGGCAAGACTTTAGAAAACAAAAGGAAACATAAGGATATTAAATTAGTAACTGATCCAGTAAAATTACAGAAATTAGTGCAACAACCAAACTTTGGTTCATCTGTAATTATAAATGAAAATCTTGTCGTTATTTCTATGAACAAAAAATCAGTTGTATTGGATCGTCCTTTATATCTTGGAATGTCAATATTGGATATTTCTAAAACACACATGTACGAGTTTCATTATAAGAAGTTGGTTAATTATTATGGAAGAGATAACATTGGTATTGCATATATGGATACGGATGCACTTATTTACTGGATTAAAACAAATGACATGTATGAGGATTTACGGACCTTTGTATATAAAGATGATTTTGATTTTTCCGATTATCCTAAGGACCATCCAAATTACGACTATGACAAAAACAAAAAAGTATTGGGAAAATTTAAAGATGAAACAAATGGTGTACCGATGATGGAAATTGTAGCATTAATGTCTAAACTGTATTCATTTCAACTGTACATAAATGAAAGGAACGAATATCAAGTCACAAAGAAAGCTAAAGGAATAAAGACATCTTTCCTAAAGAAGAACGTACAGTTTCAACATTATAAAAGATGTTTGTTTGAAAATGTTGAAACAACTGCAACATTTAACACTATTAGAAGTTATAACCACCAACTTTTTAGTGTCAAACAAACAAAGTGGGCATTAAGCTACAAAGACGACAAGCGACATATTTTAGAAGATAAAATTAATACTCTACCATTTGGCCACTATTCCTTAAACCCTATTGACCAGTAAACCTATTCTTCGTCCTTTACCTTCTTCCTTTTTTCCTTTCCGTAAAAAAGAGGGAACATGGCAAGCCCAATGCCATGTTCCCTCTTTTTTACACTAATATAAAATGACCTTGACCCATATTTCAACTATATATAAGAGAATAAACCATTGTATGGATCAGTATTTCTACAAACGGTGTACAAGCAACACTTTAAGATGGAAAGTGTAAAGGATAAGATTGTAAATGAACTACATAAACCAGCAAGAAGAAGATTTCCAAGAAGAAGTACAATCATTAAAGGAATGAATGATCTTTACCAAGCTGATCTCATTGAAATGATACCACACAGTAAAGTAAACAAAGGATTTAAATATATTTTAACAATTATAGACTGTTTTACTAAAATAGCTGATGCTTTACCGTTGAAGGACAAGACTGGTAAAAGTGTTACCAAAGCTATGGAAACAACAATACAAAAAAATAAATTTAAAATTAAACATTTACAAACGGATGATGGAAAAGAATATTTTAATAAAGATTTTGGAGCTTTGATGAAAAAATATAAAATAAATCATTATTCTACAAATTCTGAAGTTAAAGCTTCAATAATTGAAAGATTCAATAGAACATTAAAAGGAGCAATGTATAAACAATTTTCAAAACGAGGATCATATGTGTGGTATGACATATTACCACAACTTATAAAAGAATATAACAACAAATATCATCGTACCATCGGAATGAAACCTATCCAAGTAAACAGTGCTAATGCTAAAATTGTATTACAACGCATCAAAAATAATACAACACCAAAAATAGAAAAGTTACAACCAAAAAAGTTTAAGGTTAATGATAAAGTTCGTATAAGCAAATACAAAGGTGTATTTAGTAAAATATATCTGCCAAATTGGACTAATGAAGTATTTACAATTTATAAAGTGCAACCAACTATACCTGAAACTTACATTTTAAAGGATAATAAGGGTGAATTACTTCAAGGTGGATTCTATGGACATGAGTTGTTAAAATCAACAGTTGGTGATGTATATCTTGTTGAAAAAATTTTACAAAGGAAAAAGGATATGGTTAAAGTTAGGTGGTTAGGATTTGATAAAAGTGAAGACTCTTGGATTCCTTCAAAAGACTTGGTATAGTTATTTAATAGCTCATTATGTGTTTAACCTTTAAACAAGATGGAGATTGTACAACAAAAAGATCGATTTAATATTAATAATATTGATGAATTGACGGTTGACAATAATAAGTTAAATCATAGTAAACATGGTGAATTATTACCAAATACGATAAGATGTTTAATAACTGGTCCTTCAAATTGTGGAAAAACTAATGTTGTCTTTAACCTTATAACTAATCCTAAAGGTTTACGCTTCAACAATATATATATTTTTTCAAAATCATTGCAACAACCAAAATATCAATTATTAGATAAAATACTTGCAAATGTACCTGAAGTGAATTTCTACAAGTTTAATGCTAGTGAAACAATCATGCAACCAAATGAAGCAAAACCATTTTCCATTTTTATATTTGACGATGTTTCTTGTGAAAATCACGATACTATAAGAAACTATTTTGCTATGGGAAGACATCATAATATTGATAGCATTTATATTGGTCAAACATACAGTAAAATTCCAAAACAGCTTATAAGAGACAATGCAAATATGTTGATCATCTTTAAGCAAGATGAGACAAATTTAAAGCATATATATAATGATCATGTTAATGCGGATATGCCATTTGACAAATTTAAAGAAATGTGTGGTAAAGCATGGAATGAAAAATATGGATTTCTCGTTATTATGAAAGAAGAAGATATTAAAAATGGTAGATATCGTATAGGATTGGATAAATTTGTATTAATACGTTGAACTACCTATGCTACATCTAGTAACACTTTGAACTTCACAGTGTAAACATGGTGAATCAAGAAAAACTATTAAAAGAAATAAAATCACTCAGTGATTCTATTAGGATAAAGAATCGTGCATTAAGGATGGGTTTAAGTGAAAGAGAAGAATTTTTAGAGAATACATTTAAACCTATCACGGAACCTTTAAAACAGATATCAGAAACTATTGGTAAACCTCGTTATGAAGGAGATGTTTTACTACCAGTTTCTAAACAAGAAGTACAAGCATTAAAAAAAGAAGATGATGATGATGATTCATATACAAGTGCTAGTGAACAAGAAGAAACAAAAAATGAAGAAGAATCAATTGTTGAAAAGGAAGAACAGCCAATACCTGAAGCAGAACAATCTATTCCAAATTTAACTCAATTGAGTAGTGATATATTACAACATGGACCTCTTGGACGAAAATATATAATGAAAATGCTACATGACATGAAATCAAATCCAAATTTAAGTAAATCACATGTATATGGAGCAAGAATTGATGGAAATGAATTGAAAATTGGTAACTCTAAGCTTGAAGTAACTCAAGACGATTATATCATTATTGGTGAGCATAGATATAAAGGAAAAAAAGGATTATATGAATTAATTTTTAAAAATATACCAATAAAATATTCAGCAAAAGATTTAAATACTTTTAAAGAAATTTTACAAAATACTAACGCTCATAAAAGAAACTACTCAAAGGATGGAATGATTAATCGTTCACGTGCAACAAAATATAGTATTGTTATAAAAAAATTGTTTCCCCCACGAAAATTACCAACATTACGTACTACACCGGCTGTGAGACAACCTTTAAAAAGAAAATCTTTATCACTTATGGATTTATCACTTCTTGAACAACATGGTAAAAAGAGTAAAGGAGATACTTCAACATCTGGTAAAGGATTAATGAAAAATCTATACAATACAAATGTTATCTATTACAACGACATCAATAAATTAGTTGACAGAATGAAACTATTGCATGAAGCTATGGAAGCCGGTCATACTGGTTTAAATAATGAATGGGTGGCTCTAGTTGATGAACTTAAAAATCGTGGTATAATTGTATAATTGTCCGCAAATATAAAGAAGTTACAAGTATAAGATGTATCAGTTCTAACATGAGCGTCGACAAGTTCGGACGCTACTCCGCATTAGGAGTGCAAGTTGGAGAAGACAGAAAAAGAAGCGGATTACCGCAAACACCTGAAGGTGACTATAACATAAGTAATAAACGTTTAAAATTAGTTAAAGATCCAGAAGAAGATACTGATGGAGCAAATTTAAAGACAGTAAAAGAAGCTACTTCAACATCATTAAAATTACATAAGAATACTTATGATGTTGAATCACATAGATTAATTAATGTTGGTAAACCAACTGAAGGTTCTGATGCAATTACTAAAGAGTACTTATCATCTGAACTTTCAAATACTTTAAAATTGCAATGGGGTAACAACTTAAAAGATGGACAAACATATGATGCTGGAAATTATAGAATAACCAACGTGGGAAATCCCAAAAATGATAAAGATTCAGTTAATAAAGAATATTTACATTCTATAATACCGGAAAAAACTGAACATGGATATTCTTTTTATAAATTTATTATAAATGACATTGGATACCCAAAGGAAGACGGTGATGCTGTAAACCTAAAATACATCAAGGACAACTGTATTTTACAAGATGTTAATGAAATCGATTGTCATGGTAAAACATTGACAAATGTAAAGTTTGGTTCTCAACCAAAAGATGCTGTTACTATAGAACAATTATCTAAAGAATTAAAAAAGGAAACAACCAATTTTGTTAAACATGAAGATGCCGTGTTAAAGCGGGGAGATAAATTTATACATGGAAATGAAAAGTTTAATTTAATGCAAGGAAATAATGATGAATGGGATGCAGGACGTAAAACAAAAACAAATGGAAGATTTGGTATAAAAGATACAGATGTACCTCTAATGGTGCAAACATTAATTGCTACTGGTGGTACATTAGGTACATACAATGGTCGTAATAGAAGAATAAAAGATATTTATCCTGGTTACGAAGCAAATGATTGTGTTACAATGAAACAAACAATAACTTGGGATAAACACTTTGGGACCAAATATGATGCAAAGATGAAGAAAATAATTAATATTTTACCAGGCGAAGATTCAAATGATGCTGCTACTATTGGACAAGTCATAAAAACATCAAAAAGTGATTCAACAGCTTACACATGTAATGATAAACGTATTATGCAATTACATGATCCTCAACATCCAAAAGATGCTGTAAATTTAGATTGTTTAATAAGAATAGTGGGCAATTTACTTATTGATACCCATAATCATATAGCTAGTACAACGAGTCATGTGATAATTCAACCCGATGAACGGGAAGCTTGGATTAAAAATAGAATTATAAATCAATATATAATTAATTTGAATAACTAAGTGTTTAAATATAAAAAATTATACATAACTTATTCATTTATGTAATGTATCTTGTGGAGTAAACACACCAGTTTATATAAGACTACATAATGAAGGCCGTATCACTCAGTCATCATCAAGACAGCAACAAGAGAGGACGTGGTATAACTTTAACTGCGTTATCCCTGCTTAGACGGATACCTATTGGTGCTGTTGTAAATCGAGCAATAGATGCTTTACCATACGAATTACATATTCCTGGAGGTTATCAATATTGTGGACCTGGAACTAAGTTGGCAAAACGTTTAGCAAGAGGAGATCCTGGAATTAATAAATTAGATCAAGCTTGCAAACAACACGATATAGCATATTCAAAGTTTAAAGATTCTACAAATAGATCAATAGCAGATAAAATTCTAGCAGAAAAAGCTTGGCAAAGAGTAAAATCAAGTGACGCAAGTATTGCAGAAAAAGCAGCGGCTTGGGCAGTAACAACAGCCATGAAGACAAAAGCTAAGTTTGGTGGTGGAAGACGACGTCGCAGAGGAAGACCTGCAAAAAGAAGAGCTCCCAAAAAAGGTGGAAATATTAGAAAGAGACGTCGTAGAACTCGTAAAGCAAAAGTAAAAAAGGCTTCTGTTTGGTCAATGGTAAAAAACGGAGCAGGTTTATACCTAAGACCGTACCGTGTGTACTAAATAAAAAAAATCAATTGATAATTCCAAATAAAGCCTTAACTAATCATCAGTTAAATGATTATGTAAAATGTTTGAAAATACCATTCTTTCGAGGAGTTTTTATGAAAGATGCATTACCAACTAAAATATGGAAAAATGAAACTGGAATAGTAAATTTGGATTCCACCTATGGTCCAGGCACTCATTGGGTATGCTATAAAAAGCTCGGACAAACCATTTACTACTTTGACAGTTTTGGCAATCTACCACCGCCTAAAGAACTTCAACATTATTTTCAAAACTCCAAAAACATTTTTTACAATTACAAAAGAGAACAACCTAACAATACTGAAATATGTAGACATTTATGTTTGGAGTTTCTAGCGAAAAGTGTCAGTCACCTTTAAGATGTCATCGTATACAGTGTCACTGAGTGGAAATTCATCCACATTAAAAAGTACTCTATTCCCAGCATTGCGTTTATCCAAGGAAAGATTATGGGAAGCGGCATTACTTGATTTGACTACCTACAATTCAATTCCTAATGTTACAGAAGGAAAAAACAATTTACTACATTATTATGAAACTAAGGATGCTGCAGGAAAATACTCAGAATTGAAAATAATTACATTTCCTACTGGAGCTTATGAAATTGATGATATAAACCAATTATTGCAGAAAAAACTCGGAGAAGATAATATCACAATCAAAGGAAATAATAATACTTTAAAAGCAGAAATAACTTCAAAATATTATATAGATGTCGGAATGAAAAACTCTATTGGCAGTTTACTTGGATTTACAGATACAAAAAAGAAAATCTTAACTCCTGAAACTACTCATTCAGGTAATACAACTGTTACAATATTAAAAGTAAATAGTATTGATGTAACATGTAATATTATACATGGATCATATAGAGAAGGAGTAAATCAGCATATTTTACATACATTTTATCCAACAGTTGCTCCAGGTTTTAAAATTGTTGAGAAGCCACAAAACTTGATATACCTACCGTTAAACACCAGTTTCATTTCAGACATCGTACTGAACATATTGGATCAAGACGGTCATAGTGTTGACTTTAGAGGAGAAACAATTACTATACGAATACACATCAGAGCGGCGACATAAAAATCAACATGGGATTATCATTTAAACCACAACGGAAGAGTCGGGAGCTCAGTAGCTCCTCGACATTGGAAGAGTTAACATCAGACAACATTCGTTTTCTACAAAAGATTGGATTGAAACTTAACAACGATGGATATCCTGGATATATCTCAAGGACCGACATTCGACGAAACACTATGGGAGAAGGAATATCACACACACAACCCTTACACTTCATCAAAATCAAACAATAATGATGAAATAAGAATTCCCATTCAACAACAAGATATTTACACATTACCATGTGAAAGTTATTTGTACATCGAAGGAAGGGTATTAAAATTGGATGGAAAAACTGCTTCAACAGTTCCTTTTATAAATAACCCAATGGCATATCTTTTTGATGAAATAAGATATGAGATATCAGGGGTGACAGTTGATTCAACAAAAAAGGTTGGTATAACAACTACATTAAAAGGATTAACATCATTAACACCACATGAGAAGAATTCAATAGTCACTGCCGGATGGGTTGCTCCTGATAAAGACACTATAACACCTGCTTCCAACGGTCATTTTGATTTTCATGTACCTTTACGATTGCTTTTAGGATTTGCTGAAGATTACAAAAGGGTTATAATAAATGTTAAACAAGAATTAGTATTACTCAGATCTTCAACTAATAAGGACTTAATACTTGCAGACCCTGCAACTACGGAAGATAAACTGGAATGGCAACTACAATTGGATAAAGTTGTTTGGAGAGTACCTCATGTAAGATTGGCTGATGAACATAGAATCGTATTGTTAAGAAAGTTAAAATCTGACCGTGACATTGTAATGCCATTCCGAAGTTGGGAATTTCATGAATACCCTACATTACCTCAAACAGAACGACAAACATGGACCGTCAAAACATCAACTTACTTGGAACGTGCAAGGTACATAATACTCGGTTTTCAAACTAAGCGAAAAGATGTTATTACTGCAAATGCTGGTCAATTTGATCACTGTAAAATAAAGAATTGTAAAGTTTTCTTAAACTCTCAATTCTTTCCATATGACAATTTAAATGTCATGTTTAGCAAAAAACGTTTTTCCATTTTATATGATATGTATGCAAGATTTCAATCATCATATTATGGAAAGACTAATACACCACTATTATCACCTGATCAGTATTATTCCAAAGCTCCAATAATTGTAATCGATTGTTCAAAACAAAATGAATCAGTAAAATCATCAAGTGTGGATATAAAAATTGAAATGGAATTTGAAGAACCAGTAGCGGATGGAACTTCGGCATACTGTCTAATTCTACATGATAAAATAGTTACTTACACACCACTGACCGGAATAGTGAAGAATGTACTTTAAGAAGACTTAGTACAACTACTGCAAAATATTGAGGTTAGAATTATCTTCTTCAATTTTTAAGGTTAGAATTTTGTTTATAAAACACAAGTTGAAAATAAACAATTATGTAATTGTATAAATTTCAAGAATTTTACAAAAAAATATATAAGCAGGAAAAATGACTAGTAGAAACTTCATTCTATCTTCAACCGTCGTTTGGGAAACATCGTTCGCAAGATGAATTCTACTAACGGAGAAGAAAATACACCTCTAATGGATGAAAATAGTTCTGATATAGAAAAGCAAGTTGAACAAGAAATGGATGAATTCCTCAAGTTTAACAAACATAAGAAAAAAGAAGAAGAAGGAGAAGATGAAAAAGAAGTAAAAAGAAAAAAGGTTGAAGTTAACATTACAACAAATATTTTAACAGAAGTATTTCTTCGAATTTTCTACCCTATTTCTTCATGCATGACAAAAAGTATATCTGTTGGAATTGTAAAATCATTGGATTATTCACCAATTGTTATGTTAAATCAAGGAAGTAAAATGGTTATCTTTACTGAAACTTCTTGGGATTCTCTAATGAAACATTTACATCTTTTGGAATGTTATTTAACTAACAACACATTTGGAAAAAGAACAAGATTAAGTTTATTAGAATCAAATATTGAAGTTGATATAATCAAACATCGTGGGGGACAAGTTGTTCGCTTCAAAGATTTAACTAGACATGATGTAAAATTACATTTCACTAAAGAAGAATTTTACACTTTAAGTTGTACTACCGGTCCTGTCACTAGATACTTAAAACAACTAGTATTTTCAAGTACAATAATTAAAGATTATCTAATCGATACATTGGACAGACAACCATTCATTCCAATTTTATATGGTCCTGTGGATACTTCAATTTTTAATCGAATACCTCAAGAAGTGGATATGTGGAGACAATTAAACAACTATCACACCAATTTTAATATAAACGAAGAAACGCAAGAAATAAAAGAAGAACAATCGTGTTTGTAATAACAGTCAGTTGTGGATGAGACTTCATCATGAACAAACGGGTTTCGTTTTCTACTGCATCACAGTTAATGGAAGTTAAAAGAGGTATAATTGAATTTCAAGCTTTTCGAGGGAATGATGGAAATTTCATTATTAAAGAATTAGTAATTTTGGATATGAACACATCTGTAATTTATCATTACTTGTTCAAACCTCCATTTCCATTCAATAAACTAACAACTAAAGCGAAAGTTACAAACAAATGGTTAAACAAACATTTTCATAACTTAAAATGGGATGAAGGTTTTATTCATTATAACATGATGCCGCATATTATGAATCATTATTGTAAAGAGTTTAAAACTATCTACACAAGAGGATTGGAAAAAGCAAATTGGATACAATCATTTACAAGCAATGAAGTGATAAATGCAATAATAGATAGAGATTTCCAATGCTACTTTAATGAACTTTGTATTTCATCAAAAAGTTTTAAACATCGAAGGTCACAGTGTGCTTTGAAGAATGCCTACCGCTTGAATAATTTCCTTCAACAAAGTGGTGGGGGTAGTGTCAGTGGTGGGGGTAGTCTCGATAATAAAAGTGAGAGCGCTACCATGACACAGCATGAGTATTACTCGAACCTCCGAAGAGACAACATCTCCAACGGATATTCTTATTAACAAGAAGATTAGCATCAGCAAAAACATTAAGATGGCATCAAACAACTTACTTCAAAATTTAGTTGAACAATTCAACGCTCATTCAAAATCAACAATCCTACCTACAAAGAAATGTTCCGAGCTGAAAGAAGAAAAACACTACATCATTCATACAATAAAGAAGATGGAAACTTCAGTAGGTGATGCTATAAATTGCACATTAAGCGAGGCACCTTATACAATTGGTGATGAAGCAAAATTTCAAATCTTCCTACCAAAGCGCTTCGTACAACTACTACAAAATGAAGATCTTCGTATAATTCAACCCGGCGCACTCTATTTGGTATCACATGGACCAAGTGGAAACAATTCTACTGAACTTACAATTCATGTAACACCTACTACTGATTAGTTTGTACATAAGATTGTAAATATTTCTTTGTATTTGTTTCTCAATAAATATGATATAAACCTAAAAAAAAAAAAAATAAAAAAGCAACATATTGTAATGTGCTTTTTTTAAAAATTCCATGGGATGACCTTGACCCAATTTTGTGTGATAATAAAAGTGAAAATCAACTTGTTAAATTCATCAGTCTACGACTACCTTTCGTACCGTACACATCTCACTCTCTATCACTAAATACAAAACCTCAACATGTCCCTAAAGGTTAAGTGTGCATCTTATGATACCAACACCATAACTACTTTTGAACAACTTGAAGATTTAACTAACGAAATGCGAGTTTTACTTACCGGTGGTTATCACTTAACTGTTGATGTTAGTGCTACTAATACAAGGATGTTCACTAAAACAAAATATTGCGATGATGAAATATTTTTTTCTACACAACCTACAACTTCTTCATCGCCAGCTGGTCAACATAACGTCAAGTTCCAGAAGTATTACCAATGTTGAATAACTTTTAATAAATAAAATTACAACTAAGGAATCACGTGATCAATGTGAAGTTCATAAAAAGGATGTAACAGTTTGATAAATAATCATTCGCTTCTCAGCTCTCGCCACAACAAGATCTATTCTACAAAATGTTATACAGAATGATGATTGAACTTGATGGGAAAATCTATGGAAAGGATTATAACACTGTTGAACAAATGACTCAAGATTTAGATGTATTAACTAAAGAAGGATATCAAGCTAAATTAATTTTAAAATTTCCTGAAGTACATCCACTATCAACAGAAGAACTTATTGTTATGGCTAAGGCGGAGAGTGAAAAAAAGTCTGAAGAAAACAAACAGAAACAAACTTCCTAAATTTCAATAATCCTTACACTTGTAAGGTATAATTTTTTAAAACTCCATTTGAATGACCTTGAAATTACCCCTACCACTTTTCATAGTACATAAAACTCGCTATTCATCACTATACAATCTTATTCTTTCACTAGACTCCGCAGCGTCAACATGGAAGAGCAAAAATACAAGTACAAACCTCGTTACTGTTGTGAACAACAGTGTACAGATTTAGGACCAATGATGGTGGATGGGTTAGCTTGTACTAAATGTGAATTCTTCGGATCTTGTTATTGCAAATGTAAAACAAAACAACTACCACCACCGGAATTGCGAACTTTCAAATTTTACAAATCAAGATATTTTCATACATGTTGTCCTCAAAGATGTTTCAAATTTCACCCTCTAGATCTTGCTCATTGTCAACGCACCAAGTCTCATCAAGATGATTTTTGTACACATATGATAAAAAGATGTAAATACATATCAGATTGGTATTCCGATCCTGTAGAACCATCAAATGTATAATTTCAGTTTTACACTCTTTTTTAAAACTTCAATTGGATGACCTTGAGATTTCCTCCACCATTAGTTCTAATTTTTATATAATATTAAATCATTCCACTTCCAACACTCTAACTAACAACATGGAAGGAAAATTTATCAAGTTTGAACATATAATAACTGACAGGGAGGAGATGGAAGAATTGTTTCAAAACTTACTTTCTGTCATTGACGAATATCCTATAAGATGGTTCAGAATTGTAGTTCAATATTTAAATCCTGGTGAATTGTTTTCTTCATCGAGTGAAGAGGATGAAACAACTACTTCGGTTCAAATAATTGAATTAAAAGACGAAGAAGAACTAAACGTTTTATTCAATCATAAGCTCAAGGTCCCCTATATAGAAGCCCCCTCCCTAGAAAGCCCCCCTCCCTAAACACCTGCTCAACCTCGCCATTATATAAGCCCCCTTCCCTAGGCGCTAATCCTCATTCGATTGCCAACTCTCTAACGATGAACACTTCTCCATTGGCACGAATGAATGCTAGTTTTGAAATAAACTCAAAAGATGATTTACAAGAAATATTTAATGCTTTAAATGAAATTATAGATAAATTTAACGCTATTACAATGAATTTGGAAATAACTTACGCTTGTCCTATTTGTAATAAGGTTGAAAGTTCTGATGAAGACAGTTTACTAAATACTACTCCTCTTACCCCTCTACAGTCGGACACAACTTCTGAGGCAAATGATGAGCACCATCTTTCCCCCACCGCTTCTATGTAACAACGCTCTTTCCCCCCACCACTTCTTTATTTAACCGACATTTCCCTCTTTTAACTCTCATTCCATCCTCGCCTCTTCAACTATCAACATCGCTTCTTTCAAAATTTCAAAAAAACACAAACATGATGGATATGATGGATGAAGTTCCATTTGTAACAAGGATGGAAGAGGATAAATTGAAATTGGAAATCAAACGATTGGAAATGGAACGGGAAAACCAACTCGAGATGTTACGTTTGTTCAAACTTTTTAAATACATCATCTGGGGACTCTGCGTTTACCTTCTCATCGTCGTCGGTGTTTGTGTTTACAACTCTGTAGTTCATAACAAAACTTCAACCTGTTTAAACACTGCTGTCACACATTGATTGTATGTTTTTCACAAATAAAATTCACAAACCTAATTCTATACCTATCCCGCTATCACCGGAGTTAGTTCCACTCTCCGAACTATTACTCCGGTGGTAGCGGGATAGGGTTTTTTAAAACTTACTCTGGATGACCTTGACATACTTTCCATAACCCAATTGTCAAGTTGAATTTCAAATTTCAAATAACATCTCCTACCCCACCGGAAGCTATATGGCATGGCATATGGCGGCAGCGACTGATTTGGCAGCTGGCCGATGGCAGCTGGCCGGCAGCGGCTGGCAATTGGCACGACTTCCGTTTTGAAAGTAACCAAACCCCACTACTCTGTGTAAAACTAACGTTTAGCCAATCAACTCTTCAAATGGAAACAGCTCCGAAGAAAATAAAAAAATCCATCGCACGCGCAATGCTTTGATAAATTGTTAGTAATTTACTTTTAGACACATTAAGAGATATAAAGAAAATAGTTCCACCACTACCAGAAAGGCTTCACTACCGTGGAACCCTTCCAAAAAGAAACTAGAAACCTTGCCCCAAGTATGTATTATTCAATCACAAAATCATGGTTTATATTAATTTTAATCGTTTACAAAATAAATTTGTGTTAATTAATCGTTATATTCTTGTACACGTTTATTCTTTGACTTAATGCACTGTTCCATCCCAAACATATGTATTCATTATTTAAAGTTTTAGATAGGAATAATTAAATTGAGTTGTTTTATTACGTTATCTTATGAACTTAATTTAATATTGTGTTTAATATTTTCATGAAAGGATAACATTAAAGAAATACTATAAAAAAACTACTTGAATTTCAAGTTTCCGACATCATCAAGTATTAAGTTTAAAATTATAACAAAAATTTACATAATTTTTTTAAAGACCATAGCTCCACCACCGCCATGGCCCGTGAAGGTCTTCCAAAATACAAAACTAGCCACCTTCCCCGTTTTTTACAGTATATAATTTTCGTTTCAACGCCTATTAAAATAATTTTCATTATGATTATTTTATTTATAACATTTAATTATTAAAATCAATTTGATGAAATTTATTTAATTAATATAGTTTATTAAAGTAAACACAAATTAGGCTTATAATCCATTTTAAATTATTTATTTTATAAGAATATATCAGTTAATTTTCTTTATTGGATAATAAAAAACGTTGGAAGATTTTAAGTATACAAATTGTAGGTTTAAATTATCATTTATTTCTCGATTAGTGAGCGACTTGCTACTAAATTTATAAATTTAGAAGCTATAGGATAATTACAGCACAGCTATTTAAACATATTGAATTTTTGACGATAAAATAAATTTGTATTTTGTGAAAAATGTTCATGGAACAGTATTAAATACATCAGTCACCGCTCCAAGATGAAAATTTTTATGAAAAATGGCATTTTAAAGTTTGGCAAGTCATGTGTATATTAAATTTTGTCAACATGCTATCACAACCTTACAGGTCTCACCCGGCTCGCGCCTTTCCCCTCAATAGTGAAGGTACCGGGACACGTCCGGTTCTGTTGACCCTTCCCAGTTGAGAACACATGTTATTTTACCCTGATACAAAAGGTACTAATAGTAATTCAAGAATAACAAAAGAAACCCTTCACAGAAATTATAAAGTAACAACATTCATCATAAAAGAATGTAATAATTTAAATAAAAAATTATTGCCAAACATTAAAACATTAATGTTTGGTATTAATTTTTTAAACACTTAAAACATTAAAACATAAAACTTAAAATGAAGAACTAAAAACAACACAAATGACTTGCAAGAGCAACTTTACAAGTCTCACCCGGCTCGCACCTTTCCCCTATCAGAGTACCGGGACACGTCCGATTCTATCGACTTTTATCAGTTGCCCCTACAAGAATAAAACTAAAAAATATATAACTGGCATTATTTTATATATTTAATTTCATTTATCTTTTATGCGAGTATTTATTAAAACTTATCCGAAACAAATACATTTGACAGTGGTGGTAGCTTGCAAAAATCTTCTTCCCGCAAGGCAACTTAAAGGATGTAAACTGTGTAAAACTAACGTTTAGCCAATCAACTCTTCACGTGGAAACAGCTCCAAAAAAAAATAATAAAAAACTCCATCGCACGCACAATGCTTCGATAAATTGTCAGTAATTTACTTTTAGACACATTAAGAGATATAAAGAAAATAGTTCCACCACTACAAGAAAGGCCTCACTACCGTGGAACCCTTCCAAAATGAAACTAGAAACCTTGCCCCAAGTATGTATTATTCAATCACAAAGTCATGGTTTATATTAATTTTAATCGTTTACAAAATAAATTTGTGTTAATTAATCGTTATATTCTTGTACACGTTTATTCTTTGACCTAATGCACTGTCCCATCCCAAACATATGTATTCATTATTTAAAGTTTTAGATAGGAATAATTAAATTGAGTTGTTTTATTACGTTATCTTATGAACTTAATTTAATATTGTGTTTAATATTTTCAAGAAAGGATAACATTAAAGAAATACTATAAAAAAAACTACTTGAATTTCAAGTTTCCGGCATCATCAAGTATTAAGTTTAAAATTATTAGTAAAAATTTACACAATTTTTTTAAAGACCATAGCTCCACCACCGCCATGGTCCGTGAAGGTCTTCCAAAATACAAAACTGGCCACCTTCCCCGTTTTTTACAGTATATAATTTTCGTTTCAATGCCTATTAAAATCATTTTCATTATGATTATTTTATTTAGAACATTTAATTATTAAAATCAATTTGATGAAATTTATTTAATTAATATAGTTTATTAAAATAAACACAAATTAGGCTCCTAATCCATTTTAAAATATTTATTTTATAAGAATATATCAGTTAATTTTCTTTATTGGATAATAAAAAACGTTGTAAGATTTTAAGTATACAAATTTTAGGTTTAAATTATCATTTTTTTTCACGATTAGTGAGCGACTTGCTACTAAATTTATAAATTTAGAAGCTATAGGATAATTACAGCACAGCTATGTAAACATATTGAATTTTTGACGATAAAATAAATTTGTATTTTGTGAAAAATGTTCATGGAACAGTATTAAATACATCAGTCATCGCTCCAAGATGAAAATATTATGAAAAATGGCATTTTAAAGTTTGGCAAGTCATGTGTATATTAAATTTTGTCAACATACTATCACAACCTTACAGGTCTCACCCGGCTCGCGCCTTTCCCCTCGATAGTGAAGGTACCGGGACACGTCCGGTTCTGTTGACCCTTCCCAGTTGAGAACACATGGTATTTTACCCTGATACAAAAGGTACTAATAGTAATTTAAGAATAACAAAAGAAACTCTTCACAGAAATTACAAAGTAACAACATTCACCATAAAAGAATGTAATAATTTAAATAAAAAATTATTGCCAAACATTATAATAAAACTTAAAATGAAAAAATAAAAACAACACAAATGACTTGCAAGAGCAACTTTACAAGTCTCACCCGGCTCGCACCTTTCCCCTATCAGAGTACCGGGACACGTCCGATTCTATCGACTTTTATCAGTTGCCTCTACAAGAATAAAACTAAAAAATATATAACTGGCATTATTTTATATATTTTATTTCTTTTATTTTTTATGCCAGTATTTATTAAAACTTATCCGAAACAAATACATTTGACGGTGGTGGTAGCTTGCAAAAATCTTCTTCCCTCAAGGCAAGTTAAAGGATGTAAACTGTGTAAAACTAACGTTTAGCCAATCAACTCTTCACGTGGAAACAGCTCCGAAGAAAATAAAAAAATCCATTGCACGCACAATGCTTTGATAAATTGTTGGTAATTTACTTTTAGACACATTAAGAGATATAAAGAAAATAGTTCCACCACTACCAGAAAGGCTTCACTACCGTGGAACCCTTCCAAAAAGAAACTAGAAACCTTGCCCCAAGTATGTATTATTCAATCACAAAATCATGGTTTATATTAATTTTAATCGTTAACAAAATAAATTTGTGTTAATTAATCGTTATATTCTTGTACACGTTTGTTCTTTGACCTAATGCACTGTCCCTTCACAAACATATGTATTCATTATTTAAAGTTTTAGATAGGAATAATTAAATTGAATTGTTTTATTACGTTATCTTATGAACTTAATTTAATATTGTGTTTAATATTTTCATGAAAGGATAATATTAAAGAAATACTATAAAAAAACTATTTGAATTTCAAGTTTCCGACATCATCAAGTATTAAGTTTAAAATTATTAGCAAAAATTTACATAATTTTTTTAAAGACCATAGCTCCACTACCGCCATGGCCCGTGAAGGTCTTCCAAAATACAAAACTAGCCACCTTCCCCGTTTTTTACAGTATATAATTTTCGTTTCAACGCCTATTAAAATAATTTTCATTATGATTATTTTATTTATAACATTTAATTATTAAAATCAATTTGATGAAATTTATTTAATTAATATAGTTTATTAAAATAAACACAAATTAGGCTTATAATCCATTTTAAATTATTTATTTTATAAGAATATATCAGTTAATTTTCTATATTGGATAATAAAAAACGTTGGAAGATTTTAAGTATACAAATTGTAGGTTTAAATTATCATTTATTTCTCGATTAGTGAGCGACTTGCTACTAAATTTATAAATTTAGAAGCTATAGGATAATTACAGCACAGCTATTTAAACATATTGAATTTTTGACGATAAAATAAATTTGTATTTTGTGAAAAATGTTCATGGAACAGTATTAAATACATCAGTCACCGCTCCAAGATGAAAATTTTTATGAAAAATGGCATTTTAAAGTTTGGCAAGTCATGTGTATATTAAATTTTGTCAACATGCTATCACAACCTTACAGGTCTCACCCGGCTCGCGCCTTTCCCCTCAATAGTGAAGGTACCGGGACACGTCCGGTTCTGTTGACCCTTCCCAGTTGAGAACACATGTTATTTTACCCTGATACAAAAGGTACTAAAAGTAATTCAAGAATAACAAAAGAAACCCTTCACAGAAATTATAAAGTAACAACATTCATCATAAAAGAATGTAATAATTTAAATAAAAAATTATTGCCAAACATTATAATAAAACTTAAAATGAAAAAATAAAAACAACACAAATGACTTGCAAGAGCAACTTTACAAGTCTCACCCGGCTCGCACCTTTCCCCTATCAGAGTACCGGGACACGTCCGATTCTATCGACTTTTATCAGTTGCCTCTACAAGAATAAAACTAAAAAATATATAACTGGCATTATTTTATATATTTTATTTCTTTTATTTTTTATGCCAGTATTTATTAAAACTTATCCGAAACAAATACATTTGACGGTGGTGGTAGCTTGCAAAAATCTTCTTCCCTCAAGGCAAGTTAAAGGATGTAAACTGTGTAAAACTAACGTTTAACCAATCAACTCTTCACGTGGAAACAGCTCCGAAGAAAATAAAAAAATCCATTGCACGCACAATGCTTTGATAAATTGTTGGTAATTTACTTTTAGACACATTAAGAGATATAAAGAAAATAGTTCCACCACTACCAGAAAGGCTTCACTACCGTGGAACCCTTCCAAAAAGAAACTAGAAACCTTGCCCCAAGTATGTATTATTCAATCACAAAATCATGGTTTATATTAATTTTAATCGTTAACAAAATAAATTTGTGTTAATTAATCGTTATATTCTTGTACACGTTTGTTCTTTGACCTAATGCACTGTCCCTTCACAAACATATGTATTCATTATTTAAAGTTTTAGATAGGAATAATTAAATTGAGTTGTTTTATTACGTTATCTTATGAACTTAATTTAATATTGTGTTTAATATTTTCATGAAAGGATAATATTAAAGAAATACTATAAAAAACTACTTGAATTTCAAGTTTCCTACATCATCAAGTATTAAGTTTAAAATTATTAGCAAAAATTTACATAATTTTTTTAAAGACCATAGCTCCACCACCGCCATGGCCCGTGAAGGTCTTCCAAAATACAAAACTAGCCACCTTCCCCGTTTTTTCCAGTATATAATTTTCGTTTCAATGCCTATTAAAATAATTTTCATTATGATTATTTTATTTAGAACATTTAATTATTAAAATCAATTTGATGAAATTTATTTAATTAATATAGTTTATTAAAATAAACACAAATTAGGCTCTTAATCCATTTTAAATTATTTATTTTATAAGAATATATCAGTTAATTTTCTTTATTGGATAATAAAAAACGTTGGAAGATTTTAAGTATACAAATTGTAGGTTTAAATTATCATTTATTTCTCGATTAGTGAGCGACTTGCTTCTAAATTTATAAGCTTAGAAGCTATAGGATAATTACAGCCCAGCTATGTAAACATATTGAATTTTTGACGATAAAATAAATTTGTATTTTGTGAAAAATGTTCATGGAACAGTATTAAATACATCAGTTACCGCTCCAAGATGAAAATTTTTATGAAAAATGGCATTTTAAAGTTTGGCAAGTCATGTGTATATTAAATTTTGTCAACATGCTATCACAACCTTACAGGTCTCACCCGGCTCGCGCCTTTCCCCTCAATAGTGAAGGTACCGGTACACGTCCGGTTCTGTTGACCCTTCCCAGTTGAGAACACATGTTATTTTACCCTGATACAAAAGGTACTAAAAGTAATTCAAGAATAACAAAAGAAACCCTTCACAGAAATTATAAAGTAACAACATTCATCATAAAAGAATGTAATAATTTAAATAAAAAATTATTGCCAAACATTATAATAAAACTTAAAATGAAAAAATAAAAACAACACAAATGACTTGCAAGAGCAACTTTACAAGTCTCACCCGGCTCGTACCTTTCCCCTATCAGAGTACCGGGACACGTCCGATTCTATCGACTTTTATCAGTTGCCTCTACAAGAATAAAACTAAAAAATATATAACTGGCATTATTTTATATATTTTATTTCTTTTATTTTTTATGCCAGTATTTATTAAAACTTATCCGAAACAAATACATTTGACGGTGGTGGTAGCTTGCAAAAATCTTCTTCCCTCAAGGCAAGTTAAAGGATGTAAACTGTGTAAAACTAACGTTTAACCAATCAACTCTTCACGTGGAAACAGCTCCGAAGAAAATAAAAAAATCCATTGCACGCACAATGCTTTGATAAATTGTTGGTAATTTACTTTTAGACACATTAAGAGATATAAAGAAAATAGTTCCACCACTACCAGAAAGGCTTCACTACCGTGGAACCCTTCCAAAAAGAAACTAGAAACCTTGCCCCAAGTATGTATTATTCAATCACAAAATCATGGTTTATATTAATTTTAATCGTTAACAAAATAAATTTGTGTTAATTAATCGTTATATTCTTGGACACGTTTGTTCTTTGACCTAATGCACTGTCCCTTCACAAACATATGTATTCATTATTTAAAGTTTTAGATAGGAATAATTAAATTGAATTGTTTTATTACGTTATCTTATGAACTTAATTTAATATTGTGTTTAATATTTTCATGAAAGGATAATATTAAAGAAATACTATAAAAAACTACTTGAATTTCAAGTTTCCTACATCATCAAGTATTAAGTTTAAAATTATTAGCAAAAATTTACATAATTTTTTTAAAGACCATAGCTCCACCACCGCCATGGCCCGTGAAGGTCTTCCAAAATACAAAACTAGCCACCTTCCCCGTTTTTTACAGTATATAATTTTCGTTTCAATGCCTATTAAAATAATTTTCATTATGATTATTTTATTTAGAACATTTAATTATTAAAATCAATTTGATGAAATTTATTTAATTAATATAGTTTATTAAAATAAACACAAATTAGGCTCTTAATCCATTTTAAATTATTTATTTTATAAGAATATATCAGTTAATTTTCTTTATTGGATAATAAAAAACGTTGGAAGATTTTAAGTATACAAATTGTAGGTTTAAATTATCATTTATTTCTCGATTAGTGAGCGACTTGCTTCTAAATTTATAAGCTTAGAAGCTATAGGATAATTACAGCCTAGCTATGTAAACATATTGAATTTTTGACGATAAAATAAATTTGTATTTTGTGAAAAATGTTCATGGAAGAGTATTAAATACATCAGTCATCGCTCCAAGATGAAAATATTATGAAAAATGGCATTTTAAAGTTTAGCAAGTCATGTGTATATTAAATTTTGTCAACATGCTATCACAACCTTACAGGTCTCACCCGGCTCGCGCCTTTCCCCTCGATAGTGAAGGTACCGGGACACGTCCGGTTCTGTTGACCCTTCCCAGTTGAGAACACATGTTATTTTACCCTGATAAAAAAGGTACTAATAGTAATTCAAGAATAACAAAGGAAACCCTTCACAGAAATTATAAAGTAACAACATTCATCATAAAAGAATGTAATAATTTAAATAAAAAATTATTGCCAAACATTATAATAAAACTTAAAATGAAAAAATAAAAACAACACAAATGACTTGCAAGAGCAACTTTACAAGTCTCACCCGGCTCGCACCTTTCCCCTATCAGAGTACCGGGACACGTCCGATTCTATCGACTTTTATCAGTTGCCTCTACAAGAATAAAACTAAAAAATATATAACTGGCATTATTTTATATATTTTATTTCTTTTATTTTTTATGCCAGTATTTATTAAAACTTATCCGAAACAAATACATTTGACGGTGGTGGTAGCTTGCAAAAATCTTCTTCCCTCAAGGCAAGTTAAAGGATGTAAACTGTGTAAAACTAACGTTTAGCCAATCAACTCTTCAAATGGAAACAGCTCCGAAGAAAATAAAAAAATCCATCGCACGCGCAATGCTTTGATAAATTGTTAGTAATTTACTTTTAGACACATTAAGAGATATAAAGAAAATAGTTCCACCACTACCAGAAAGGCTTCACTACCGTGGAACCCTTCCAAAAAGAAACTAGAAACCTTGCCCCAAGTATGTATTATTCAATCACAAAATCATGGTTTATATTAATTTTAGTCGTTTACAAAATAAATTTGTGTTAATTAATCGTTATATTCTTGTACACGTTTATTCTTTGACCTAATGCACTGTTCCATCCCAAACATATGTATTCATTATTTAAAGTTTTAGATAGGAATAATTAAATTGAGTTGTTTTATTACGTTATCTTATGAACTTAATTTAATATTGTGTTTAATATTTTCATGAAAGGATAACATTAAAGAAATACTATAAAAAAACTACTTGAATTTCAAGTTTCCGACATCATCAAGTATTAAGTTTAAAATTATTAGCAAAAATTTACATAATTTTTTTAAAGACCATAGCTCCACCACCGCCATGGCCCGTGAAGGTCTTCCAAAATACAAAACTAGCCACCTTCCCCGTTTTTTACAGTATATAATTTTCGTTTCAACGCCTATTAAAATAATTTTCATTATGATTATTTTATTTATAACATTTAATTATTAAAATCAATTTGATGAAATTTATTTAATTAATATAGTTTATTAAAATAAACACAAATTAGGCTTATAATCCATTTTAAATTATTTATTTTATAAGAATATATCAGTTAATTTTCTTTATTGGATAATAAAAAACGTTGGAAGATTTTAAGTATACAAATTGTAGGTTTAAATTATCATTTATTTCTCGATTAGTGAGCGACTTGCTACTAAATTTATAAATTTAGAAGCTATAGGATAATTACAGCACAGCTATTTAAACATATTGAATTTTTGACGATAAAATAAATTTGTATTTTGTGAAAAATGTTCATGGAACAGTATTAAATACATCAGTCACCGCTCCAAGATGAAAATTTTTATGAAAAATGGCATTTTAAAGTTTGGCAAGTCATGTGTATATTAAATTTTGTCAACATGCTATCACAACCTTACAGGTCTCACCCGGCTCGCGCCTTTCCCCTCAATAGTGAAGGTACCGGGACACGTCCGGTTCTGTTGACCCTTCCCAGTTGAGAACACATGTTATTTTACCCTGATACAAAAGGTACTAATAGTAATTCAAGAATAACAAAAGAAACCCTTCACAGAAATTATAAAGTAACAACATTCATCATAAAAAAATGTAATAATTTAAATAAAAATTTATTGCCAAACATTATAATAAAACTTAAAATGAAAAAATAAAAACAACACAAATGACTTGCAAGAGCAACTTTACAAGTCTCACTCGGCTCGCACCTTTCCCCTATCAGAGTACCGGGACACGTCCGATTCTATCGACTTTTATCAGTTGCCTCTACAAGAATAAAACTAAAAAATATATAACTGGCATTATTTTATATATTTTATTTCTTTTATTTTTTATGCCAGTATTTATTAAAACTTATCCGAAACAAATACATTTGACGGTGGTGGTAGCTTGCAAAAATCTTCTTCCCTCAAGGCAAGTTAAAGGATGTAAACTGTGTAAAACTAACGTTTAGCCAATCAACTCTTCACGTGGAAACAGCTCCGAAGAAAATAAAAAAATCCATCGCACGCACAATGCTTTGATAAATTGTTGGTAATTTACTTTTAGACACATTAAGAGATATAAAGAAAATAGTTCCACCACTACCAGAAAGGCTTCACTACCGTGGAACCCTTCCAAAAAGAAACTAGAAACCTTGCCCCAAGTATGTATTATTCAATCACAAAATCATGGTTTATATTAATTTTAATCGTTAACAAAATAAATTTGTGTTAATTAATCGTTATATTCTTGTACACGTTTGTTCTTTGACCTAATGCACTGTCCCTTCACAAACATATGTATTCATTATTTAAAGTTTTAGATAGGAATAATTAAATTGAATTGTTTTATTACGTTATCTTATGAACTTAATTTAATATTGTGTTTAATATTTTCATGAAAGGATAATATTAAAGAAATACTATAAAAAACTACTTGAATTTCAAGTTTCCTACATCATCTAGTATTAAGTTTAAAATTATTAGCAAAAATTTACATAATTTTTTTAAAGACCATAGCTCCACCACCGCCATGGCCCGTGAAGGTCTTCCAAAATACAAAACTAGCCACCTTCCCCGTTTTTTACAGTATATAATTTTCGTTTCAATGCCTATTAAAATAATTTTCATTATGATTATTTTATTTAGAACATTTAATTGTTAAAATCAATTTGATGAAATTTATTTAATTAATATAGTTTATTAAAATAAACACAAATTAGGCTCTTAATCCATTTTAAATTATTTATTTTATAAGAATATATCGGTTAATTTTCTTTATTGGATAATAAAAAACGTTGGAAGATTTTAAGTATACAAATTGTAGGTTTAAATTATCATTTATTTCTCGATTAGTGAGCGACTTGCTTCTAAATTTATAAGCTTAGAAGCTATAGGATAATTACAGCCCAGCTATGTAAACATATTGAATTTTTGACGATAAAATAAATTTGTATTTTGTGAAAAATGTTCATGGAACAGTATTAAATACATCAGTCATCGCTCCAAGATGAAAATATTATGAAAAATGGCATTTTAAAGTTTGGCAAGTCATGTGTATATTAAATTTTGTCAACATGCTATCACAACCTTACAGGTCTCACCCGGCTCGCGCCTTTCCCCTCGATAGTGAAGGTACCGGGACACGTCCGGTTCTGTTGACCCTTCCCAGTTGAGAACACATGTTATTTTACCCTGATAAAAAAGGTACTAATAGTAATTCAAGAATAACAAAGGAAACCCTTCACAAAAATTATAAAGTAACAACATTCATCATAAAAGAATGTAATAATTTAAATAAAAAATTATTGCCAAACATTATAATAAAACTTAAAATGAAAAAATAAAAACAACACAAATGACTTGCAAGAGCAACTTTACAAGTCTCACCCGGCTCGCACCTTTCCCCTATCAGAGTACCGGGACACGTCCGATTCTATCGACTTTTATCAGTTGCCTCTACAAGAATAAAACTAAAAAATATATAACTGGCATTATTTTATATATTTTATTTCTTTTATTTTTTATGCCAGTATTTATTAAAACTTATCCGAAACAAATACATTTGACGGTGGTGGTAGCTTGCAAAAATCTTCTTCCCTCAAGGCAAGTTAATGGATGTAAACTGTGTAAAACTAACGTTTAGCCAATCAACTCTTCAAATGGAAACAGCTCCGAAGAAAATAAAAAAATCCATCGCACGCGCAATGCTTTGATAAATTGTTAGTAATTTACTTTTAGACACATTAAGAGATATAAAGAAAATAGTTCCACCACTACCAGAAAGGCTTCACTACCGTGGAACCCTTCCAAAAAGAAACTAGAAACCTTGCCCCAAGTATGTATTATTCAATCACAAAATCATGGTTTATATTAATTTTAATCGTTTACAAAATAAATTTGTGTTAATTAATCGTTATATTCTTGTACACGTTTATTCTTTGACCTAATGCACTGTTCCATCCCAAACATATGTATTCATTATTTAAAGTTTTAGATAGGAATAATTAAATTGAGTTGTTTTATTACGTTATCTTATGAACTTAATTTAATATTGTGTTTAATATTTTCATGAAAGGATAACATTAAAGAAATACTATAAAAAAACTACTTGAATTTCAAGTTTCCGACATCATCAAGTATTAAGTTTAAAATTATTAGCAAAAATTTACATAATTTTTTTAAAGACCATAGCTCCACCACCGCCATGGCCCGTGAAGGTCTTCCAAAATACAAAACTAGCCACCTTCCCCGTTTTTTACAGTATATAATTTTCGTTTCAACGCCTATTAAAATAATTTTCATTATGATTATTTTATTTAGAACATTTAATTATTAAAATCAATTTGATGAAATTTATTTAATTAATATAGTTTATTAAAATAAACACAAATTAGGCTTATAATCCATTTTAAATTATTTATTTTATAAGAATATATCAGTTAATTTTCTTTATTGGATAATAAAAAACGTTGGAAGATTTTAAGTATACAAATTGTAGGTTTAAATTATCATTTATTTCTCGATTAGTGAGCGACTTGCTACTAAATTTATAAATTTAGAAGCTATAGGATAATTACAGCACAGCTATTTAAACATATTGAATTTTTGACGATAAAATAAATTTGTATTTTGTGAAAAATGTTCATGGAACAGTATTAAATACATCAGTCACCGCTCCAAGATGAAAATTTTTATGAAAAATGGCATTTTAAAGTTTGGCAAGTCATGTGTATATTAAATTTTGTCAACATGCTATCACAACCTTACAGGTCTCACCCGGCTCGCGCCTTTCCCCTCAATAGTGAAGGTACCGGGACACGTCCGGTTCTGTTGACCCTTCCCAGTTGAGAACACATGTTATTTTACCCTGATACAAAAGGTACTAATAGTAATTCAAGAATAACAAAAAAACCCTTCACAGAAATTATAAAGTAACAACATTCATCATAAAAGAATGTAATAATTTAAATAAAAAATTATTGCCAAACATTATAATAAAACTTAAAATGAAAAAATAAAAACAACACAAATGACTTGCAAGAGCAACTTTACAAGTCTCACCCGGCTCGCACCTTTCTCCTATCAGAGTACCGGGACACGTCCGATTCTATCGACTTTTATCAGTTGCCTCTACAAGAATAAAACTAAAAAATATATAACTGGCATTATTTTATATATTTTATTTCTTTTATTTTTTATGCCAGTATTTATTAAAACTTATCCGAAACAAATACATTTGACGGTGGTGGTAGCTTGCAAAAATCTTCTTCCCTCAAGGCAAGTTAAAGGATGTAAACTGTGTAAAACTAACGTTTAGCCAATCAACTCTTCACGTGGAAACAGCTCCGAAGAAAATAAAAAAAATCCATCGCACGCACAATGCTTTGATAAATTGTTGGTAATTTACTTTTAGACACATTAAGAGATATAAAGAAAATAGTTCCACCACTACCAGAAAGGCTTCACTACCGTGGAACCCTTCCAAAAAGAAACTAGAAACCTTGCCCCAAGTATGTATTATTCAATCACAAAATCATGGTTTATATTAATTTTAATCGTTAACAAAATAAATTTGTGTTAATTAATCGTTATATTCTTGTACACGTTTGTTCTTTGACCTAATGCACTGTCCCTTCACAAACATATGTATTCATTATTTAAAGTTTTAGATAGGAATAATTAAATTGAATTGTTTTATTACGTTATCTTATGAACTTAATTTAATATTGTGTTTAATATTTTCATGAAAGGATAATATTAAAGAAATACTATAAAAAACTACTTGAATTTCAAGTTTCCTACATCATCAAGTATTAAGTTTAAAATTATTAGCAAAAATTTACATAATTTTTTTAAAGACCATAGCTCCACCACCGCCATGGCCCGTGAAGGTCTTCCAAAATACAAAACTAGCCACCTTCCCCGTTTTTTACAGTATATAATTTTCGTTTCAATGCCTATTAAAATAATTTTCATTATGATTATTTTATTTAGAACATTTAATTATTAAAATCAATTTGATGAAATTTATTTAATTAATATAGTTTATTAAAATAAACACAAATTAGGCTCGTAATCCATTTTAAATTATTTATTTTATAAGAATATATCAGTTAATTTTCTTTATTGGATAATAAAAAACGTTGGAAGATTTTAAGTATACAAATTGTAGGTTTAAATTATCATTTATTTCTCGATTAGTGAGCGACTTGCTTCTAAATTTATAAGCTTAGAAGCTATAGGATAATTACAGCCCAGCTATGTAAACATATTGAATTTTTGACGATAAAATAAATTTGTATTTTGTGAAAAATGTTCATGGAACAGTATTAAATACATCAGTCATCGCTCCAAAATGAAAATATTATGAAAAATGGCATTTTAAAGTTTGGCAAGTCATGTGTATATTAAATTTTGTCAACATGCTATCACAACCTTACAGGTCTCACCCGGCTCGCGCCTTTCCCCTCGATAGTGAAGGTACCGGGACACGTCCGGTTCTGTTGACCCTTCCCAGTTGAGAACACATGTTATTTTACCCTGATAAAAAAGGTACTAATAGTAATTCAAGAATAACAAAAGAAACCCTTCACAGAAATTATAAAGTAACAACATTCATCATAAAAGAATGTAATAATTTAAATAAAAAATTATTGCCAAACATTATAATAAAATTTAAAATGAAAAAATAAAAACAACACAAATGACTTGCAAGAGCAACTTTACAAGTCTCACCCGGCTCGCACCTTTCCCCTATCAGAGTACCGGGACACGTCCGATTCTATCGACTTTTATCAGTTGCTTCTACAAGAATAAAACTAAAAAATATATAACTGGCATTATTTTATATATTTTATTTCTTTTATTTTTTATGCCAGTATTTATTAAAACTTATCCGAAACAAATACATTTGACGGTGGTGGTAGCTTGCAAAAATCTTCTTCCCTCAAGGCAAGTTAAAGGATGTAAACTGTGTAAAACTAACGTTTAGCCAATCAACTCTTCACGTGGAAACAGCTCCGAAGAAAATAAAAAAATCCATCGCACGCACAATGCTTTGATAAATTGTTGGTAATTTACTTTTAGACACATTAAGAGATATAAAGAAAATAGTTCCACCACTACCAGAAAGGCTTCACTACCGTGGAACCCTTCCAAAAAGAAACTAGAAACCTTGCCCCAAGTATGTATTATTCAATCACAAAATCATGGTTTATATTAATTTTAATCGTTAACAAAATAAATTTGTGTTAATTAATCGTTATATTCTTGTACACGTTTGTTCTTTGACCTAATGCACTGTCCCTTCACAAACATATGTATTCATTATTTAAAGTTTTAGATAGGAATAATTAAATTGAATTGTTTTATTACGTTATCTTATGAACTTAATTTAATATTGTGTTTAATATTTTCATGAAAGGATAATATTAAAGAAATACTATAAAAAACTACTTGAATTTCAAGTTTCCTACATCATCAAGTATTAAGTTTAAAATTATTAGCAAAAATTTACATAATTTTTTTAAAGACCATAGCTCCACCACCGCCATGGCCCGTGAAGGTCTTCCAAAATACAAAACTAGCCACCTTCCCCGTTTTTTACAGTATATAATTTTCGTTTCAATGCCTATTAAAATAATTTTCATTATGATTATTTTATTTATAACATTTAATTATTAAAATCAATTTGATGAAATTTATTTAATTAATATAGTTTATTAAAATAAACACAAATTAGGCTCTTAATCCATTTTAAATTATTTATTTTATAAGAATATATCAGTTAATTTTCTTTATTGGATAATAAAAAACGTTGGAAGATTTTAAGTATACAAATTGTAGGTTTAAATTATCATTTATTTCTCGATTAGTGAGCGACTTGCTTCTAAATTTATAAGCTTAGAAGCTATAGGATAATTACAGCCCAGCTATGTAAACATATTGAATTTTTGACGATAAAATAAATTTGTATTTTGTGAAAAATGTTCATGGAACAGTATTAAATACATCAGTCATCGCTCCAAGATGAAAATATTATGAAAAATGGCATTTTAAAGTTTGGCAAGTCATGTGTATATTAAATTTTGTCAACATGCTATCACAACCTTACAGGTCTCACCCGGCTCGCGCCTTTCCCCTCGATAGTGAAGGTACCGGGACACGTCCGGTTCTGTTGACCCTTCCCAGTTGAGAACACATGTTATTTTACCCTGATAAAAAAGGTACTAATAGTAATTCAAGAATAACAAAGGAAACCCTTCACAGAAATTATAAAGTAACAACATTCATCATAAAAGAATGTAATAATTTAAATAAAAAATTATTGCCAAACATTATAATAAAACTTAAAATGAAAAAATTAAAAAACAACACAAATGACTTGCAAGAGCAACTTTACAAGTCTCACCCGGCTCGCACCTTTCCCCTATCAGAGTACCGGGACACGTCCGATTCTATCGACTTTTATCAGTTGCCTCTACAAGAATAAAACTAAAAAATATATAACTGGCATTATTTTATATATTTTATTTCTTTTATTTTTTATGCCAGTATTTATTAAAACTTATCCGAAACAAATACATTTGACGGTGGTGGTAGCTTGCAAAAATCTTCTTCCCTCAAGGCAAGTTAAAGGATGTAAACTGTGTAAAACTAACGTTTAGCCAATCAACTCTTCAAATGGAAACAGCTCCGAAGAAAATAAAAAAATCCATCGCACGCGCAATGCTTTGATAAATTGTTAGTAATTTACTTTTAGACACATTAAGAGATATAAAGAAAATAGTTCCACCACTACCAGAAAGGCTTCACTACCGTGGAACCCTTCCAAAAAGAAACTAGAAACCTTGCCCCAAGTATGTATTATTCAATCACAAAATCATGGTTTATATTAATTTTAATCGTTTACAAAATAAATTTGTGTTAATTAATCGTTATATTCTTGTACACGTTTATTCTTTGACCTAATGCACTGTTCCATCCCAAACATATGTATTCATTATTTAAAGTTTTAGATAGGAATAATTAAATTGAGTTGTTTTATTACGTTATCTTATGAACTTAATTTAATATTGTGTTTAATATTTTCATGAAAGGATAACATTAAAGAAATACTATAAAAAAACTACTTGAATTTCAAGTTTCCGACATCATCAAGTATTAAGTTTAAAATTATTAGCAAAAATTTACATAATTTTTTTAAAGACCATAGCTCCACCACCGCCATGGCCCGTGAAGGTCTTCCAAAATACAAAACTAGCCACCTTCCCCGTTTTTTACAGTATATAATTTTCGTTTCAACGCCTATTAAAATAATTTTCATTATGATTATTTTATTTATAACATTTAATTATTAAAATCAATTTGATGAAATTTATTTAATTAATATAGTTTATTAAAATAAACACAAATTAGGCTTATAATCCATTTTAAATTATTTATTTTATAAGAATATATCAGTTAATTTTCTTTATTGGATAATAAAAAACGTTGGAAGATTTTAAGTATACAAATTGTAGGTTCAAATTATCATTTATTTCTCGATTAGTGAGCGACTTGCTACTAAATTTATAAATTTAGAAGCTATAGGATAATTACAGCACAGCTATTAAAACATATTGAATTTTTGACGATAAAATAAATTTGTATTTTGTGAAAAATGTTCATGGAACAGTATTAAATACATCAGTCACCGCTCCAAGATGAAAATTTTTATGAAAAATGGCATTTTAAAGTTTGGCAAGTCATGTGTATATTAAATTTTGTCAACATGCTATCACAACCTTACAGGTCTCACCCGGCTCGCGCCTTTCCCCTCAATAGTGAAGGTACCGGGACACGTCCGGTTCTGTTGACCCTTCCCAGTTGAGAACACATGTTATTTTACCCTGATACAAAAGGTACTAAAAGTAATTCAAGAATAACAAAAGAAACCCTTCACAGAAATTATAAAGTAACAACATTCATCATAAAAGAATGTAATAATTTAAATAAAAAATTATTGCCAAACATTATAATAAAACTTAAAATGAAAAAATAAAAACAACACAAATGACTTGCAAGAGCAACTTTACAAGTCTCACCCGGCTCGCACCTTTCCCCTATCAGAGTACCGGGACACGTCCGATTCTATCGACTTTTATCAGTTGCCTCTACAAGAATAAAACTAAAAAATATATAACTGGCATTATTTTATATATTTTATTTCTTTTATTTTTTATGCCAGTATTTATTAAAACTTATCCGAAACAAATACATTTGACGGTGGTGGTAGCTTGCAAAAATCTTCTTCCCTCAAGGCAAGTTAAAGGATGTAAACTGTGTAAAACTAACGTTTAGCCAATCAACTCTTCACGTGGAAACAGCTCCGAAGAAAATAAAAAAATCCATCGCACGCACAATGCTTTGATAAATTGTTGGTAATTTACTTTTAGACACATTAAGAGATATAAAGAAAATAGTTCCACCACTACCAGAAAGGCTTCACTACCGTGGAACCCTTCCAAAAAGAAACTAGAAACCTTGCCCCAAGTATGTATTATTCAATCACAAAATCATGGTTTATATTAATTTTAATCGTTAACAAAATAAATTTGTGTTAATTAATCGTTATATTCTTGTACACGTTTGTTCTTTGACCTAATGCACTGTCCCTTCACAAACATATGTATTCATTATTTAAAGTTTTAGATAGGAATAATTAAATTGAATTGTTTTATTACGTTATCTTATGAACTTAATTTAATATTGTGTTTAATATTTTCATGAAAGGATAATATTAAAGAAATACTATAAAAAACTACTTGAATTTCAAGTTTCCTACATCATCAAGTATTAAGTTTAAAATTATTAGCAAAAATTTACATAATTTTTTTAAAGACCATAGCTCCACCACCGCCATGGCCCGTGAAGGTCTTCCAAAATACAAAACTAGCCACCTTCCCCGTTTTTTACAGTATATAATTTTCGTTTCAATGCCTATTAAAATAATTTTCATTATAATTATTTTATTTAGAACATTTAATTATTAAAATCAATTTGATGAAATTTATTTAATTAATATAGTTTATTAAAATAAACACAAATTAGGCTCTTAATCCATTTTAAATTATTTATTTTATAAGAATATATCAGTTAATTTTCTTTATTGGATAATAAAAAACGTTGGAAGATTTTAAGTATACAAATTGTAGGTTTAAATTATCATTTATTTCTCGATTAGTGAGCGACTTGCTACTAAATTTATAAATTTAGAAGCTATAGGATAATTACAGCACAGCTATTTAAACATATTGAATTTTTGACGATAAAATAAATTTGTATTTTGTGAAAAATGTTCATGGAACAGTATTAAATACATCAGTCACCGCTCCAAGATGAAAATTTTTATGAAAAATGGCATTTTAAAGTTTGGCAAGTCATGTGTATATTAAATTTTGTCAACATGCTATCACAACCTTACAGGTCTCACCCGGCTCGCGCCTTTCCCCTCAATAGTGAAGGTACCGGGACACGTCCGGTTCTGTTGACCCTTCCCAGTTGAGAACACATGTTATTTTACCCTGATACAAAAGGTACTAAAAGTAATTCAAGAATAACAAAAGAAACCCTTCACAGAAATTATAAAGTAACAACATTCATCATAAAAGAATGTAATAATTTAAATAAAAAATTATTGCCAAACATTATAATAAAACTTAAAATGAAAAAATAAAAACAACACAAATGACTTGCAAGAGCAACTTTACAAGTCTCACCCGGCTCGCACCTTTCCCCTATCAGAGTACCGGGACACGTCCGATTCTATCGACTTTTATCAGTTGCCTCTACAAGAATAAAACTAAAAAATATATAACTGGCATTATTTTATATATTTTATTTCTTTTATTTTTTATGCCAGTATTTATTAAAACTTATCCGAAACAAATACATTTGACGGTGGTGGTAGCTTGCAAAAATCTTCTTCCCTCAAGGCAAGTTAAAGGATGTAAACTGTGTAAAACTAACGTTTAGCCAATCAACTCTTCACGTGGAAACAGCTCCGAAGAAAATAAAAAAATCCATCGCACGCACAATGCTTTGATAAATTGTTGGTAATTTACTTTTAGACACATTAAGAGATATAAAGAAAATAGTTCCACCACTACCAGAAAGGCTTCACTACCGTGGAACCCTTCCAAAAAGAAACTAGAAACCTTGCCCCAAGTATGTATTATTCAATCACAAAATCATGGTTTATATTAATTTTAATCGTTAACAAAATAAATTTGTGTTAATTAATCGTTATATTCTTGTACACGTTTGTTCTTTGACCTAATGCACTGTCCCTTCACAAACATATGTATTCATTATTTAAAGTTTTAGATAGGAATAATTAAATTGAATTGTTTTATTACGTTATCTTATGAACTTAATTTAATATTGTGTTTAATATTTTCATGAAAGGATAATATTAAAGAAATACTATAAAAAACTACTTGAATTTCAAGTTTCCTACATCATCAAGTATTAAGTTTAAAATTATTAGCAAAAATTTACATAATTTTTTTAAAGACCATAGCTCCACCACCGCCATGGCCCGTGAAGGTCTTCCAAAATACAAAACTAGCCACCTTCCCCGTTTTTTACAGTATATAATTTTCGTTTCAATGCCTATTAAAATAATTTTCATTATGATTATTTTATTTAGAACATTTAATTATTAAAATCAATTTGATGAAATTTATTTAATTAATATAGTTTATTAAAATAAACACAAATTAGGCTCTTAATCCATTTTAAATTATTTATTTTATAAGAATATATCAGTTAATTTTCTTTATTGGATAATAAAAAACGTTGGAAGATTTTAAGTATACAAATTGTAGGTTTAAATTATCATTTATTTCTCGATTAGTGAGCGACTTGCTTCTAAATTTATAAGCTTAGAAGCTATAGGATAATTACAGCCCAGCTATGTAAACATATTGAATTTTTGACGATAAAATAAATTTGTATTTTGTGAAAAATGTTCATGGAACAGTATTAAATACATCAGTCATCGCTCCAAGATGAAAATATTATGAAAAATGGCATTTTAAAGTTTGGCAAGTCATGTGTATATTAAATTTTGTCAACATGCTATCACAACCTTACAGGTCTCACCCGGCTCGCGCCTTTCCCCTCGATAGTGAAGGTACCGGGACACGTCCGGTTCTATTGACCCTTCCCAGTTGAGAACACATGTTATTTTACCCTGATAAAAAAGGTACTAATAGTAATTCAAGAATAACAAAGGAAACCCTTCACAGAAATTATAAAGTAACAACATTCATCATAAAAGAATGTAATAATTTAAATAAAAAATTATTGCCAAACATTATAATAAAACTTAAAATGAAAAAATAAAAACAACACAAATGACTTGCAAGAGCAACTTTACAAGTCTCACCCGGCTCGCACCTTTCCCCTATCAGAGTACCGGGACACGTCCGATTCTATCGAAGTAGAAGGGAATAGCCGGTCCTGGCGCAGGTCAAGGTCAGCGGTTGTAACTGTTGTAACGTTGTAACTGTTGTAGGGATTGCAGCGGCTGGGGGTGAGGGAGGGATGGGGAGGTGAGGGAGGGATGGGGAGACGAGGGAGGCATTTAAGGAAGGGATGAGGTATTGGGAGCTCATTTGTTTGTGGGATTTTGACGAGGAAGGATGTAGGGGTTAGAGTTTAAGAACAAAATTTATCTCAGGCGAGGTCAGGAATCGAACCCGGCCCGCCGGCGTGTGAAGCCGGCGCCCTACCCCCGAGCTACCGAGGTACTTGTCGAGAGGTGGCGGAAATGTGTCAGATAGTCTGTGGCGACAGCTGGCGTAAGGGTTCGCGGTTTGTCCGCTAGAGTGTAGTATGTGCGCTGCTAGTTTACGTATTGTCTACTAGATCGCAGCATGTACTAGGACTGCGTCTAGTTTACAGTTTGTCCGCTAGAGAGTAGCATGGGGCGGAAGAGCACGGGAAAAGGAAGCAGGACTGCCAACCCCCAGGGAAATCCCAAAATATCCCCATGAATTCCCCAAATTTCCCTGCAGTGCTACCAACCTATGTCATCCACTATAAAACAGTTGGGATTATACTATAAAAAGTGTATAAAACCCCAAAATGTTGGCTTTATAGTATATAAAATCAATGGCTAGAAGCTGTTAAGCAATTTATAATGTCATTGTACTATATAAAATGCATGTAGTAATTTTTAAGTGATTAACATGCAAATTTCAGCTTTAAAAAAATAGCTAATATCTTGAAAACGGTGCGTACTAGGGGCCCGGGGACCCAAAAAACTACAAAATAATTAGTAGAGGTACCCCCAGGGGGTGGGTACTTATAATTAAAAAATTAACCCAAAAGTTTGCCGGTTGGATCCAAAAAATGAAGGGACAATGAAGGGTAAAACTTTGAAATTCCATATCTTAGGAAGGGCTCTATGTATTAACTTCATACTTGGTATGTGTGTACACTTACTTGCTATCCACTGTAAGTAACTGTCTCTGTAAAATGTGTTTAGTGCTTAAAAGTTTTAGCTGCAAAGTGTGGGAAGCCCCATGATAATATTGGAAATTAGATGTGTACTGTGTAAAAATTAACCGACAAATGCTTAGCGGTCGCGAGTGTGTCTGAATATATAGAGAGCAATTACCATATTAAGAAATGTAAGTTAGAAAAGCGCTAGAAATTTTAAGACTGAAGTTTACTCTACCGATCCCGGGAAATAAATGAGACGCGCGCGGTACCGACCGTCCTTATATGCAGTTTGTGAGTCACGACTGACACCCCCCAACCCTCCCCCCAAGACAACAACATAAAAGAGCGAAAATCCGGAGAGCTCAGTTATTTGTTGGAGAGCTGCGGGATAGTTTCTACAAGAGAGAGGGATAAATAGTTTAAGAAAAATATTGGTTAAATTGTGAAGATAAAATTTAGTTGCAAAAATTAATTAGTTATTAAGTATGGGTTGGTCACCGGCTGCACGAGTATAGGCAATGTCCTGCGGATGATTGATTGAGGTAACAACGGGTGAAAGTACAGGTAAATCTTATACTGTGTATCCAGAGTTGTATTAATAGAGAGTCTCAGCTGTCTTATAGTTGAAGATGATAGAGCAGAATAAAACATGTGTTAAAGGAGAGCGGTAATATAAACAGGGTAATAACGTGAATAAGAATAGTCGGGCGGGATTGTCAATAGATATAACCAGATTAAAAATTTGATATTTTTGCATGTTAAGTAGCCTACAGTTGCATTATTGTGTGCAGAGTTAATGTTTACTAAGGTGGTGTTTACCGTTCGAGATTTGGCGAACAAATGGAGAGCGACAGTTATAGGGGTGGTTATATAGTGGCGAGGACGGTGGAGGGGTGAAGTAAAGGAGTGGGGAATGAGTGGTTTAGGCATATGCGAACTAAACTGAGGGTTAGCGCATTTTGCTGTGAAATATCGTCTGGGTAGATTGTAGAAGGTGTATAGGGGGTAACTGTAATGTTACTTATTCGTTTGTAGTAATTAATATGTGAAACACCAGCTTGGGAATATTATGTAGATAGGTTTTTATTGTTACAGTAAATCAATACCACTAAAAAGTACATTATTTGTAAATTTTTCGAGGTTACAATTTTGTTGCTGAAGCTTGAAGTTAGAATTTTTTCTGTTAAAGTACACAGACGAAATTGAATAAAAAGAGTAATAGAGTGTATAGATATTGTTTGAGATACTAGGTTTTGTACAATTTAGTGAGCTACATGTGAAGTACTTTTTAAGTTTGGTTAACATATTATTTAACCTTGAGATCCGAAGATTAGAATATTTTTGTATAAGTTTTAAGGCCCTTCGTATTAGGTTATATAGAGACTTATTAGCATATTAAGTGCAAAATAAAACTAGCAGAAATGAATCCTATACTATAATATGAGCAATGTTTGAAGGGATATGTGTTTTACGATCTAAAAATATAGCCGGTAGATTTTGCCTAAACTTTGAATTTAAGAGTGTTTTAGTTGAAAAATAAGTTTAGAAACAGTATCGATCCCAGAAGAAATAGAATTTGGCCCAATTTTTAGTTTTAAAATCGTTATTTTTAACATTGGTCTTTTGGGTTGCTATTTTGGTAAAGAAATAACAACGAAAGGTATTACCTGAATTATTACCTGAATTACCTCCTCTTTATCGTTGACCAGCCTAGGCCGGATGGATAGCGTCAAATATTTTCTTCTAAAAACGTAACACTACTATATACACTATTTACAAAACATATATCTAACTATACTTTGGCGGTGGACCTCCTAGCGAACTAGCAGCTTCAAAAAATTCTTCTAGGGAGTAGAAAGGGTTCCCAAGTAGAATGTCCTTTATTCTACGCCTAAAAGCAGCTGTGTCTAGTTTTGTTAAGTGCTGTGGCAGAACATTGTACATTCTAACGGCTATGGCAGGGAAACTGTCCCTCGACATCGACAGTCTATAACGGTTGGTGTGTATTTGCTGAGTCCCTCGAATGTGATGCCCATGCTTTTGGCCTCGGATTTCAAACAGATTGAGATTTGTTTTGATGTGGAGAAGGCATTCAAAAATATATTGGCTGAAAGTAGTGTCAAATTGTTGGTGCTGGCCCAGTTCAAGGTCACCTGAGGGATGACGTCATCGAGGTCAATGACCTCACCGATGACGTCATCGATGACGTCATCGATTGCGTCATCGATGACGTCATCACTAATGACGTCATTTCTATGACGTCACACCCATGACGTCACATAAATGACGTGCTGATGACGTCATCACCCCTTACGTCATCAAAATGACGTCACCGACGCCACTGAGGTCAAGGTCACGCCGAAACTTAAAATTTTTTGGCACTTTTGCCGTTTCTCGCACTACGCTCCGAGTTTCAGTCAGAGTCCCCGTGACCTTGACCACTTGGAGCGAATTTTCGACGAGAAACGGCAAAAGTGCCAAGTTAAACTCGAGTTTCTGACATGACCCTGCCTAAATGGGCAATCGGTTATCCCTCAGGTGACCTTGAACCAGCACAACACCAACAATTTGATATTACTGTGACCTTGAAAAACCTAACAACGGAGCGCCGACACCGATGCGCACCCCACGACAGCCACCGAGTGACTGACTGTCAGGCTCTGTGTATGCTAGGTATATCGGCTTGAGAGACTAAGACTCTAAACTGTCAGGAATGGGAGTAACTAACTGAATTTTGCAAGGAAAAGTCATTTCATCCAATATTTTAAACAAATCCTCATCAGTAAAACTGACATTAGTCTGTTTTGTATAAAACTTAGGGTGTCCGCGCAACAGTTTGCGCCACTTAGCTAAAGTTGAAACTCTCTTAACTTTGAGTTGTGGACAGTGAGCAACTAATAAAGTCTTAACACGGCTAAGTTTCTTACCTAAAGTGTCCTGCGACATGGCTTCACCTCACAAAAGTCCGCACAATACTGAGAGACTGCTTGTAGCGCATGAGTCAAGGGAAAAGAGGTGGGGGAAACAGCAGGAGTGGGGGAAGGTCACAGTGGCGGGGGAAGGTGAGGTGGTACGCTGGAGTATCGCATCACTTCACCATGAGCTGTCCTACAGTGAACACACTGTTCTCTTGGCCGGAGTTGGCACTAGAAGAAACATTCCTGTACAGCTTAGGCTGTGAGAGCCGTGGAAGCAAAGTCAAAGTGGAAATTGTGTTAAACTCCAAGATGAAGAGTCTCCTAAATAAACTAATTGTATCCTTGCAATCTCCTATAACTTTAGAGAAATACCACTTTATTAAGCGACACCTTATACTTTGGCAAAACGAAGCAGAAATGGAAAAGATTACAGTAAAATTAATGTAACTTAAAACTTGGACTGGACACTCATGGCGATACCACGTGGCGTGCAAACGCCACCCTAAACATTACAAGTTAGGTTATTGAGCACCTCTGGTACGATAACTGATGTGCTAGAGTTAAAGTGTGATGACCTTGAGTAAAAACACTGAAATACTACAAGTCGATATCGTCCCAGAGTTAAAGTGTAGTGACCTACATTCAGAACTTGTAAAATTACTTACATATAGAGAGCTAGAGAACAGCGAGACGCACAACATGGAAGCCGGAGACATACTGGCGAAGCGGTGTTGTGCAGCCTAGGGACCCAGTTGTTGGTGGGGGTATAGCCAACACTTAGAGTACAAGTGTTGTGGGTGACCTTGACCCACTTAACTTACCTGACCCCCCCCCCCGCAAAAGTGCGAACCCCCCCCCCCCCCCGCAAAAAATGCGAACCCCCCCCCCCCCGCAAAAAATGCGAACCCCCCCCCCCCGACAAAAAGTGCCCCCCCCCCACCCCACCCCCACCCCTGATATCCTGGGCGTGGCAGCCCCGGTGGGGATATAAGGGGGCCCAGCCAGACCCGGCTCGCAGTCCGCTCCCGCGCGTTGAACGTGAACGATCGGGACGGACCGCCATAGGCATCACTAAACATTGAATGGCGCCTTCAGTGTTTAGCGAAGTCTACTCTAACTTTAAGACTTGTATTAGTTGTAAGATATTGCGCTTGCGTTTGGGTATTGCGAATTGTTTTATATGAGAGTGTTTTACTTGTACCTTATGTCTCCTGTGTGTCTTGTTTGTTATATGTGTTTAACATGTATGTGCTTGTTCCAGCATTGACTACGTTGAGCTCAATTGTGTGTTGTAAGTGTGTTATATTTTTCTAAAGTGTATACTCTTGTTTTAGCAATCCCCCCTTGAAGCTTTTGCAATGCTCAAAGTAAATCGTAAAGACAGGGAACGGGAGTAGGCCCCCGTGTAAAGTTACTTTTGTATAATTGTTAGGCTCCTCTCATGCATGCTTTAATGCGGCTGAGAAATAGGAGCGTCCGTTTGTACGCCTATATGGGGGTAATAAGCCGATGGCCTCTGCACTCGGACCGAGGACGTAAGCCACTAGGGTGTCCTCAGTTAGTTTCCCCTTCTGGAAACTCAAAATTATGTAAATGAAACTTTGTTAGCTATTTGTGTTTTTTTGTCCCCAAGGCCCCCGAACATTCGTGGTTCGCCATGGATGTACGGGGGCCGAAATTTTTTAATGTCCGTGTGGCCTTGACCCACATAGGACTTGTAAAAATTTACTGCATTGCTAAATTAAAAAATATTAAAGATAGGGTTACGGGAGTAGGCCCCCGTGTAAAGCCACTTGTTTTATAATTGTTAGGCTCCTCTCATGCATGCTTCAATGCGGCTGAGAAATAGGAGGTGGTCCGTTTGTACGCTTATACGGGGGTAATGAGCCGATGGCCTCTGCACTCGGACCGAGGACGTAAGCCACTAGGGCGTCCTCAGTTTTTTTCAAAATATGTAAATGACATTTCGTTAGCTATTGGAAAAGTTATTAGTTGGAAATGCAGTAAATGTTTACAAGTCTCGCGTGGCGAAGGGTACACGACATTGGATGTTGCCTTGTTGTCATAGTTGGGTCTCTTCGGAGGCTACAGCGATGACAACCCAAGTGCCCCACACCCCCATAGGGGGGTGTGGGGCTTATTTTTTTAAAGTTTTTTCGTGACCTTGACCTAAATATAAAAGTTTTCAAAATCTTTAACAGTCAGATCTTACTAACACAGTTTATATATATATAGAGGTCTTTTAAAAGTTAGCAGTTAGGTATTAGTAACGCACAAGTTTGGAATTGGGTCTCTTGGGAGGCTTCAGCGATGGCAACATAAATGTCCCAAGTGGGGTTTATTTTTTCAAAAAGTGCGAGCCCCCCCCCCCCCCCGACAAAAAGTGCGACCCCCCCCCCCCCCGACAAAAAGTGCGACCCCCCCCCCCCACCCCCCCCCCCACCCCCACCCCCACCCCCACCCCCTCCCCCACCCCTGATATCCTGGGCGTGGCAGCCCCGGTGGGGATATAAGGCGGCCCGGCTGCATGCACTTCTCATTCCCGTCCAAGCTCCCGTACGGACAGGTTCTCTCTTGTTCTTGAGATTATTTATAATAACTTCACTTTTTCATTCTCATCTATTCTTCTCATTAAGTCCATTTATTACAATGGGTAAAATGGGCCTTAAACTCAAAAACTACCCGCCAGCTTCAACCTCAACCGACACGACTCAACCTCCATCATCCTCCGCCTCGATCCTTGGAATATCTGATGACTGCAAACATCTTGAGCTGCCTGACGATGCCACCACCGCCGCCGCCACCACAGCCCGCCTCCATGCCCAGCCTGTCGCCACTGCCGCCGACAGTGGAAGAGGCCCGTGCACCTCCACCATCGTCAGGAAAACTCAGCGGTCGAGTCCCGGTAGCCTCTCCAGCACTCTCGCTGCTATCGGACTCAGGATCGGAGTCTGCAGTCTTCGAAGAGACGTCCAGGTCGAGGATAACCCCCTACAGCAGAACCCAAAAAATCCTATCCTATACCAAATCACAATGTCCCTCACCCATATCCCCATGCCATCCACACCAACCAAAGCATCCCGTAAATCCATCTTTTCCCCTGAACTTCCCTCCATAGACCTAACACGCTCTCCTACCCCACCCAAAATTGTTTGCTCCATTCCTTTTGACCAATCTTTGCCTCTTCCACCCCCTTCCACCCCTATTTCTTCTAGCCAGCCTAATTCGGAGAAGCTCCAAAACACTAAGAGTCCAACACAAAAGAAACGTAATCGTGTTAAATGCCCTGCTGGCAAGCGTGATAAATGCGATTATGTTTGGTTTAGCAGAGAGGCTGTGGTTCTTTGTTGTCCGAGTTTTGCTCTTCCAGAAAAAGATCGTTGCCAACGACACTTGAATAAGAAAATCAAAATTCCGACACCAAAGCCCTATAGCCTTAATATTATGCCTGAAAAGTCCAAGTTCAAACACCCCAACAGTCCGCAGAAGCTGAAAATTAATAGGCTCAAGAGGGACAAAAAATATTATTTCATTGTTCAAGCTTATGGAGCATTTAACATAAATGTGCAAATCATTCTAAAAGGTGATGGCCGCCTTCATAGAATGAAAGTACCACCTGCGATGGTACAAAGAGAATTTTTTGTCCCCGGGGCTTATTTAATTCGAAGAAAAGGATGCCGATCTGTTTGGGAAATGGATTAGGACATGGGCTCACTAAAAAGAAAAAGCCAAAATTGTTAGGTTGTGTTGGACAATATTTAAAAGTCTTTTTCCAAATTATTTTTCCAAATTTAGTCTTAACCCTCTTAAAGTAAGGAGAGGGGTATTATACAAGTCAACTAATAAAAAAAAAATATACTTGACTTGTATAATACTTTAACCTGGCGGTGATGTAAAGTCACTGGGACAATCTCAAAACCGTGTCCTTGAGGGTGAAGACTAAGTTACAAATAAATCATTAACAAATAAAAACTTACCTCCAAACACTTGTAGCTTGCTACAAGTGTTTGGAGGTAAAAATTTTTCAAAGTTTGAATGACCTTGACCCATATAAATTACTTACAACTAATGTTGTGTATCACGTGATACCCCCACTCTAACGCTCTTACTAAGCTTGTATGAGCCGTTCATTTGCTTCAGTCTGTTTCTGTGCTCCGTGGTAAACATGTCACGGTACAATTACAAAGGTGGTGACTTCTTGATAGATCAACACAATGCTTGGGAAGTGCTAAACCAGCATAGAATGGAAGTTGAGTATTGTATAAGACAAGACGGGTCTACATTTTATCTATGTATTATAAACAAACAAACCCACAAGTATCAACACTGGACAAAAATTAATTATAACAACATAGATGAGCTGTTTGCTTGGTGTTTGAGGTGTGTAAAGTTATAGAAGAAACCAAAATAATGGGTGTGCTAAAGGTATGTAAAACTGATGAGCAAAATTTCTTTCAACCCCCCCCCCCCCCCCCGTGTTATCCCCACCACTAAAAATGGGTATATATAGGAGCGGTGATCAACCGTCTTCTCATTCTGCTTTACACTGTTTAGCTGAATACTACCATGTCAGCCATGAACATTCCAGCCTCTACCTCTGGCCCGACCGCATCCAACTCTGGCTCAAGCTCTGGACCGATCCGGCGGGGCCGCCTGTCAAAGAGTCGCGTTCGGTTCTTCGGATTCACTCCGAGCAAGACGGAGTTGTGCAGCAGTGGAGCCTCCAGAAGAGAGTCTAGCTTGTATGAAGAACTCCAGCAGGTAGTGCCAGGTGTAGTGGTTGGTGCATCTTCACAGGAAGACACTGTTAGAGCTGCTATAAGATATATTAAAGGTTGTAACGTATTGATAGAGGAAAAGGACAGGTTGTTAGAGGAAAAGAAGAGGTTGTTGGAGAGTGCACACAGTGAAATACTTTTGATCCGGAAAGAATGGGAAAAACTAATTATGAAGTGTGACAGATTGTTAGATGATAGTGATGATAGTGAGGATGAGAGTGGATAGGTGTGGGTAAAGACTCGGACTGGGACTTGCGTGTTTGTATGAATGTGTGTGTGAATGCGGAATACAGAGCGGGGGATAGATCACTCTGTGGCAATGGACTAACATGCCACTTAGTGATCTATCCCCCGTTCTGGTAATGTTTTTGGATGGCCTTGACCCACTTTACCAAGGCTAGCTAGTACCCCCACCCACTGATAAGTGTATATATACGGGTATTGATGTGCAGTTTGGTTATTCTGCTTTGTATCGCTTAGCTGAATACCTCACTTCAACATGGCTTCCAACTGCAAAACTTCTCAGGCTTCCTCTTCTTCTTCAAGAAGGCGTGCTGCCAACGTCCTGCCTGCTACTCGTGGACCTGCTCGACCATTCCACAGCATAACTGTTGCTCGGGCAAACGCCTGCAAAGCTCCAATGCTACGGACCTTGCTGGAGGTGAGCCAAGACGGGCAAGGCTTGCTCAGTCCTGGTCAACGGCAGGAGCAAGAAAGGCGTATGGCGTACTACAGGCTGCAGGGTGTAGTTCCCAGCTTGAAGTTAGGCGATCCGAGAGTAGCAAGCATCAACGAGGCAGCGGACTACATATTATCACACCTTCACAGTGTTTTAGAAGTAAAGGACCAACAAATTGAAAACTTAAAAGAACAATTGAAACAATTTAACTTTAATCCTGTGGAGTTTGTGGAAGCAGTGATGAGTGATAGTGATGATGAAGGAACTGAATATATATTGGGTATGTAATGAAAGACTTGGACAGGGACATGTGTGTGTGTGTGTGTGTAGAATACAGAGCGGGGGATAGACTACTTTGCGGCAATGGACTAGCATGCTGCTTAGTGGTCTATCCCCCGCTCAAAGGGTAGCATTGGATGACCTTGACCCACTTTACAGCAAGGACAACCGGTTAACTGGTATAAAAGAGGGGGGTCTGTACATCCCGACTTCATTCTGCTTTGAACCTTCCAGTGGAACGCTAGAAAATGAGTGGATCACTGATCATTGGTAAGGAGTGGGAGTATGTAACCATAAACTATTTAAACTGTAGAGGGATGTTGAAGAAGGTGTATGATAATGTTAAAAGAATGGTTGTTGAAGAAGGTAGGGTAGTGATTGTAGCGTGGAAGAAGAAGCAGTATACAGGACAACAAGTGAGAGCAAGTGACTTTGGGGGGAATAGTGTGTTTCAAATTGGACGAGCGAACTTGGTTAATTTGGACATTGTGTTTTGGGACTTGGAAAGGTTAATTGAAAATAGTGGCAAACATGGGGAACTCTTAATTGGCAGGGAGGACAGAGTATATGAGTAAGTGTAAAAGACTGGGGGGCTTATGTGTGTGTAAAGACTAGGACTTGTGTGGAATACAGAGCGGGGGATAGATCACTTTGCGGCAATGGACTAGCATGCTGCTTAGTGGTCTATCCCCCGCTCAAAGGGTATTATTGGATGGCCTTGACCTATATAAAGGTAGAGGGGGAAAGTGGTATATATGTAGGACTGATGAATAAAGTATTTAGTCAAGCATTTGTCTAGACACTATCAACAACAACAATGGAGAGCTTCAGTGTTGAGTTCATCCTCTTGGAAGAAGACATCAACGAAGTGGTGGAACTTATAGAGGATAAGACCAGCCAGGGCACATTGGAACTTGTGAATTGCGAACCGTTGGACAATGCCGCAATCGATAAGATTGCATATTTCATGATGCATTTGTATAACGAACAAACAACCAATATGGAGTTTGTGCAGTACCTTTATCAAAACCAAGTAAATGTGCGAGTGACAATTACTTGGTGGCAGTAATAATAAAGTGTAACATATGGATGTGGACTTGGATGTGGACTTGGATGTGGACTTGGACTTGAGTGTGGTCTGCGGAATAGAGCGGGGGATAGATCACTTTGCGGCAATGGACTAGCATGCTGCTTAGTGGTCTATCCCCCGCTCAAAGGGTATCTTTACGTGACCTTGACCCACATAAATTGTATAGTTGGTGGGGGTATAAAAAGGGTAAGCAAATTGGATGGATACAACACTTCCATACCATGGCTCCACTTGACAACACCGTGTTCCATCGCAACAGGATTGTCTCTATTCTGGAGGTAATACCTCTAGAAATTATAGAAGTAGAGGACCAACTACCTGCGGTTGATCAAGAAGAGGAGGAGGAAGAGATAATGGATATTGAAACGGACTCTGACGAAGCTGGTTCAACGGACAATGAGGTGGACTTGCACGCCTACGAAACATTAGAGTCGTCATCTGAGTCGGAAATGGAATTCCAATTGGAAATCGAAGAAGAAGAACAAGAACAAGACACTCCCCATCGTCCAATGGATAGGATGTTAGTTGCCAGAAGAATTATGTATTGTCATCGCTGCCTATTCCGTGATGAGGATGATTCCGACTCTGATGGTGATGTTTCACCCTTGTAAAAAGTTTAAACAAAAAGTTAAAAAAGAATGTGAGCGGGGGATAGAGCACTTTGTAGTAAATGATGCTGCTTAGTGCTCTATCCCCCGCTCAAAATAATAATTCCAAATGACCTTGACCTATATAAACTTGCTCAAACAGACATCTTTGAAAAAACTTGTACAAATTATTGAATCTAGACCAAATATCATCAATTTATCAAGCCTACTGATAAATGTATTACAAACGGTTGTGTAAAGGCTAAATTTAGCACATGAGTGATAACCTGTTTCCATATGACGTCACTTTCCCCACCTATCTGCCTCGGATATAAAGGGTCCCGGTGGAGTGCGCTGCTCATTATTGCGTGGACATTCACAGAGTGTGCATTCAAAGCCAAACTGTTTGAAATGGCTCTTTGCGACATTTGTGGGGAAATCTTTCAAGACGAAGATCTTTTCATCATACACAGAGAATTACATGAAGACGAAGATAGAAAAGAAGATATTACCATGGATGAAATAGACTTAGACTCAATTGACCGGTTTTTGGAAGAGCATCAGAAGCAGATGGACTACTACGACAGCTATCTACAGCAAATGCAAAGAAGAAGACCTAGTGTGATCCAATTTGCTGGTGCTGGACCATCTACTGCTACAAGACCTATTGAAGAAGAGGACACCGAAGAAGAGGACACCGAAGAAGAGGATATGGAAGAAGAAGAACTGGAAGATGTAAGACAACTGCGCACCACAGCCTTGCCAGGACGAGTTGTAACACATTTCAAAATTAATAACGTTCAATTGGAATTGGAAACATTCATAACCCAGGCTAAGGAACTTGTTGGTCAAACGTTGAGGGAAGAATTACAAAGGCTAAATTTTATTAAATTTGGAATGGTGTTAGAGGCTATGTTTAACAATACTGATGGTGAAACAGCATTGAGAGCATTCATTACCAAAAACCGAACCCTTACCTTCACCTCCGACATTGATGATATTATTGAAGAATGCTTGGAGGAACTTATAACCAAACTCCAAGAACATGAAGGAAGAGGATCTGGATGGACTTTGTCATCAATCGAAGGTATGGATGTTAGGGTTCATAAACATGGATATGGTTTAAGAGGTAGTAGTTTTATCCCTCTACCAAAGAAAATCCAAAACACTAACTCGTGTAGAAATGTTCAAAATGAGGGTAATGAATGTTTCAAGTATGCAATGTTAACCAAGTATGTTAAAGATCATCCTGAAAGAGTTGGTAGAGAATATTACGAAAATGAACACCGCTACAACTTTCAAGGTCTTACTTACCCAGTTACTTTAAAAGATATTGACAAATTTGAAAAGAAAAATCCTGGCGTTTCAGTCAATGTTTTTGGTCTGGATGATTCCAACAACGTTTATCCTTTGCGGGTAGTAAAGGTTGAGCAAAGAAACCATACGGATTTGCTATTGATAACCAAGGGTGAAATTTCCCATTATGTATGGATAAAAGACTTTGAAGCGTTAGTTGTAAAACAATTGACCAAAAGAGTAAATAGGATTACAGTTTGCAAGAGATGTTTCTGCTTTTCTTGGAAAGATTCAAGACGTGGAGGATTGGACTGGTTATTGGAACATAAAAGACTTTGCAACGAGAACTATGAAGTAAAGATAAGTCTTCCACCGCCTACCCGAGCTTCAATACAATTTAACAAGACAGTTCACCAATACCGAATTCCAATAGCGGTCTATGCAGATTTTGAATCAACGTTAGTACCACAGGAGCTGCCGGACGGCGAAGTGACTAGAAGAACAAAATATCAGTTGCATCAGCCCAACAGTTTTTGTTTACTAGTTAAATCAACCTTGTCTGAAAACCAATTGCAAGACTATGGTTTAACATCCACTCCAATACTCTACCGTGGTGAAGAAGCCGCTAAGTATTTTGTAGACCAACTGTACGATATTGCTGGAAAGGTTCAACGCTTGTTCGGTAATATTGTACCTATGGAACCTTTAAACCAAAATCAACAAGAAGAATACAACTTAGCGACAAGATGCTATTTATGCAAGAAGATGTTCAGTGAAGAAAACCCAAAAGTAAGAGATCACGATCACCTGACAGGGTTATACAGAGGAGCTGCTTGTAATTCATGCAATATAAATTACAAACTGCCAAACTTTATTCCTGTCGTTTTACACAATCTTAGCGGCTACGACTCCCACTTTATTATCCCGGAGTTAGGAAGAGATGACGGTAAAATTGATGTTCTTGCTACAACATTGGAAAAGTACATCAGCTTTTCAAAAACAGTAGGTAAAATTAAACTTCGCTTCGTAGACTCTTACAGATTTATGGCATCTAGTTTAGCCAAATTGTCAGAGAACCTAAGAAGAGAAGACCTAAAAGAAACCAGAAAAATTGTACCTGAAGATAAATTAGACCTAGTATTACGGAAAGGAGTGTTCCCCTACGATTACATAACTTCTACAGAAAAATTTGAAGAAACCAGTCTACCGCCGATTGAAGCCTTCAACAGCAAATTAAACGAAAGTGAAATCTCCGTTGAAGACTACAATCATGCATGTAATGTTTGGAACCAACTAAACATTCAAACCTTAGGGGAATATTCTGACTTTTATATAAAATTGGACGTAACTCTGCTGTGCGATGTGATGGAAGAATTCAGAAACACCTGCTTCTCCGCCTATGGACTGGACCCTCTACACTCGTACACATCTCCAGGATTAGCATGGCAAGCTATGCTAAAGTCAACCAACTGTCGACTGGAACTTCTAACGGATATTGATATGGTGCTCATGATGGAATCTGGTGTACGGGGCGGTTTGACACAAGCTGTAACACGTCATGTCAAAGCCAACAACAAGTACATCCCCGGCTTCGACGAGCAACAACCATCGGTCTACCTTGGATATTTTGATGCAAACAACCTTTATGGTTGGGCAATGTCAAATCCGCTTCCCTACGCTGACTTCAAGTGGATCGACCCGGCCACCATCGGAGACATCTCACAGATTCCAAAGGATGGTCCAAAAGGCTATATTTTGGACTGTGATTTTGAATACCCGGAGCACCTTCATGACCATCACTACGACTTGCCTCTCCTAGCCAAGACTGAAGTTTCACCGACAGGAAGATGGCCAAAATTGATGATGACCTTGGAGAATAAGGATCGCTATGTGGCTCACTACTGGGTAGTTCAACAGGCTCTTGAATTGGGTCTACGTATAGTGAGAATTCATAGAGCAATTGAATTCACCCAGTCTTGTTGGTTGAAACCATATATTGATTCCAACACTGCAAGAAGAGCTGCAGCGACAACAGCATTTGAAAAGGACTTCTATAAATTAATGAACAATGCCATCTTTGGAAAGACCTTGGAGAACAAAAGAAAACACAAAAATGTAAAATTAGTGAGTGATCCTAGGAAATTGGAAAAATTAGTGCAAAAACCAAATTTCGGAACATCCATGATTATAAACGAAAATCTAGTCGCTGTCAGTATGAAGAAAACAACAATAGTCATGGACCGTCCGTTATACATAGGTATGTCGATTTTGGATATAAGTAAAACCCTGATGTATGATTTCCATTATAACAAAATGGTTAAACATTACGGAAGGGAAAACATTGGAGTCGCATACATGGATACGGACGCGTTTATCTACTGGATAAAGACGTTGGACATGTATGAAGACCTAAGGACTTTTCCATACAAAGAAGATTTCGATTTTTCTGACTATCCGAAAAACCATCCAAATTTTAATGAAAAATATAAAAAAGTAATTGGAAAATTCAAAGATGAAGCAAATGGAATGCCTTTAGAAGAAATAGTGGCGCTGATGGCGAAATTGTATTCATTTAAGATGTTCCACGAGAACAACACACCGACGGTGAAGAAAGCAAAAGGAGTGAAGACATCTTATTTGAAAAAACACGTGACATTTGACCACTACAAGACTTGTTTGTTTGAAGATACTACGATATCAGCAACATTCAACAATATCCGAAGCTTCAAGCATCAAGTCTACAGTGTCACCGAAATTAAAAAAGCGTTGTCAGCTCGGGATGATAAAAGATACATTATGCCCGACAAAATCCACACTCTTCCTTTTGGCCACTACTCTCTAAACCCTATCAACTTGTAACCTATTCTTCGTCCTTCTACAACTACGACCTTATTCCTTTCTCCTTCCGTAAAAAAATGGGGAACACGGCAAGTCCAACGCCGTGTTCCCCATTTTTTTACACAAGTTTGGATGACCTTGACCCATATAAATGATGTGAATATTTAAAACAACATTCATTGTGATTATACATGTGATACAACAAACATTGAAACCTGCAATATGAAGGACTTAAAGCAACAAATTGTCAACGAACTTCATAAACCTGCAAGAAGAAAGTTTCCACGAAGAAATACGGTGATAAAAGGAATTAATGATTTATATCAAGCGAATTTAATCGAAATGATTCCTTATAGCAAACAAAATAAAGGATATAAATACATATTGACTGTTATTAACTGTTTTTCAAAAATGGCAGATGCTTTACCACTAAAAGATAAAAGTGGCAAAAGTGTTACAAAAGCAATGGAAACAGCTATACAAAGAGACAAACATACTATTAAACATTTACAAACAGATGATGGAAAAGAATATTTTAATAAGGAATTTGCAAATTTAATGAAAAAACACAATATAAACCATTATTCAACCAATTCAGAAGTAAAAGCCTCAATAATCGAAAGATTCAACAGAACTTTAAAAAGTGCAATGTATAAAATGTTTTCCAACAGAGGATCGCACATATGGATTGATATGTTACCAAAACTTATAAACGATTACAATAACAAATTTCATAGGACTATCGGGATGAAACCGAACCAAGTAACTAGTAAAAATGAAAACCTTGTATTAAAACGTATAAAAACGAATACTAAACCAAAAGTTGAAAAACTAAAGCCTAAAAAATTTAATGTGGGTGATAAAGTGCGAATAAGTAAATATAAAGGTGTATTCAGTAAAAGATACCTGCCAAATTGGACCAATGAGGTTTTTACTGTATTCAAAGTACAACCTACAGTACCTGAGACATATATTTTAAAAGATAATAAAGGACAATTGCTTGAAGGAGGGTTTTATGGACATGAAATGTTAAAATCAACAGTAGGCGATGTATATTTAGTTGAAAAGGTGTTGCAACGGAAAAAAGATAAGGTCAAAGTACGATGGTTAGGATTTAATAAGACGGAAGATTCTTGGATACCTAAAAAGGATTTGATATAACGATAGAGAATCATTTTAGGTTGAACCATTACAAAGGATGGAGATAGTACCACAAAAAGAGAGTTTTACTATTAATAATATAGATGAACTCACAGTGGATAATTCAGAATTCAATAGTGGGAAGCATGGCAATTTGTTACCAAACACCGTTCGTTGTCTGGTTACCGGACCTTCCAACTGTGGAAAAACTAATGTAGTATTCAATTTGATTACAAACCCTAAAGGATTACGATTTAACAATCTATATGTATTTTCAAAATCACTACAACAACCAAAGTATCAATTATTGGAAAAAATACTGACTAATGTGCCTGAAGTTAAATATTTAAAGTTTAATGCAAGCGAGAGTGTCATGCAGCCACAAGAAGCTAAACCATTCTCCGTGTTTATATTCGACGATGTATCTTGTGAAAACCAAAACACAATAAGGAATTACTTCGCTATGGGTCGACATAACAACATAGATAGCATTTATATTGGCCAAACTTACAGCAAAATACCTAAACAACTCATTAGAGACAATGCAAACATGTTAATTGTATTTAAACAGGACGAAACCAACCTAAAACATATATATTTTGATCATGTAAATGCGGATATGACATTTGAACGATTTAAAGAGTTGTGTGGAAAGGCTTGGGCTGAAAAGTATGGGTTCCTAACAATTATGAAGGAACAACCGCTAAACAATGGTCGATACAGGATAGGATTTGATAAATTTATATTAATACATTAAACGTGGTATAACACATTCATTGTTGTACAACACGTCTTGCTACAAACATGGTTAACCAAGAAAAATTAGTAAAAGAAATAAAATCACTTAGTGATTCTATTCGGGCTAAAAACAGAGCATTGAAACTAGGTATTAGCGAGAGGGAGAAATTCCTTGAATCTACTTTTAAACCTATTACTGAACCCTTGAAACAATTAAACAAAAAATTTGCTAAACCTGTATTGGAAGGAGATGCGATTGCACCTATTACAAAGTTTGAAAGAGAAAATGTAAAATCAGAAGATTTTAGCGATGAAGACCCGGAATCCTCTACATATAGTGGTTTTACCGGTGGAGAACCCGAAAGAGAGCTAGAATCACCAGACTATAGTGGAATAAGAGAATTATATGAAGTAAAAGCCAAAAGAGGACATGAAGTTGTATCAACTGCTAGTGAAGAGGAAAAAGAAGAAGCAAGGGAAGGTCCGTCAAACATAAGCTTGTTGGGTGAAAACATTCATAACAAAGGACCTTTAGGAAGGAAATACATGATAAAAATGTTAGCTGGAACAAACCCTAATAAAAACTACCATAGTTATGGAGTAAGATTAACAGAAGAGGGTTTAATGGTTGGTAATAGCCCGGTAAACATTGATGAACATGATAATATTATTGTTGGTGATCAAAGATATAAGGGCACAAGAGGATTATTTGAATTATTATTTGAAAATAAGCCTTTAGAATTGTTAGTTAAAGAAAAAGACATGGAAGCATATAAAAAGATTTTGGAACAAACTAATGCATACAGGAGGAAGTATTCAGCTGACCAACCTGTTTTTAGATCAAAGTCTTTAAAATATAGAGAATTTGTATCCAAGTTAATACCAACAACGAGAAGACAACCAATGCCAATAATACCAAGAAAACCTGTAAAACGAAGGTTTGTGTCATCCACTTTGGATATAAGTGCTACAGAACCAAGAAAAAGAAACAAGTCTGTTACAGGTACAGGTTTAATGAAGAAACTGTATAACACAAATGTGATTTATTACAATAATATCAATAAATTGGTTGATAGAATGAAACTAATACATGAAGCTAAAGAAGCGGGTCATACTGGATTGGAAAACGAATGGGTGGCTTTAGTGGATGAACTCCGAAACCGTGGGGTAATCTCATAAAAATGCGTTACTCCCTAGAATACTATTCAGTTGCACTATGAGTGTCGACAAGTTCGGACGTTACTCCTCGGATGGGTTATATTATGCCAATAGTTTAAAAAGAAGTGCTGGTTTACCACAAACACCTGATGGAGATTATGATATGAGTAATAAAAGGTTAAAAAACATAAAAGATCCTTCGGATGAAAACGATGCAATAAATCTAAAAATATTAAAGGAAAAGATATCGCCAACATTAAAACTACAAAATAACACATATGACGCGGAAAATCATAGAATTATCAACGTTGGTAAACCAAATGAAAATGGTGATGCGATAAACAAAGGTTATTTGTCATCTGAATTAAAAAATACGTTAAAATTCAATGGGAAAACGTATAGTGCCATCAATAAACGTATATCCAACGTAGATGACCCTAAAGATGCAAAAGACAGCGTAAATAGACGCTATTTACATTCTTTGATACCTGAAAAGACAAAAGATGGATTTTCTTTTTATAAATTTGTTATTAACGATATAGGTTATCCAAAAAATGAAAATGATGCTGTAAATCTCAAATATATAAAAGATCATTGTGTCATACGTGATGTGGGAGTTATCGATTGTCTTGGCAATTGTTTGGCGAATGTAAAAGATGGTTCAGCACCATCTGATGGTGCAACAGTGGGTCAAATGAAAGAGACTTTAAAACAAGAAACAACTGGATTTGCAAAACGAGATGAAGTATTATCAAAGCAAGGGGATGACTTTATTCAAGGTAATGAAAAATTTCGTTTATTGACATACAAAAACGCTTATTGGGATTGCAGGCATGGAAGGTTATCAAATGTGTCATGGGGTCATGCTGATAGAGACGCGGCTGCCTTAGGACAAACAGTACATCTAGATCCAAATAATTACTATGCGTTTTTTATATGTAGTAATAAAAAATTAAAAAACATGGCGCAAGGAAGAGAAGCAAATGATGCTGCAACTGTAGGACAGACTATCACATTATCACAAATGGATAGCAAAGTGTATACTTGTAATAATAAACGTATAACAGACCTTAAAGACCCTGAACATGTGGATAATGCTGTCACTGTTAATTTTCTTGTAAAAGTTTTAGGAAATGCATTATTTGATGTATACAACCATATTGGTATTGGTTCAGGTCGTACTCCTTTGTTGGAATCTGAGAGAGGTACTTGGATTAAACGGGAAATTGTTCAAAACTATTTTATCAACCCTCGTACAAAAAAGTTTAGATCATCGGATTGGGGTGATTTTGATATTTAATAAAAGAACACAATAAACGACTTCATTTATGTCCAACTTGTCATAGAGGTAACACATAAGTTGTACATTGCGATTATAAAAGGACAATAATGACGTTCCAGTACATCAGTCCATATAGAGACACTGTAAGGAGAGGAGGTGGGATCACGTCCACAGCGGTTTCTCTGTTAAGTAAAGCTTTAAAACGAATTCCAGTAGGATCCATAGTAAATAGAGCAATAGACGCATTACCATACGAATTTCATATACCGGGAGGTTATCAGTATTGCGGACCAGGAACTAAATTGAAAAAACGACTGGAAAGAGGCGATCCTGGCATAAATAAGTTAGATCAGGCTTGTAAAGAACACGATATCGCATATTCCACGTTTGCCGATTCAAAAAATAGATCAATAGCTGACAAAAAGCTTGCGGACATAGCTTGGCAACGAGTAAAATCAAGTGACGCTAGCATAGCAGAAAAAGCAGCAGCTTTAGCAGTAACAGCAGGTATGAAGGCTAAAACAGCAGTAGGAGGTGGAAGAAGGAGGAGAAGGAGAGTAAAAAGGAGGTCAACCACAAGAAAACATGGAGGAAATATAAAAAGAAGACGACGATCTACAAGAAAAGGCAGGAAGAAGCCCACCGTGTGGTCAATGGTAAAAAACGGGGCAGGTCTTTACCTAAGACCTTATCGTGCATATTAAATGAAAAAAATCAATTGGTCATACCACATAAAGCATTAACCAATATTGAATTATTTAAATATATTTCCTGTTTAAAAATACCATTTTTCCGCGGTGTGTTTATGAAAGACAGTTTACCAAAGAAAATGTGGCAAAATGAGACTGGAATTGTAAATTTGGATAATACTGAAGGGCCTGGCACCCATTGGGTTTGTTATAAGAAACTAAATAACAATGTATATTATTTTGATAGTTTCGGTAATTTGCCACCACCAAAAGAACTTCAAAATTACTTTAAATCTGCTAAAAACATATATTATAACTATAAAAGAGAACAACCTGATAATACTTCAATATGCGGCCATTTATGTTTGGAATTTCTAGCTAAAAGTATCAGTCACTATTGAGATGTCTTCCTATACGGTATCATTAACAGGAAAATCGTCCACTTTACGAAGTATCCTTTTTCCAGCGTTACGCTTGCAAAAAGGAAGGTTTTGGGAGGCGGCACTATTGGATTTTACAACTTACAACTCTATCCCCAATGTTACGGAAGGTAAAAATAACGTATTGCATTATTATAAGGGAAAGGATGCCAGTGGAAAATTTACAGACTTACAAGAGTGCAGGTTACCCACAGGTTCTTATGAAATTGATCATATAAATGAATTTTTGCAAACTAAAATGGGAAAAGACAATATAACATTAAAAGGTAATAACAATACGATGAAAGCTGAAATTACTTCCAAATATTATATAGATTTCACTCAACCAAACTCAATTGGTGATTTATTAGGATTTTCCAACGATGAGCCTGTTTTAGAACCAGATGTAACACATTCCGGTAAGAAAACAGTAACAATATTAAAAGTCAATAGTATAGACATAACTTGTAACATTATACAAGGTGCTTACAGGGATGGGGCTAACACCCACATCATACATACTTTTTACCCAAGTGTACCACCTGGATTTAAAATTGTTGAAAAGCCACAAAACCTGGTATATCTACCGTTGAACACCACTTTCATTTCAGACATCGTGTTGAGCGTATTGGATCAAGACGGTAACTTGGTAGACTTCAGAGAAGAGCCTATTACGATTAGATTACATTTAAAATCGACACTTTAATACAAAACCATGGGTTTAACATTTAAAAGCGAACAACCTACGGGAAACCGCATTAGTAGCTCTTCAGCTGTGGAGGAGTTAACACGCGAGAACATTCGTTTCTTAGAGAGAATTGGATTAAAATTAACCGAGTATGGATATACTGGATATAGCGCAGGGTCCAACATTCGACGAAACCCTATGGGAAAAAGAATATCACACCCACAACCCTTACACTTCATCGAAATTAAACAATAACGATGAAATTCGTATTCCCATACAAAATCAAGACATTTACACACTACCATGTGAAAGTTACTTGTATATTGAAGGACAAGTTACTAAAAAGGACGGTACTACTGTTGGTACAACAGTTCCATTTATAAATAATCCTATGGCTTTCCTATTTGATGAAATTAGATATGAAATATCAGGTGTAACAGTTGATTCCACTAAAAAAGTAGGTATTACGACAACTTTAAAAGGATTAACATCTATAACACCCAATGAAACCAATTTACTTAAACCTGCCGGATGGGTATTACCTACGATTGACACAATCACTCCAAATCCAAATGGATATTTTGATTTTCATATTCCATTACGTTTGCTGCTTGGTTTTGCTGAAGATTATAGGAAAATAATATTAAACGTTAAACAAGAATTAGTTTTGTTGAGATCTTCTAACGATAAAGACATTATTAAAGCTGCAGATGCTACTACAGATGCGACTTTAGAATGGAAATTAAAATTAGACAAAATTGTATGGAGAGTTCCACATGTTAAATTGGCTGACGAGCATAGAATGCTACTTTTAAGAAAATTAAAAGCCGATCGTGATATTGTTATTCCATTTAGAAGTTGGGAATTTCATGAGCATCCCAGTTTACCTACTACGGATCGACACACTTGGACTGTTAAAACATCGAATTATGTAGAACGAGCCAGGTATATTATATTTGGTTTACAAACAGGTAGAAGAGACTCCATTACTAAACATGCAGGACAATTTGATCATTGTGACTTGAAAAATATTAAAGTTTATTTAAATTCACAATTCTTTCCATACGACAATTTAAATGTGTCATTCACTAAGAAGAAATACAGTATATTGTACGATATGTACGCGAGATTCCAAAGTTCATATTACGGTAAAACAAATACACCTTTATTACCACCTGACAAATATTTCGATGCCTACCCAATAGTTGTAATCGATTGTTCTAAACAAAATGAATCAGTAAAGTCTTCAAGTGTGGATATAAAAATAGAAATGGAATTCAACGATGCTATACCGGCTAATACAACTGCATACTGTTTAATTCTACATGATAAAATCGTAACATACACACCTTTAACTGGAATTGTTAAAAATGTATTGTAAGAACCGGTTTTGTTTCATTCCGCGAGTATAAAAGCAGAGCGTACAGACCGCTCCTCATCAGTTTGTTGCCTACTGTTGTATGGGTAGCATCGTATTCAATATGGCTTCTCCTAGTGGTACACCTGAAAATGTGGTAGATATTGAGAAGGAGATATCTGAGTTTTTAGATCCTCAAGGTCACCAGGAAGGAGGTGAACAAAACGTTTGCGGACAACTTCACGCCAGTAATAATTTTGAAGAAAAAGGTAAAAGAAGAAAGACTATACAAAAGAGAAAAAGGGATATTGAAGATAATATTTCTCCAAACATATTGAGTGAGGTATTTTTGCGAATATTTTACCCAATCTCTTCCAGTTTGGATAAAAGTGTTTTAATCGGTGTTATGAAATCTACAGATTATTCCCCTACTGTAATTTTAACTCATGGAGCCAAAATGATTTTGTTTACGGACAGTGCTTGGGAATCGTTTATGAAACATTTGCATCTACTAGAATGCTATTTAAGTAGTAACATGTTTGGAAGAAAGACAAGAGTAGGACTTTTGGATTCAAATGTGGAAATTGATATCATTAAACAACGTGGTGATCATCAGCTACGGTTTAGAGACACAACAAGACATGATAACAAAATTCAACTTAATCGAGAGGAGTTTTTCATTTTAACTTGTGCTACTGAACCTATAACAAGATACTTGAGACAACTGGTGTTTTCAAGTTCGATTATTAAAGATTATCTGGAAGACACTTTGGACAAACAACCGGACGCACCTATATTATACGGACCTGTGGATACTTCTATATTTAATAGAGTTCCTCATGAAGTACAAATGTGGAGACAATTGGAAAAGTACGCTCAACTACATAAGAAATCGGTAAAACAGGAAGAAGAGGAAGATGGAGGAGAAGAATCAAGTGTTAGTGATGAAAATGAAAATAAGGAAAATATAAAGATGGAAACTTAAATGACAATGGTTAGTTTTTAAAACAATAACCAACATTTTGTGGGGTTAGGCCTATTGGGGACGGTGCCCACGTTAAATATACACCAACGCGCCAACAACTGTACGGCCTGGTATAAAAGTAGTACCTACCGTGGTGTGGAAATCAGTTGACCTCCTGACTTCGTAATGAGCAGACGTGTGACCTTCAAAATGGACAAGGGAGAAGAACAACAAGTAAAGTCCAAGCCTGGTATTATTGAGTTTCAAGCGTTTCGTGGTAATGATGATAGATTCATTATAAAAGAACTTGTGTTTTTGGACATGAATACAAGTGTTCCTTATTCGTTTTTATTTAAACCACCATGTTCTTATTCGTCTTTAACTAGTAAAGCCGCTACTACCAACAGATGGATTTCAAAACACTTCCATCATATCGATTGGTATGATGGTTTTACAAGTTACACGGACTTGTATCACATTATGCATCACTTTTCAGACAAGTTTACCAATATTTACACAAAGGGGCTGGAAAAGAAGAGATGGATTGAAGGATTTACTCATGTTCCGGTTAATGATGTGGAATTGGATAAGAATTATCAATACATGCTGGAAACCATATGTATTTGTACAAAAAGCCCAGAACATGATAAAGATAGACATTGCGCTTTGAAAAATGCCTATAAACTCGCCTCTTACCTTCAAAGTGGGGAATTGGGGAGTGGTGGGGGTAACGGAGAGTATATAAGTGGGGAGCAGACAGGGACCTGGCATGAGTATTACTCGAGATTCCGAGACGACAACATCTCCGAGCAAGAAGACGATCTGTAACCTGACCATGGCATCTCACCAGTTCCTTCAGACTTTGGTCGAGCAGTTCAATGCTCACTCCAAGTCAACAATATTACCTGTAAAGAAGTGCTCGGAACTAAAAGACGAGAAGCACTACATAATCCATGCTATGAAGAAGATGGAGACTACAGTTGGGGAGGCCATCTGCTGCAGTCTCAGCGAGGCACCGTTTACTCCGGGGGATGAACCAAAGTTCCAGGTGTACCTGCCCAAGAGATTCGTCCATCTTCTACAAAACGAGGATCTTCGCTCTATTCAACCCGGGTGTCTATACCTGGTGTCCCACGGCTGCACGGGTAGCAATTCTACAGAGTTGACCATCCACATCGCTGACAAGCAGCAGTGTTAGATTTAAGTTTTAATGTTGTACATATGTTGTTGTTGTAATGTTTTATAAATAAACAAATCATAAAAGACAAAAAAAATAAAAAAAAAACAAAAAATGCAACATATCAATATGTGACAGACTTCACGTATTGATATGTTGCATTTTTTTTTAAACTTCGCGGGTGACCTTGACCTTTGACCTTTGCATTTCACAATTACCCCCACTACTGTAATTACCCCCACTACCGCACTAGGATTCAAACCTGCTTGGATGCGAAAAACGGTCAGTCTGTTGCCAACTAGCAAACGATGAGCACCTTGTACGAGCTTTGCATACAACGAGTTATAACTCACAAGGACTTGTTCCCAACATGTTTACAAGACAACATCCCACTAACAATAAAAGAAGATGTCAAACGCTACAGGAGGGAAAATACAGGGTATTCGGAATACTCCTGGTATAAGTTCCACGACGGGGAAAAGTTTTGTAGGCCTTGTGGCGAGGCCGCCGTCAGAGACCTTCGGCGATTCGTACAGGATGGTGGTATAAAACAATTCGGATTTCTAGCGCCACTGTTTCGATTTGAAAATTACAAGGACACCTGCGCTATTTGTTCCATTCCATTGTATCGATGGAAAAAGTTTAGAACTGTTTAATTGGATTTTCTATACCCCCACCACTATTACCCCCACCACTTTTTCATGTACCTCCAAGCGCTGTGCCTCGGCTTCATTTCTACTCCAGCAGCCAACCTAGCAACATCAAGATGTCTCTGAACGTTAGTTGCGCAAGTTACGAGGAGGTGAGCATCAAGACTCAGCAGGAGCTAAACGACTTATACAAGGAGTTGCAGCTGATGGTGGCACGAGGCTACCGTATAAATGTGCAAGTTTACGCTTGCAATATACGGAACACCCGGCAGTCAAAGGAAGAGCCTGGACACTCCTCGACGGCTTCCTCACCAGCGTCCATGAAGACCGAGCCAGACAACTTGGACTACTTCAGCTGACTAGCAGTTGTATTTCTTGTCCTAACCATTGTAGAATATGTATATTTTTTCATTATATTAAAGAAGTAAAAGAGCAGAAACACCTATCTTGTTACTGACATATAAGCTCAGTAACAAGATAGGTTTTTTTAAAACACAATTTGGATGACCTTGAAACTTCCCCCTCCACTGCTTTGTTACCCCCACCACTTGACTATTGGTGTACATGGCACATCGCAATTGGAAACCTCATTCCATCTTCAACAGCCACACCGACAACATCAACAATGGCAAACCTACCAACAGATGAAAGGTGTCCTCACGCATGTTGTGACTTCGTCCACGAGTTGGAGAAGAGGATGCAGGAGAGGGCGATAAGAAGAAAACAGATCCACTCAGAAAATATCATGATAGTCAACGGCTATCTTTTATTGTTCGGCCTTATTATGGTTGTACTTTTCATACTGTACGGCATAGTCACATGTGTCGGCAAGGTTGCAGAAGAAAACGCTCGCCACCATCAATTGGAAAGTTTCAATGTTACTTTGTAAGTTTTCCTTTTTTTAAAACTCCGTTTGGATGACCTTGAAAATTCCCCCACTACTCCACCACACCCCCCACCACTTCACCATGTTCCTGCATGAGCATCACATCAACCGTCATTCCTTGTCCGACAAGCAACCATGGCAGACAACAACACCATCAGCCAAGCTGACTCCACTACTGATGTCGGTACAAGTACGGGTTGGACACTGTCGGTCGATAGTGTACACTATTTGGAGTCAATTTGCGAACGTATGAAGGAAATACTGCGGGACAACCCTGGGATCATAATACAAATGAATTTAAATTATGATTGGTCCCAAGTTAGAATGCAAGGGGACGACAACAACGGTCAACAATCTCCACAATATTCGCCCATGTCCCCGATCTATCCTTACGGCGAGTCTGACGTCGATGAAGATGAGGCTAATGAGGATGTGGGGGACAACGAGGCTGAAGAGGAGTAACCTTCATTCCTTTTTTTTTTTAAACCCAAATTGGATGACCTTGAGAATTCCCCCTCCACTATTTCCTTTTTTTTTAAAACCCCCTCCACATACTTTTGGTTTACCCCCTCTACTTTTCAATACTGTTACCACAGTCTGTAGCTCACATCATTCCTTGCTTAGCTATCATGGCGGACAGCACTCTTTCTCGAGTTGACTCCACTACGGATGAAGAATGGCCATTTTCCTGGAATGTTCATCTGCAAGACTCGGCAGAAGTGGATATGTTGCATGAGAAATTGGTGTATGTATTAAACGAAAACCCCAACATTGAATGTAGAATGACTATGGATTTCGATGCGACAAGGGTCCACACTCAACCTTCTACTTCCAGCCAGCCTGAACCTCAGCTACAGCCGAAGAACTTTACACATCTTTACACTCCAATACGGCCGGAGGATGTGGTTATCAGCGAGGCAGACTCTACTACAAGTTATATTGAACCAACGAATTGGAAGCTTGTTGTTGACACCTTACACAAGGTCGACTTAGTATGTGACAAATTAAAGGAATTGATGATGCAAGATCCTGGTCTTCGTTTTAAAATTGATTTGTTTTTCATCTGGGGAGCACCTGCACGGGGCTCTTCGTCTGACAGCTCTCTAAGTACAACGGATGAGGAGGAGGAGGAGGACGACTAGTTATCTTTTTTAAAACTCCGTTTGGATGGCCTTGACCTTTCCCCCTCCACTGAGTTTATTTAACGTGCACTCTCAATGACTGCAACATCATTTCATCGCGCACCTTCACCACAGCAACATGGAGAGTCAACTCAACTACTGTTGCGAACGGAAATGTTTTTCATGGCCGAATGACATTGATGTTGCGGATGGCCTGGCGTGTAGAAAATGTGAAGCTTTTGGTCAATGCATGTGTAAGTGCAAGTCTTGGAAGAAGCCGAAACCGGAGTTGAAGACATTCCATGTGTACCAGATGAGAGGGCATAAGTACACTTGTTGCCCTGAACGTTGCATTGAATTCACATTAAAACAGCTAACTGGCTGCAAATTGTGCAACAATCATTTTGCAGGTTTTTGCAAACATTATTTAGGAGCCTGTCAGTACAGATCAACTTGGCATACAGAAGCACTCACTATCAATGAAATCGCTATAGATACACAAGAGTAGTCTTTCTACTCTTTTCTTTTTTTAAAACTCCATTTGGATGACCTTGACCTTTCCCCCTCCACTCACCTTAGTTTATATAAGCTCCATTCCCGCTGACCACGGCATCACTTCATCTTGCTCCCTCGCCGAAGCAACATCAAGTATGGAAACTAAGCGTGTCTCATGTTGCGAGCATAAGTGTTTAGAGATACAAGGCGTCATCCATTGTGCAAAGAAGCTTTGGGAGGAAGAGACAGGGACAACCTATTGCTGCGAGGGCAAGTGTTTCCTACTACCAAGATGGCAAGTGGACGGGCTGGCCTGCCGGCAATGTGAATGCTTCGGATGTTGCAGGTGTAGATGCAAGAACCAACAGCTGCCACCACCGGTACTACAAACTTTCAAAATCTACAAATCCAACTACTTTTACACTTGTTGTCCGCAGCGGTGTATTAAATTTCACTTCTCCAATCTTACCAATTGTCGGAAATGCTACGGACAACCTGATGGGTGGTGCACCTGTTTTCTGGACTCCTGCCGCTACAGATCGGATTGGTTTACAGATCCATTAGAGGTTGATGAGGTCGCCCAGGAAGCACAAGAGTAGTCTTTCTACTCTTCAACTTTTTTAAAACTCCATTTGGATGACCTTGAGATTTCCCCCTCCACTTCCCCATATACCTAGAGTACACAGAGCCTGATAGTCAGTCACTCGGTGGCTGTCGTGGGGTGCGCATCGGTGTCGGCGCTCCGTTGTTAGGTTTTCAAGGTCACAGTAATATCAAATTGTTGGTGTTGTGCTGGTTCAAGGTCACCTGAGGGATAACCGATTGCCCATTTAGGCAGGGTCATGTCAGAAACTCGAGTTTAACTTGGCACTTTTGCCGTTTCTCGTCGAAAATTCGCTCCAAGTGGTCAAGGTCACGGGGACTCTGACTGAAACTCGGAGCGTAGTGCGAGAAACGGCAAAAGTGCCAAAAAATTTTAAGTTTCGGCGTGACCTTGACCTCAGTGGCGTCGGTGACGTCATTTTGATGACGTAAGGGGTGATGACGTCATCAGCACGTCATTTCTGTGACGTCATGGGTGTGACGTCATAGAAATGACGTCATTAGTGATGACGTCATCGATGACGCAATCGATGACGTCATCGATGACGTCATCGGTGAGGTCATTGACCTCGATGACGTCATCCCTCAGGTGACCTTGAACTGGGCCAGCACCAACAATTTGACACTACTAATACATTCTCTGAGGTGCTTAGCACCTGCGTCAAAAAATGTAAAAACTAAACTAAAAACATTAAGTTATGATCTCTCTTTACAAAGCTAAATCCAGGGCGCTAAGCCATTGCAGCCCAGCTTCACTTGCACAATGCAGCCCAATCAATCCTTCGGGGAAAGCACTCAAAGGGCACTCATTGACTATGTGAGTCATAGTCTGCAAATCCGCTCCACAGCGGCATGACTGGTCTTCTGTCATTCCCCATTTGTATTTCCAATAATTACATCTTCCCACACCAGCGCGGAATCGATTGAGAACGGTCCACTGCTGCCGAGGAAGCTCCATACCACTTACTGCTAAGGTTGGGTCAGCAATTAAAAATTGATTCCGGCCTTGGAAAGAGTCCCAGGAGGAAGTCCAGTCGGTATGGATGGAAAAGTTTGTCTCCGTCAACTGGGATGCTGTCCGCAGTGGTGGTCTTCGGGACCTCAATCTGCCCGTCTCCTGGGGTAGGTAATCATGGATGGGTAGCTGTGGACGATCTTATTATATGGGTATATGGGTTGGGGTTGGATACGATCTTATTATATTCCCTAGTAAGTGCCTCCCTTCGTCTTATTTCAGGTGGAGCGATATTACACAGCACTGGGAGCCAGGGTACAGGTGTTGCCATGAGTGTACCACTTATGGCTCTCATAGTCCTGTTCAGTTAGACGTTGATCTCTCTGACATGCACACTGTTCAGCCACACGGGAGCACAGTACTCTGCGGTTGAGTAAACCAGGGACAAAGCAGTGGTTCGCAGAGCTTGTGCATTAGCTCCCCATGTGGAGCCAGCAAGGTGATGGACAATGTTAGTCCTAGCTCTCACCTTGGCTGCTGTCTTTTGTAGGTGGCTTTTGAATGTGAGAGACCGATCTAAAGTGACTCCCAGGTACTGTGGGTGATCATTGTGCTTTAGCTCAACACCGTCAAATACGATTTTAAGCTTTTGGTGGGCTAGTCTATTGTTCAAGTGAAAGCAAGATACCTCGGTTTTAGTTGGGTTTGGATTTAGCTTCCAGGCCCTTAAAGTATTCACCGAGGGTCTTGAGGTCATTTGTTAGTACTTCCTCAGCGTGTCGGAATTCCTTGTGCTGATAAGCCAGTGCAATATCATCCGCATAGGCAAACTTTAAGGAGCAAGTGTCAGGCATGTCGGCAGTATACACATTAAACAGCAGTGGGGCAAGCACTGACCCCTGTGGCAGGCCATCTTTTAATTGCCTAAAAGTACTTTCCTTGCGTCCCAAATATACTTTAATCATCCTAATGGAGAGCATCGAGTTGAGGAGACGCAACAGGAAAGGGCAGGGAATCAGGTTATAAAATTTAATGAGAAGGCCTTTTATCCAGACAGTGTCATAAGCTGCAGTAAGATCTAAGAAAGCAACAGAGGTTTTCAGTTTTCGCCAACCCATTCTCGATGAAGGAAGTAAGAGCTAGAACCTGGTCACAACAGTTGCGCCCAGGCCTAAACCCAGCTTGTTCGACGGGGATGCTGGAATCCAGAACAGGGAGGATTCTGTTGTATATCAACCTCTCGAGCAGCTTATAACAGACACTAAGAAGAGCTATGGGTCGGTAACTTTCTGGCAGTTGTGGATCTTTATTTGGCTTCAAGACAGCTATTATTTTCGATCTTCTAAATATACCAGGCAAGTCGCTGGTTTCCCTTATGGAATTAAAAACTGCAAGAAGCCACTGTCTAGCCTTTTTACCCAAGTGTTTTATGAACTCCGGGAAGATTTCATCCATACCTGCTGCTTTGCCAATTGGCATAGCATCAATCGCCACATCCAGCTCATCTACTGTGAAAGGTCTGGAGACTTCCAATGGCGCTTGCCGACTTTCCTTAATTTCATTAAGCTTAAAATTCTGCGGACGTACACACCGGTTTAGATAGACAGGAGAGGCGTTTTGCAATAACACAGGGGTGAGGTTGCGAGGTTGCGGGTTTTTCATTTGGCTTACCAGTGGAGAGCTTCCTGAGTAGAGACCAAGCTTTCCGACTACTGTGGGTGAAGTTCAGATTTTCAACAGTTTTCACCCATTTCTCTCTCCTGGAGTTGTCGAGAGAGTTAAGGAGTTGGTCCGCTACATCTCTGTCTTCAGTGTCAGTGAACTCACTGTAAAGGTCTTCGCACTCTTGACTCCATCCTGGTATGTACTCTTTCCTAAAACCTCTTGGGATAGACGCTTTAGCGCAAGACAGAACAAGTCGTGTGAACCGATCATAGTTTTTTATTTTAGGGGGGATGAACCTGATGCCTTTGTCAAGCCTGGAAGAGAAGGCCTCCCACTCAGCTTTGTTGAAGTTTCACCTAGGCCGAGGAAAAGATCTTACGAGAGGAATTTGGATTCCCACTGATATCAGAACAGGCCTATGCTGAGAGTGAGGAAAAGCATCTAGGACCCTCCTGCAAGTTGGTATGGGTGTTGCTGACCGGTCACGAGAACAAAAGCACAAGTCTGGGGAGTACCCACGACGCCATCGGGCAGAATGGAAAGTGTGTGGGTCCTTGGCATTAAATACCAAGAAAAGGTTGTTATTTTCAGCTCAGCTTGTAAGACGAGTGCCATTTTCATCATCGGACGAGTATCCCCACTGTGTGTGATGACTGTTAAAGTCACCTACATATACTACAGGATGTTCAAAAGATGAGCTGTATCTGGCCACTGGATGTTCGGTGGTTTGTAGACATTGACAATGGTAGTCTCAGATACCTTAACAGCAATAGTAAATATGCTGTTCACACAACTTTTGTGGGAGACTGATACGTCGTCTATGTCTTGCCTCACGTAAGTCGCCACACCATAGACCCTGTGTCCTATTTCCTCCACAAGCCTATATCCTGTGATGTTTCCCCTCGCACTGTTCTCTAGGTCTTCTACATTTGTATCTTGTAGTGCGAGGACATCGACATTATTTTCTCGCAGCACCTTGCTGAGGCAGTCACTTTTTGATTTGCTCAGACCCTCTACGTTCAGATGACATATATTTAAAACGGAGCCTACATTTCTAAAATGGCCCTGGAAAGGGCCGTTTGAATTTGGTCTGGCAGCTGGCATAGCTGAGAGATCACTCGCGTGATAGTTCAGCTGCCAAAAATTGTTGTTCGTTTAGCACCACCCAGGGAGTACGTGCAGCTTTAATGGAATGCTGCGGACGCGAACAACATCACTCCCCAATTATAGTACATTACTGCGGTGGCGACGCGCCGTCAGAAACCAACGCAAGGTGCTGCGGTGTTGCGGGACAAATGGACAACGGAAGAACAGGGAAATCACATGTAGTTGAATTGGAGCGGTCATACCATCCTGTCAAGGAATCTAAAATAAAATAAAGGAAATGTAGGGGGTCAAGACATGCAACACCCTTTATGCACCAGGTGTTCTTTTGCACCTATGACGTCAACATTTTTTTTTTTTTTTTTTTTTTTTTTTTTTTTTTTTTTTGAGGGAGAGGCGGAAAAATGCATTACGCACACAGGTGGCCAGCCTGTAGTGTGGGGCTCCCCTAAAAAAACGGGTTTACCCACTAAAAAACCTCCTCTACTCTTTAGGAATCTAACCTGGAATTGTTTATCACATTACGTCAGGCTAGGCCTAAATTTGGCTTACGCCCGTCGGGCTCGCTCCTTATCCAGCCGCTCTATCAAGGGATCTGGGCCACCGCGGTCCAGATCGGTTTTCTTTTCCAGGAGGATGCCCCGGACGAACTGTGACAAACAATCCCAGTTGCCCTCATCCTCCAAAATCTTTTGGCAGACCGAGTCCACCGAAAATGCACCAAATATTTGTGTGGCCTCCAGGCGGGGCCCTTCCCAACGGGGACAGCGGAAGAATGTGTGTTCCGCATCGTCGGGAACACCCGGGCAATAAATGCAGTCCGGTGAACCGGTCTTTCCCATCCGGTTCAGGTACGATCGAAAATAGCCGTGACCTGTCAAAAATTGGGTCAGGTAGTAGTCCACCTCCCCATGCCGCCGTTCCACCCATGGTTGGACCTGCTTGATAAGTCGCGCAGTCCATCGTCCTCGGGTGTCGTGCTCCCAGCTGTGTTGCCATTGCTGGAAGGTTCGGGAGCGCTCTTCTGTTCTTGCCGTGTCCTTGCCGATCTCGCCACGTCTCTGATGAATCGCTTTCCTCTCCCCTGCCAAGAGCTTGACAGGGATGACTCCGGCGACCACCAGGACGGCAGGCTCGGACACTGTCCGGTAGGCGGAACACACCCGGAGCGCAGCTTGACGCTGAACCCGGGCGAGTCGCAACCTGTAGCACTCCTTATCTAGAGCGCCTGCCCACACCTCTGCCCCGTAAAGGAGCACGGACTGGACCGCGGACATCAACAGACGTCTTCTGCTGGATCGGGGACCCCCGACATTGGCCATCAGCCTACTAAGGTGAGTAACTACCTTAGCGGCCTTGTCCGCCGTACGGAAGATCTGATCCCTCCAGCTTAACTTGGTGTCCACCATAACCCCAAGGTATTTGGCGGCACGAGTTGATGTGACCACCTCCCTTCCCACTCGAAACGGGACGACGGTGTCGATCCTCTTCTTCGTGAGAATCACGATCTCCGTCTTACTAAGAGCAAGCGAGAGACCGTGATCGGACATCCAGTTGTTGACAACCCGCATAACTCGGTTCAACTTTAGTTGGGCCAGCTAAACGTTGCGTGCAGCAATGAGAGCTGCGACGTCATCGGCGTACCCAACCAAAGTGGTTTCCTCAGGCATCTCGGACCTCAGGAGGCTGTCATAGGCAACGTTCCAGAGATCCGGGCCGAGTATTGAACCTTGTGCGGCACCAGAAGTGACTTCCATCGTCCGCGTTCCGTCCCTCGTGTCATAGATCAGGCTTCGAGAGCGTAGATAATCCTCGATGAGCCGCAACAGATATGCAGGAATACGAAAGGTGTTACGAAGCGCATCCAACATATCGACCCACCTCGCCGAGTTGAAGGCATTCTTGACATTAAGCGTAACAAGAAGCACTACTCGGCGGGAGAAATGGTTGTGGCTCTCGGCTCTCTCTACAGCTCTCTGAACTTCGGTGACAGCGTCGATCGTTGACCGTCCCTTTCTGAAGCCGTACTGACGGGGGCATAAGTCCCCGGCAGCTTCCACGGCAGAAGTCAGGCGGGAACGGATCAGCTTCTCGAACAGCTTCCCAGCCGTGTCCAACATGCAGAGAGGCCTGTGGGACGACGGCAGTTCGGGATCACCTTTGCCCTTGCTGATCAGTACAAGCCTGGTTGTTTTCCAGGGAGCCGGAAACACCCCTTCTACCAAACAGGCATTGTACATTCTCAACAACAAGTCAGCGTTGATTGAAAATACTTTCTTTAAAGCCTCACTGGGAATCCCGTCCGGGCCAGGAGCCTTGTTGCTCTTCAGGGTGAGAACGGAGGTTTCCAGCTCCTCGAAGGTGAAGAGTGGAACGTCCTCTACCCGTCCGAAGTCAACCGGCGGTTGCTGTGGATGTTCAGGAAACAACGCAGCGACGATCCTCCCCATGGTGGCGCCCTCCATGATGGAAGGTGGAGAGCGGGCGCCGAGTTTCTTTGTTACAAGTTTGTAACCCAGGCCCCACGGGTCAGAGTCAACGTCGTCACGAATTCTCCTCCATCCATTCGCCTTGCTCCTGTTTATCGCCTGGCAGAGAGATATTCTCGCAGCTTTATAGGCCTCCGACTTACGAACTCTGTCTGCGGGAATTCTCGCTCTTGTGGCGGCTCGTCTAGTTCTTAAACATGTTCTTCTGAGTTCCGCAATCTCTTCAGTCCACCAGTAAACGGGTTGTTTGTCGCGTCGGGGTTTCTTTCGCGGCATAGACTGGTCGCAGGCCGAGACGATCAGTTCCATCGTGGATGTTACTAGTGCCTCGGCCCCAGCCTCACCAGGATTCCCCTGCGCTCCCCGAGAGATGACTTCGGTGAACTTGACCACGTCCAGTTTGTTGGTGTTCCACCGGCGTGGCCCTTCCCGAGATGCGGAAACTCGACGATTTGCCTGATCATGCAGGTCAAAAACGATGTATTGGTGGTCGCTACCCGTGTAGTCCTCCACAACCCTCCAGCCAGAGATTCTCGGAAGGAGCGACTCAGACGCAAAGGTGACGTCGGGGATCGTGCCCGGGGCGCCGAAAAGTAGGTGTGTCGCCCTGGTTGAGGACGACAAGACCGGCCCTGGCGATGAAATCCAGGATGTATTTCCCCCGGGAGCTGGTAGAGGGCATTCCCCACTCGACGGCCCTGGCGTTGAAATCGCCACCAATGACGACATGCCCGGTGGTGCCGAGAACGCACTCCTCTAGGCTATCTATCTTGTCGCGGAAGTCCTGGACGGCCTCGTTGGGTGTGAGGTAGCAACTGAAGATAGTCACGTCCCTACACCGAACCCAGACGAATCCTCGGCCGCGCCCGTGACTCCGCACCAAAACATCTCGTGTATTACGTGCCCAAAATGCAGCAGTACCGAGGCTGTCCGAGATCCAAGTGTTTGGGTCTCTGTCCCGATACTGTTCACTGATAAGGAGCGCGTCAGCACCAAGTTCTCGGGCGAGCTGATCTAGAAGGTTATCAGCTCCCCAGGATCTATGAAGGTTGGCCTGGAGGATGCGAATTACCGGCCGCTGCCTTTTGCCTGTTCAAGTGCGGCTCTGAAGGCACCGCACTGACCAGACCCGGGTAAGTGACCGAGGGCACTGGAGCCTGAATCCTTGCAGAGGAAGCAGGAGGGGCTCGAGGAACATTCCTTACGTTTGTGGCCCTGGCTTCCACACTGGAAGCAGTTGGCACTCCTGTCGGGCCCTTTACAGTTTCGGGAGGAGTGGCCGAAACCGAGACAGCGGAAGCATCTCGAAACTACCACCCTCCGTTTGAGCCTGCCAAAATTTGTTGTTCGTTTAGCACCACCCAGGGAGTACGTGCAGCTTTAATGGAATGCTGCGGACGCGGACAACATCACTCCCCAATTATAGTACATTACTGCGGTGGCGACGCGCCGTCAGAAACCAACGCAAGGTGCTGCGGTGTTGCGGGACAAATGGACAACGGAAGAACAGGGAAATCACATGTAGTTGAATTGGAGCGGTCATACCATCCTGTCAAGGAATCTAAAATAAAATAAAGGGAAGGTAGGGGGTCAAGACATGCAACACCCTTTATGCACCAGGTGTTCTTTTGCACCTATGACGTCAACATTTACTAATACTGGTAATGATAATAATGATGTCATAGGTGCAAAAGAACATCTGGTGCATAGAGGGCGTTGCATGTTTTGACCCCTACCTTTCTTTCATTTATTTTAGATTCCTTGCCATCCTGTTATACCGCGCTTTCATTACTTTGTTCGACACGGACAGATTAATAGAATGTGTCCACAATCAGCCTGCACTTTAAGACAAACAACTTCAAGAGTACTCTGATAGGAATGAGCGAGAGAAATGTTTGATTTTAGTTGGAGAAATGGATGACAGTGGCTGGATGGAGATTGATATAAATGAGAATGCTAGAATGCTTGAAATGAATATGAAAAAATACTTTATTTTATAGATATAATGATTTTTCTTTTGTACTTGTTTTGAAATAGATATTAGTGTATTAAGAGCGCAAAGTACTGTGCGTCATTGCCGCTCGAGAATTATAGGTAGCTGCATGAAGCGTCAGCAAAAAAAAAATTATGGACATTTTCAAAAATAATTTTTAAAAACCTTGTGGGGATACTGCCTTACATTTTTTTTTATTGTTTTAAGCTATACGCCATTTTTTATTTTTTACAGTGAAAAGGATGAGCCGAATAACGTCTACAAATAGGTCTTCGAAACAAACCACAACCTTCAAGGGCACAGACAAAATTAACATTGGACAATGTAATCATTCAGACACACGATGCACTCAATGCAGGTGTTGGTGTTTTTCGGGCTATCGCTTTGTGCTGTAGTACAGGAAGGGCTGAGAGGTAAATCTCAATCCCGTCAAAACGCATCCGTCTCCACCGCATCCCGCGAAAGCGGATAGTATGGCGCCGGCCTTATCCGTATTTTCTCAATGCTATTACACCGCTGACTGAGTAAGCGGATGAAGCAGTGTTGCTACGGGTACGATATTTATCGTAACGACACCATATTACTCTATTTTACATTTTTGGATTACTAGTTACAGTAATAACAAACCATTAGGTATCTATCAAGGTAAAATAATATAAAACCATAAATTCTACCCTACTTTGCTTTGAAATTCCTTATTTTAGTAATAGTTGAGACAAAAAATCTCCAACGCAAACGAGAACGATTGTTGTTTCCTGCAGGATTGGCAACAGTTGCAGGTAACAAAGAGTAAAATGTTGATTTTTAACACTTTTTAACCGATAAAAACTCTGTGGCGACATCCAAGGATTTCGCAGAAACGACACCATTGCTCTTACGAGATGTAGTTCATCTGTGGAACTACAGTCGTCTTGATATTTAGTATTCTTGATATTTTTTATTACGGTACCGATTACCGGTATAGAAGTAATCTCCCGTTAGTGATGGCAAAATGAAATCGATTTTTCGGAAAAATCGATTTTTACCATTCGATACATCGATTTTTTGACATCGATTTTTTCAAGACGATATTTTTTGGAAATCGATTTTTCCTACTAAAAATATCGATTTTAAAATCGGTCGGGTAAAAGACAAAGAATTGCGTTTTTTACTTTTCTAAAACAGTATATTTTAAGATCCTAACCTTAGTTTGGCTTTAAATTTACAAAATTTGTTGCATTAGAGCCAAATATCAAAGTCAAATAACTTAGTATTGGCTGTATATCGTATTGGTGCAAGGCCATTTCTAGTAGAGTTTACTTGAGAATAGAGATGGCCGTGATTGTTGCTCTCTGACTATCGCTACACTCATTTCGCATCGGCCAAAATATCATGTAAAGCAAGGCCGTAGCCAGTGGGGGGGGGGGGTCAGGGGGTCGAAACCCCCCCCCCCCCGAAATTTTGACACAAAAAAGCCCAACAAGAAACGTGTAAAATTTTTTTTATAAAACATCGTTTGAAAATTTAATGATGCTAAGGAATAAACTTTAAAAAAAGGAAATACAAAATTACTTATTTGTTTAGTTAAAATGTTCAAGTCATGAGGAAATTCGTAGATAGTCAGCTGTGCGGACCCCCATACCATAGGGATCGCGGGAGAGAGTGAACGACAACGAATGAGCGGAAATTCGACATAACATTTGCCTGTCAAACCACTCACCAGAACTTATTCGCGCCAATCGTGTGTGTACTGTGCAGTTTACAGTTTGTTTATAATATGACAGTTAGTCTCATAAAGCTTTGTATAGTCTGTTAAATTGACTTATACTACGACATAAATGCTCCAGTAAGGTTGGTAAAACAAAACAAAAACAGTGAAAATCTATTTTAATTATGCATGGTCCTGCACCGGCAGCTATCGTTCTAACCTTTATTTGACTAAGACCAAGGAGGTTATATTCTAATTGGAGAGATCACCGTTTTGTTGTTGATGCCAAAAAGCTAGCCGGATATCTTGTTGCCCGCTTGTTGGGTTTGTAACACCGAAATACTGGTTTGTTTTTTAACGGTAGTAACAAGCTGTTAGAAATTCTCTTTTGGAACTACGAACGAGTACATCAATTAATTATTTAAATCTATAGCGAGAACACAACATAACATAACATAGTGTTATATGTGCTCGCTGATTATCTCATTCACGCAATAAAGGAATGTGATTTGATTTGTCACATTGGGGTTAGTGTTTGTTGCTTCATTAATAGCTTAAGATTTATTTTCCCAGAATGAAAATAACTTATTTAGGCCATGGGATTTTATTTCCTTATATGTTGCAACTTCTATGAAATCTGACAAATAATTAATTGACAATGATGCAGTAAAAATTGGACTCAAATTCTTTGTTTTGTTATCATGTGCAACAAACTTAAGCTTGATATTAGATGTACTATTATAGTACTGTACAAGTAAATTTGAGACTGATAAAGTGAAATAAAAGACTTAATTCACAATTTGTTTGACTTCCTTGTTGGCCGACTCGTTCATTTCGGCAAGTAGTTCAATTTCGTAATACTCCAGAACATTCAGCGGCACGCTAGGTTAGAATTGTGTGCTGTCTCCAGTTTTAAAATATAACCTCCTTGGGCAAGACAACGAATATTTCTTATTAATTAATAGGCAAGCATGTTTCGTTTCCTCCTTTTTTCTCAGCTCGTGTGCATCGTAGAAGAAATCCGCGCATACCGTTAGAAACGTATAGTGCTGTAGATTAGCAGAATCACATTCTAATTCCCATCGGACTCCAGGGATACGCCCCACAGGCTTTCGAAGTTCCAATGTTAATCTTATGGAGAAAGGAGATTTCAATGAATCATTAAACAGCTGTTGTAAAAACAACTGCTAGAAAATTAGGAGAAACAGATGTTTTAGTTCTAAAATGTTTTAAGCTTCTTGGGTCCAGATCAACTGGAATTTTGATCGAATTTCGATCAGGAGGCGATCTCTAGTTTCTTATTAATATTCTAGTGGTAAAAGCCAAAAGCCGTCAACCACGTGATGACCGGCTTAGCACTGATGTCCTAATTCCTAGGGAAAGACAGAAACTCAGACTTTAATTTTTATTTTTTATCTACCAAATGATTATTATAGACTATAAGAACTGAGCGAAAATATGTTTATAGCAAGTGATATAACGATGCTGTCATATTTGTTGTGTTGAACATTAATATGTTTTTGTTAAGTTATTGTTATATCTCGTTACCAGAGACATTTGCAGGTTTGAAGTAAAAAAGAAGAAAGAAGAATTCAGTACATTCAATGATTACTGCTGTGTTTTCTATGGGTTATTTAATAATAGGCTAAATTAATATTATTTTTGTAATCATATAAGTACTATTTAAATATCTAAAACTTTTAGATTACTTTAACATTACATTATATTAAGAATTGTGTTAAAATGAAAGCTTGGAAGTTAAGTTACTTCCTGTAACCTCGCGGAGCTCAAACCCCCCTCCAAAATTTTTCTCTGGCTACGGCTTTGATGTAAAGTATATTATACTCTATCATACCTTTTTATACAAAACCGTTAAAAATAGGGTTCATCCTTTGATTTTGTTAAAATTTGCTATCTTTAAAATTTAATTGAAAAATAGAGACTTGGTTACCGAAGATGAGACTGTTACGGTTCTGCTCAAGATCGGCAACCAACGATAATAAAATAATTTTTACTGTAAAATAAAATATTTTAATAGTCCTTGAATTACGTTAAAACATGTATAAATTCCCAAATCCATTGACCTTATATGAATTTGTGTTTATCTAGCTTTCCAATACATGTTCCAATTCTATAGCTTAAAACAAAAACTGTGTTTATTCCAGTCTTGCGATGTTATACGCAATTAATTTAGCTCTTACAGCATTTGAAGTACGGTAATTTAAATCATTTTGTTTTAGAGTCTACGATCTAATATATCTTCTCAATAAACAAATAATGGTTTATTTTCATAACTCTATTTTATTTCAAACCAAATAATGTGGTGTATTCCTTACATGCGTAGAGAAGTTAATCATTGACTTTACCTACAAAATCAATGATATAATCAAAGATGTGACCATTGACTACAATACTGTCATATTAATAGTATTAATTAAATATTTGTTGGTTATATTTTTACTTCCTGGTATAACTTATAGTCAATTTAAAAGCGCCGATAAAAAAATCAATTTTCTTAAAACATCGATTTTTTGTCCACGATTTTCTATCGAAATCGATTTTACTCTTTCAATACATCGATATATCGAAAAATCGATTTTTCAAAAAATTTTGCCATTACTATCTCCCGGCCACCCCTTCCAATCGCGAATACAATACGTGGACCAATATAGGTGCACACCAAGATAAGAGGAAGAGGAAAATAGAGATTTCTTTTCATGAGTTTATTGGCTCTGCCTCTCTGCCTAGAGAAAGCGTGGGGGGGGGGGAGTAATATCTTCAAATCACTGTTGTCTGTGTGTTTGTTGAGTTGTTCTGCACAATCTGCAGTGGAGAACTGGAGATAGAGGAAAATAGACTCAGACTGGTCTCTGTTGGAGATTGGAGCCAGTATTCAAGACAAAGAAGCAGATGACATTTATTAGCCTTTTAAATAAGATTTGAATTTGTTTAAAAATATTAGTCTCTTTAGTGTCAGTTAGTTGTTAAACGAAGTAGGCTATCATGAAAGATTTTGTCATAATACTTACTGCTTTGTTAAGCTTATTTATTGGTGTGTACTCAACAGATGATTCTTCAAAGAAGGGCCCCAAAGTGACAGTGAAGGTAATCATTTAAATTTCTAAGTTAATATCTAGTCCAGAAGAAGTTTTAGTTACAAAAAAATAATCTATAATTTAATTTCTTTCATGAAAATAATATAGGTTACTATACCTATGTTGATACATCAAAATTTCAGCATTTTTATAAACTTAGGCCTAAATAATAATTATTTCAACCCTTCTTCTTTGTGTTGAATCTGAAGATTTCAATTGATTGGTCCTATTATGAATGACATGGGCAGTTCCAACACCAAATCAAAGTCAAAGACAACTGTAACACATAAGGTCAGGAAACTTAAATGTAAGCTAACTTGGGTAAAACTTACCAACGCTTGTTTTTATTTTTTTCAGGTTAGAACAAAGTAGCCTCAGTTAAACTTTTAATTTTTGTGTTAGGTGTAGCCTAAGTTAAGGTACCTGAAATAATTTTAAGCCTAAAAAAATAATCTTGATCAACTGTCACTCATACATAACCTGCATCCCAAGTCGCCTTGTGTAGACCACTGAAGCTGAAGACGGCATAGGCCTAGGACTTTTCATAGGAAATTTTCATCCCAGATGATCGCATGTAGGAAAGGAATATATTTTCAAGAGTGGGCTTCAACAATACCATGGATCATTTTGTTAGATTTTATAAGCTAATCTCTGTTATCGTGATCTATCATTATTGCTAGGCCTATTTTTAACCTTCCTAGTGTTGAATATTAGAATCCCCTAGTTTCACAAAACAATTTTATTAGGTTTCCCAGACTTCAAAATGTCTAATAATACAATTTAGTCTAGGCCTAGGCCTTAGAACTTACTTTGACCAACGGCTTTAAAATTAAGATACGGTACACTCACAGACAAAAGCCTAGTTCTAACGAAAGAAACTGATGAAATAATCTAAGTATCTAGGCTATCAATAAGTCACAGAAATTATCACCCTTAAGTTACTTATTGAACCTTATCTAGGCCTTAGTAGCCAACCAAATTCAGGCCATTGACATCAGGGCCCAAGTTAAAATATAAAAAAGTAGCCCAAGTTGTAGGCTAAGTTAACTTTGTAAAAATTTAGGTCACACATAACTAATGCAAGTCAAAACTCCAATGTAGGCTGGTAAAGGCCTTCATTTTGCTTAGAACTTTATGGAGCACAAGAAAATACATTAGGGAAACTGACCAAATGCCGTTTACTTTAAATCACACACCCTTACGCTGTCATGCACACAACAACAACAACAAGATTGTTGTTGTTGTTGCGATTTTTTGTTTGCTCCTACTGATTCCTGTATAATTACTGTTGTTGCCAGAATATGTCATATTAATTGGCCGGCGAAACTTAGTTATTCGACTCCACCGTTATTATCAATGTGGAAATTTCGATATTGTGATTGAAATTGTGAGATGAAAACAATCGAATTCTCAATGATACTGAGATAAGAAAAGTATCATAATAATAATCTAACTTAACAGTGTACCGTAAGCGTAAACCTCCGTCACTTTTATTGACAGTGATGTTTATAACAACGAAATCACTGGTGTTAAGAAACATTTAAAACGCATTCCCTCAATACAATAGCAAAAAAAATACCTCTCTGATTTGTATTTGGCAGCATTTGTGTGACACCATTTATTTTAGATCTAACGAAGTCTGCTTCTTCTCACAATTTAGATACAGCTACACAATAAACTTGGTTAGTTTATTTATTTATTTCTCTCAACGGCAATGCCAATACATAAATTTATAATATAATACAATAATTCCATATAATATAATCTATATACAATACAACATGATACAATCCAATACAATAATGTTAAACATGGGTTTAGCAATGATGATGTGCAAAGTGAGAATACAATAGACTTAACCTAGACAATGTGGATTGGGTGACTTGAGCATTTTAAGATTCTATTTCACAAATAAAAGATCATGAGAATATAATTACTAATACAATGCAATAATCAATGAACTTAAAAGCTAACTAAAACTAATACAATTGAAAGCTGGTGATGTGCATCGTGAGTGTGTAAGTGGTGTATGGTTTTGTGGTACATCGAGTGGGACTAAAGGAAGACGTGAATCAAGGGAGGCGAGGTGGGATTGAGTGCGCTAGGAACTTGGACTTAAGATGACTGATCTTGTCGTGGAAAAAATCCACCTCAACTGCAACTTTATTTCCAAGTCTGTGAAGTCTAGCAACTGGCCCCTGTTTAAGATAATTGGTCCTATAGCTGGTGTAGACGAAGAGATCAGTAGATCTGGTAGACCCGGGAACCCTGAAGTTAAGTCTGGACAGGAGGTCAGGGCAGTCGATTAAGCCGTTGATTAGTTTGTACAAAAAAACCATATCAGCAAGGTCTCGGCGAATTTCAAGTGGACAGAGGTCCAGCTGCCTCATCATCTCCTCAACCTCCACATCGAGATACCTGAACCCAAGCCTCACGCCAATGAGTCTCACCAATCTTCTCTGAAGTCTCTCAATTCTAATTTTGTGATAAGAATACAACGGCTTCCAAACAACAGATGCGTACTCAAGAACTGGTCTGATGATGGACTTGAACATTATAGCTAAGGAGTTGGCAGAAAGACCGCTGTTTGCACCTCGCCATAAGAAACCTAAGAGTTTACTGGCTCTGTTGCAGATGGCTTCGATGTGGTCGTCAGGTGTAAGGTTGTTGTTTAGTATAACTCCTAGATCCTTAGCGACCTGGCATCGTTTTATGGGTGTGCCATTGATAGTGTAGTCAACATGTCTTGAAGTTTCCCCGCGGTTGAAAGAGAGGACTAAACATTTAGATGCGTTTAACTGCATCTTATTCGTTGTGCACCAGTTTTGAATATCCTCAAGTGACCGTTGTAAGGTATTTGTGCCGTCATTGATGCTTACATTGTTAAAAAGCTTGATGTCGTCGGCAAACATCAGAAACTTGCTTTCAATTGCTCCTCTGATATCGTTCATATACAGATTGAAGAGGTAGGGTCCCAGAATCGAACCCTGGGGAACTCCAGAGACTACTTCGAAAGGATTAGAACAACCGCCGGCAAATCTCACTGTCGTTACTCTTCCTGTTAGAAAGCTTCTCATCCAAGAAAGGAGGGGATCCAATATTCTGTCATATATTATACTCGCCCTAAGTGTTGTATAGAATATAATTAGGCCTAATGTGGTGGCTGCACTGCCATTAAGGATCGTCGTCTGATGACGTAACATCGGCCTATGGGACCTGCTCTTCTATCTCAGTCTACCGTCTCTAAATGTCAAGGTTAGTTCGTAGTATAACCTATGTTCGGTTACGACAAAATGGCGCAGTCGTCCTTTTTTAGAAAGTAGTGCGTGAGCAAGTTCTTTTTCGCAGTGGCGAAGTCTGTAATAATCGTTATTATTTTATGAAAATAGTGCGGTTAAGTGCTCAATCGGACATGAAAATGTCGAATATCGGTCGAATGACGGAATTTAATCCCCACGAGGAGGATGTGGAATCGTATTTGCTCAGGCTTAAACATTATTTCAAAGCAAACGATGTAAAGGATACAGCTAAAGTATCAATTTTAATTACTGTGATCGGTCCAAAAGTTTTGTCGGTGTTATCGGACATTCTTTCTCCCAAGAAAGTAGATGAGAAAAATTATGAGGAATTAGTAGAAATTTTGGAAAATCATTTTGCGCCAAAGCGTCTGGTGGTAGCGGAGAGATACGTGTTTTACTCTCGTGTTCAAAAACCAACAGAAAATATTTCCGAGTTCGTGGTTGCAATTAAACATTTGGCAAGTACTTGTCAGTTTGGTTCTTTCTTAAAAGACGCTTTAAGAGATAAATTAGTGTCGGGATTGTCAAATGATGCAATTAGACAAAAACTTTTGTCGGAAGAATTAGATCTTGACAAAACTTTGGAGTTGGCGCTCAGGCTTGAACGTGCGGAAAAGCAAACAGGAATGTTCACGAGTCAAGCAGTATCCGTGAATGAAATAAATAGATTTAATAACAGTAATCGAAAACCAAAACATTCTCAAACTGTTCCCGGTGTTAAAAAGAGGCCCAAGCCTAGTAATGAAAAATTTCATGGTGAAGTGGGTAATCAAAAGTGTTACCGTTGTGCACGTACCGATCACAAGGGCGAGGAGTGCCCGTATGCCAATTTTAAGTGTCATAATTGCAAGAAAGTTGGACATTTAAGTAAAACTTGTAAATCAAGAGGAAAATTTCACAGAGTTCACCAGCTGGTGGGTGATGGTGGAGAAGAATATTCTACCGGTAATAAAAGTAAGCCTAACTCTGGCCTAGGCCTATCAGACCAGATGGGAAGCTTGGCCTTATATAATATAGGCCTAAAGGAAAACAATTCCAGTTTTAAGGTAAGATTAGCAGTAGAAAATGTTAATCTAGACATGGAGGTTGATACAGGATCAGCACTGTCAATTTGTCCTTATGAGTTGTATAATGAGCATTTTTCTCATCTGAAATTGAATCCAACTAATGTTAAGTTACAGACTTATTCTGGCGGAGAGGTTAAAGTTTGTGGACTAGTTAAGGTTCAAGTTAAATATAATAACCAAACGTGGTCTCTACCACTAATTGTAGTAAACACAGATCGTGCAAACCAACCAATGCTCTTTGGTAGGAATTGGTTACAGAGTATAAAACTGGATTGGAAATCATTATTCTCCTTTTCTAAGGTAGGCCTAAATAATTTAGAGAAATGTGATGACAAGCCGAGCTTATCTTCTGATATAGGCCTAACTAGGTCTAGCCCTAGCCCTAAGAATGTTTCTGTTGAAGACTTAAAACACAAGTATCAAGCAGTTTTTCAAGCAGGTTCCGGTGAGATTAAAAATGTTAAAGCTCACATAGTACTGAAAGAGGGCGCAACGGCCAAATTTTGTAAATTCCGGCAAGTGCCTTTTGCTTTGCGGAAACCAGTAGAAGAGGAAATAGATAGATTAATTGCAGAAGGTATAGCCTACCCAGTTACCAGTTCAGAGTGGGCTACCCCACTTGTAGTTGTGCAAAAGCCTAAGGGTGTGCGTCTCTGCGGAGATTTTAAAGTAACGTTAAATCCAGTTATTCAGTCAGAGCATTATCCGTTGCCTCAACCGGAGGACATTTTTGCGTCTTTGGCTAATTGCGGATGGTTTTCAGTCATTGACCTAGAGACTGCATATTTACAGTTACCAGTGGCGGAACAGTCACAAGAGTTGTTAACGCTTACGACCCACAAGGGGCTCATTAGGCTACGTCGAGTGCCATATGGGTTGGCATCGGCACCTGCTCTGTTCCAAGCTGCAATAGACAAGATTATCGAGGGATTGGACGGCACGGTGGCCTATCTGGACGACATTCTCATCGGTGGAGCGACTCAAGAGGAGGCCTATCATAGGTTGGAGAAGGTATTGCAGCGCCTTCAGGAACATGGCGTGAAGGCCAATGAAGGTAAATGTAAATTTCTAAAAACCTCTGTTCAGTATTTAGGCTACACTCTCAGCGCAGAGGGCATCGGACCGCAAGAGGGCATCCTGGAGGCAATCAGAAAGGCGCCTCAGCCTGCAAACAAAGATGAACTCCGAGCATATGTTGGTCTTCTTAATTATTATGGTAAATTTATCAAGAACTTGTCTAGTAAATTAAGTTGTTTTTATGACTTGCTCAAGAAGGATGTACCTTGGTCATGGTCAAAAATTTGTTCTGACACTTTTCACCAGAGTAAGTCCTGGGTTTTAAGTTCGGATGTGTTGGTACACTATGATCCAAATAAACCGTTGGTCGTAACCTGTGATGCCAGTCCGAGGGGTGTGGGAGCAGTTCTCTCACATATAATTAATGGTGAGGAAAAACCGATAGCGTTTGCATCTAAATCATTAAGCCAAAGTGAAAAAAACTATTCACAACTCCATAAAGAAGCCCTGGCTCTGGTTTTTGCAGTTAAAAAATTCCATAAATACATATATGGAAGACAGAATGTAATTTTGCAGACAGACCATGCACCGCTTGTTGCAATATTTGGAAGTAAACGTGGTGTTCCTTGTTTAGCAGCTGCTCGACTACAACGCTGGGCCCTGATCCTGTCCTCGTACAATTTCGACGTCGAGTTCCGGAAAGGAGTGGACTTGCCACATGCGGATGCCTTGTCCCGTCTGCCTCTGCCAATGGATGAAACATTGGAGCTGGAGTCCAACTGTGTATCCCATGTGAACAACTGTCTGGAAGTATTTCATACTATGAAGGTCAGTGATGATACTCTTATTACTTCTGCTGATGTGGCGAAATTTACTCAGACTGATCCAATACTCTCGAAGGTTCGGGATTTTGTTTGGCATGGGTGGCGAAACGTCACAGATCCACAGTTGATACCGTATGTTAGGCGTAAGGATGAATTGTCCGTGGAAAACAGTTGTGTTCTTTGGGGTTCAAGGGTGGTGATTCCACAAAAACTGCAGGCTTTAGTAACTCGGTTGCTGCATGACCAGCATCCGGGTATTACAAGAATGAAGATGTTGGCCAGGAGCTTTGTATGGTGGCCTACATTAGAGCAGTCGATTGAGGATATTGTCTCTTCGTGTTGTATTTGTCAATTTACTAGGAATGCAGCTTCCAAAGTCCCACTACAGCAATGGCCTAGAGCTACAAGGAGATGGCAGCGAATCCATATTGATTTTGCGGAGGACCCTAGTTCCAGACAGCAAATGCTGGTTATCGTGGATAGTTTTTCGAAATGGTTGGAAGTGTTCCTTATGAAGTCAACCACCTCCTTTAAAATAATAGAGCGTCTCCGCTCACTATTTTCAGCGTATGGGCTGCCGGAGGAATTGGTGAGTGACAACCAGGCGAGTTTTGCAAGTGCCGAATTTCAGGAGTTTTTAGCCAAAAATGGTGTAAAGTTTACCCGAATACCTCCATATCATGCTGCGTCGAACGGAGCAGCTGAAAGGAGTGTTCAAGAAGTAAAAAAGAGTTTGAAAAAGCAAATTTTAGATGCGGATTCTTGTAACATGTCTCTCCAACACAAATTGGACAATTTCTTATTTGCGTACCGCAACATTCCTACTGCCGTCACAGGTCTCTCTCCAGCGGAAATGTTTTTGCGATGGAAACCAAGAACTAGGCTGGCTTTAATTAAACCAAATTTGGCGGCTTCTTTAGAGAGGAAGGCAGAAATGCAAAAGAAGGCGGCGGATATCCACAGGGGGAGCAGCCGATTTTTTATGGAAGGAGAGAAGGTCCTGGTAAAAACTGTAAGGCAAGAAAAAATATCATGGCTTCCCGGAAAGATTTTGGAGAAACGAAGCCCTGTGACTTATGTTGTTAGCGTTTTGGGAAAAACCAGGTTTTGCCATGCGGATCATCTTCGATCCAGTAAGCTGGAAGAAGACGAAGACTTTATGATCAATAGGCCGGTTGAATCAACTCAGGTAAAATCGCCATCACCCACGGTTACGCCAGCAACTCCTCCGCCAGTGTCTACGTCTCCACAGAGTTCACCTCAGCAGATGCCGTCGCCTGTCAGCACAGATCAACCAAGGTCCCCTACAGGGCGATCAATGCCAAGTCCATCAAGACCCTCGAATGTGCAGTGCAGTCCCACACCACTTAGAAGATCAAAGAGGACTGTACGTAAGCCTGAGAGGCTTGATTGGTAAAACTTACAGCAAGAGTAAGCTAGAAGGATTTTTTAGTTTGTTTTTAAAAAAGTTATTTAATTTGTGGCCACGTTAACTGTACATAGTAATACAGAAGAAATTTGAGTTAGTAAATCAAGAATTTAGGCCTCAGAAGTATTGGGCTTAGTTTTGTTGAGTAATTGTAAAAAACTTATTTGGTTGGGACGAGTGTCATATATTATACTCGCCCTAAGTGTTGTATAGAATATAATTAGGCCTAATGTGGTGGCTGCACTGCCATTAAGGATCGTCGTCTGATGACGTAACATCGGCCTATGGGACCTGCTCTTCTATCTCAGTCTACCGTCTCTAAATGTCAAGGTTAGTTCGTAGTATAACCTATGTTCGGTTACGACATATTCCATAGGACTTTAGTTTGGAAACGAGAATAGAATGATTGCCCTTGTCAAACGCTTTGCTGCAATCAAGATATATGACGTCTACCTGTTGGTTGTTGGAGAATGCTGACAGTACGAATTCTTCAAAAATTACAAGATTTGTCACGGTGGAGCGTCCAGGAGTAAAACCATGCTGCTCAGGGATGAGAACCGATGAGATTAGGGGCTTCATTTTGTCAAGCACAATTGATTCGAAGATTTTTGCGATGGTAGACTGGATTGTGATTGGTCGGTAGTTGCTAGCAGTCTCACGGGAGCCTTCTTTGAAAATCGGCACAGTGAAGCTGGATTTCAGAGAGGATGGAAAGGATCCTTCCTTTAAGCTCAAATTAAACAGACAAGCCAGAGGTTCGCTGAGAAGATCGCTGCAGTGTCTCAATATGAAAGGTGGTATACCATCGGGACCACAACCCTTGTGGATGTCCAAGGCATCAATCTTGGCTCGTACGTCACCAGCTCTGCAATGAATTTGTGATAGCAAATTGTTACTCTCACTCGGGGGGAACGTGGGCTCGGACATCGATGGCTCGGAATACACACTGGAAAAATGACGAGCTAGGAGATTGCACATATCATCTGGGTGAGAAACCTCGTCTTCGCCAAGCTTCAACTTAGAAGGGGTAACGTCTGATCTTCTTAGGTTGTTCATATGGCTCCAAAATATCTTGGGGTTTGAAGTTATGGTCGTGTCAACATGAGAGATATAAGAATTGTAGCATTCTGTAGCTAAGGCTTTGCAATCCGATCTAGCTCTTGAGAAAGCCAAATAGTCGCTGTCACACCCAGTTCTCTTGTAGATCTTGTGTAGCCTTTTCTTATTTATTATCAAGCTTTTTAGGTCGTTATTGAACCAACGTGGAAAAGAGGAAAGACCAACACGTTTCAGGGGTGTATTGTCTTTGATTATATTACTCAGATCATGGACATACTGATTGAAACACTCGATAGAGCTAGTGATGCCTAGTTGCAAATTTATTTTGTGTTGTTCTTTGTTACAGGTTACATTAGCTAATATTCTTACTTTTTTGTTGTTGTTATTTTCAGTTACCGGTAATTGTTTGAATATATTTGTTTTATTGTCAAAAGGTTTGTTTAATTATATTAGAATGAAACTAAATCAGGTGATAAAATCGTAATCGTATTGTGTAATTGTATCATCGATATTTAATAGCAATATAATCGCAATATCGAAATTTCCACATCAATAATAATGGTGGAGTCGGATAACGAAGTTTCGCCGATTGGCCAAAAGAAAATTTTAGTATTATCATTGTTTCTGTTGCATGTTTTGTTAGTCATCTATGGATCACTTATGTTATATTTGTATTGTTAAGAAAATGGTGTATTATCCGTAAATAAATAAATAAATCACATCACTTGAAAAACGGTACTGTGATGTTACAAATAGACTTAGGCCTAGATTTTTCTAGATAGCCTAGATGATGGTTGTACATATTTTGTAAATATGACACTCACAAGAAGTTTTAGTTAGGCATAAACTAAAAAATATTGTTTTTAAATGGTTGTTTAACATTGTATTTAATAGTAGTAATCATATTTCAGCTCGTTAAAGGTGATTTAGGTACAATTTATGTTGTAAACGAACGAACTTACCGGTAGGCCTATAGGTTAGGTTACTCATTTACACAATGGATAAAAAAATAATAATAATTACCAGTTTAGTTAGTAATTTTATTGATTACAGTAACAAAATAATACATTTTGATATATTGTAAATAAGTATAAACGCAATATAAAAATTCTTTATTGTAAAATAGTATAATTAAGTTCACAGGTTAAGGAAGTGACAACTGTAAGTCAGCTGGGCGACACACACTGCAGCCTGGCGGCGGTAAGCAGCAACAGAGGTCAGCTGATTTGGACAACAATGGAGATCGGCTGCGGGTGAGCTACACGGGTATAAATACAGCGTCGTCACCGAGCCTGACACTTCACTCTCCGGCCGCCGGCCGAGCGGGAATCGCTGCGGGTCTATGACCATTTGCTCTGCGATTCAATTAGGAATAATTGTATTGTAATAATTAGTTTGTGTAATGTTTCAAAAGAAAATAAAAGTCAGTAAATTGTATTGATTGCATCTTTATTCCTTGGGTAACGGTAAGTTATTAGCGTAGCACAATATTTCATTACATTTACACTTACACACACCCATAAACATTAAACCAACAAGGGTACTTGCCTGCCCCGGCTGTCCGCTGGCGCTGCGACCCTAACACTTAACATTCACTTACACGGCATTTGCCTGCACGAAAGTGCTGCGGCCGAACACTACAATTAGTGACACTTTCACAGTAGGTGTAGTTAACAATACCAACAAGGGTACTTGCCTGCCCCGGCTGACCGCTGGCGCTGCGACCCTAACACTTTACACGCATTTACACGGCACTTGCCTGCACGAAAGTGCTGCGGCCGAACACTACACGTAGTGATACAACATTTAAAACACACTTACTTAGAATCAGCCTACGGCAAAGAACCACCCCTGAGATACACAAATATTCTGGGCAAAACAATTATAGCCTACGGGTAGAATTTATAATAGCCTATATTTACATTTTTTTATTTATTTAAGCCTACGTATTTTCTTATTTGGCGCCCAACGCGTGGCTGGATTCTAAGAGTAGGCTAATTTTTCATGCATAGATATAATTTGAGAAAAAATATAAAACCAACACTAAGAGCCCAAGAAGCCCAACTAAACATGAGTAGAGAAACAGATAGGCCTAATATGGATGAAGCTAATCCAAGTGAACAAAATGTAATTGAAGACAATGATGATTTTGATCTCTATAGGCCTAGTCAAAATGAAGCTTCAGGTGATGGCATCAATATTAGTAGACCATCAAGTCCTAACAAATCTCCGTTGCCTAATGCAGAACCGAATATGGCAATGTTTTTGCAGGAAATTAAAGATGCAATTTTACTGGAAATAAGAGAATCACAGAAAATAATTGAAAACAAAGTGGACCTAATGAGGTTAGAAGTCGATAAGCTACGTAATGAGGTTAGTAGTGAAATTAAACGAATCGAACAAAAATTTGATGACCAAATCGAGGAATTACGATGGGAAATGCGTAACACAATAAACGAAGAGATCACTAAGGCTAAAGGAGAACAAGAAAGGTTAAATAAAAATATTGAAGAGAAACTGAAGTTCAGCCAAGGAGAAAACCAATTGCCAGTAGGTCTACGCATAACTTGCCCAGGAAGCCAACCCAAGGAATTACCAAAATTCAACGGAAAGGCCATAAACCCTAATGAATTTTTATACAAATTAAAAAATTATTACAACAGAGAAAATGAACGCAGGGCTTTAAGAAATGATGAACAATTAGAGCTAGAGGAGTTATTAGAAAATTGCTTAGAGGGGACTCCAGCAAAATGGTGGGATATGATAAAAACATCAGTGAAGGATTTTGAGGACTTCGAAAGGTTATTCATTAACAAATATTGGAATGAAGAAATCCAAGATGGATTAAAGAGGAAGCTAGATTTAGAGAAATTCATACCAAGAAGGGGACTCACAAGAGCAGACTATTTCATTGAGAGAGTCGTGTTAATGCAGAACATGACACCTAAATATACTGAGAGGGAGATTATTCGCTGCTTAGTCAGGCACTTTGATAAAACAATACAGCAGGCATGCAAAGTACAAAATATCAATTCCATACAAAGAATGGAAGAATTACTTATTAAGGAAGATACTGAGGAAATAAATGAAGATTTAAGGAAAGAAGTTGAAAGAGATTATTATAGGCAGCGAAATCAATATGATGAACAGTCCAGAGAAAAATATCAGTTTAGGAGATGGAATGATAACAGAAGAGATAACTTTCCCCGCCAACATGAGGAACAGACATATAAAGAAATTAAAAGAACTTCGGAGAATTGGAGATCTACGTCAAGAAATCAAAACAGAGATGGGGAATATAAACCATATGATTTAAACTAGTAAGCACTGGAAATGACAAAGGCCTAATAGATAGTTTTAACTCACCAAATTTGACAATTAATAAATTTCCAGTGCAAGATGAAACAGAAGATATTAGGCCTATAAATAATATTGACTACTATAAAGAAGTTGTAAATAAAGAGGATTATGAAATGATTTATGACGATGAAGAAATTAATTTTGAACTAGGATCCATAATAATAACTGATGGTATAGTATATGAAGATGAAAATAATATCTATGCGAATTATATTCAAACGGAGACAGCTTATAACATGAATGTAACTGAAGAAAATAATAAGGTAAAAGAGGATGAAGTACATGAGGTGAATATTAATTATGGCTGTATAAGTGAATATGAAATGGAAAATATTCCAAACATGGGATCTTGTGATGGCTCAAGCGCCATAGATGAAAATATTTTAATAAATGACAATTCTTCGCACGAGACTGAAAATAATCTGTTACAACAAGAATATTACTATGTAAATACTGAGCGAGAAGATGAAAACGTACATAAGGTAGAAGAGTTACAAATATACAAAGAAATAGGTGAACCAAATATTTTAAACAAGACACATGGAAGCCAATTAACGAAAGTGAATCAAGAATGTGACCAAATAATATCTAAAAGGGTTGACAATGTATATAAGAAGAAGAATTATAAATATAACTTTCAAGAAGATAAACTACGACCAATGATTCGTCCCTTCGATCCTGGAGGATGTTGTAAATAACAGCGTAGAATAATTTAAAGTAATTGAAGACATGCGATGTAAATAGAATGTAAAGAGTAAAACTGAATGCACCTACCTTCAGTCTTCGCTCGATGAAGATCTTGGCGCCTGGACCGGACACTTAGAAATAATTTTAATGTATATATTATGATTTGTTTCCTGTGTATATTAAATGTGTTTGATACTTGTGTAATTTTCGTAAAAATTTGTAAATTTTGCAAATTTAAAATGTTTACTCAAATTAGGGGACATTGTGATGTTACAAATAGACTTAGGCCTAGATTTTTCTAGATAGCCTAGATGATGGTTGTACATATTTTGTAAATATGACACTCATAAGAAGTTTTAGTTAGGCATAAACTAAAAAATATTGTTTTTAAATGGTTGTTTAACATTGTATTTAATAGTAGTAATCATATTTCAGCTCGTTAAAGGTGATTTAGGTACAATTTATGTTGTAAACGAACGAACTTACCGGTAGGCCTATAGGTTAGGTTACTCATTTACACAATGGATAAAAAAATAATAATAATTACCAGTTTAGTTAGTAATTTTATTGATTACAGTAACAAAATAATACATTTTGATATATTGTAAATAAGTATAAACGCAATATAAAAATTCTTTATTGTAAAATAGTATAATTAAGTTCACAGGTTAAGGAAGTGACAACTGTAAGTCAGCTGGGCGACACACACTGCAGCCTGGCGGCGGTAAGCAGCAACAGAGGTCAGCTGATTTGGACAACAATGGAGATCGGCTGCGGGTGAGCTACACGGGTATAAATACAGCGTCGTCACCGAGCCTGACACTTCACTCTCCGGCCGCCGGCCGAGCGGGAATCGCTGCGGGTCTATGACCATTTGCTCTGCGATTCAATTAGGAATAATTGTATTGTAATAATTAGTTTGTGTAATGTTTCAAAAGAAAATAAAAGTCAGTAAGCTTAAATTGTATTGATTGCATCTTTATTCCTTGGGTAACGGTAAGTTATTAGCGTAGCACAATATTTCATTACATTTACACTTACACACACCCATAAACATTAAACCAACAAGGGTACTTGCCTGCCCCGGCTGTCCGCTGGCGCTGCGACCCTAACACTTAACATTCACTTACACGGCATTTGCCTGCACGAAAGTGCTGCGGCCGAACACTACAATTAGTGACACTTTCACAGTAGGTGTAGTTAACAATACCAACAAGGGTACTTGCCTGCCCCGGCTGACCGCTGGCGCTGCGACCCTAACACTTTACACGCATTTACACGGCACTTGCCTGCACGAAAGTGCTGCGGCCGAGCACTACACGTAGTGATACAACATTTAAAACACACTTACTTAGAATCAGCCTACGGCAAAGAACCACCCCTGAGATACACAAATATTCTGGGCAAAACAATTATAGCCTACGGGTAGAATTTATAATAGCCTATATTTACATTTTTTTATTTATTTAAGCCTACGTATTTTCTTAGTACCTAGGCCTACTTGATAAATTTTAAGCTTGTTGCCTAAAACATGTGAAGGAGATGTCTAAGCATCAACTTAGGCATTGATTTCTAGGCAAGTCAATTTTTTATGCTTACACTAAGCCTATTAAAAGTCGGTTTCCTTCGCTCATTCATCTTCAAAACGATATCATTTGCTTGACACTCTCGTTTTTGCGCCCAGCTCGTCCAATTTGTTGACTACCTTTCTTACAAAGTTTGTCACATCTTTTGTTTGTTGGATAAATAAATTAGACTACAGCACAAGGGTATTATTTCTAAAAAGTTAATCACTGCTAATCTCTTTCTTGAGAGAGGACTAAAGAATCAGTCCTCTAGTGAACGTTGCTGAAACTACCTGAATATGTTTTGCATTGTTTACAAGCCTACTGATGGCGAATGACTGCTCAATATCTTTTGTTGTGCATGAAAATAAAATATACTTTGTTACTTTTATTATCTGTATTTCAAACTCAAATTAAAACCATACTTCAAAAGACAGAAGGAATTTTTTTAAATAGGCCTATGTTTATTTAAATTTATTATTGTTTGGAGCTAAGAGGCAATAATGAACACTTGCATATTTAAGCTGGCATATTCTCGGCCCCTTGACGAGCTCTCATCCGAAAGCTTGTCATAATCTAAGGAAGTCCTTAATTTGGAAAATATCAGTGAATCTGATTTAAGATGATAAGTGTTCATCTAAAGAGTAAAGTGCCAATTTGAACTTTGTCAAGTTTTAGATAAATGTTATTTAGCTACTACAATATTTTTTTTAACATGATAGGCATTGCATTTTAAAAGGTCAGGAAATATATATTTAATTTTATTTTTCATTTTAATTTTTTTTATTTTTCATACTGTACATATTTGCACATGGATTTTTTTAAAGTTTGTTTTACTTTCGAGTTGTTTCATGATTTAGTATAGGCCTAGGCCTAATTTAAAAACTTATAAAACTTTTGTAGAATTTCTCTTGTGTACCTAAGTTTCCACTCTTTGTTTTTGTCAAAAAGTGCTTGTAACTGGTAAAAATTCTTTTTTACTTAAGTTTTAATTACAGTTTGTAGGCCTAATTATGAACATTATAACCACCAAACATATTTGTATTTAATTAAAATAAAAATATTTCCTTAGAGTACTTCAAAATGTTTTACACAATTATAGTAATACAACAGTAGTAAGTTAGAATGATCTTATTATACCTACATGATTTTCAATGTTACCTAAAAACTCCTTGTGTATAACTTATACACATTTAAATTAATATAAAATTGATATTTGATTAATTGTAATATAAATATATTTTAATAGCCATGGCCTATTTAGATTTTTACTGAATAGCATTAAGAAGATTAACAATCCCTTAGTAATATTTACCTTTAGAAGTAAAAGCAACAACTGATCTTACATGATTATAGACTTGGGAAATCCTGTTTATTTATTAACTTTCAATAGTAATTTTAAAATTACAAAATCATGTAAAGAACATGACGTAAAGAACATTATTAAAGAACTTTTAAAATGTTTGTTATTCACTAGCCTAAAATATAATGCAAGTCTAATGATAACATATTCATGGGTAAATATAAATTAATCTTGTTAGATTTCATAAATTCCCAAAATACTCAGGTATTTATGTCTTTAGGGTATTTACCCAGAGTTTTAAATACCCAGGTATTGTACATCACTAGTTGTAAGGAATTAATTTTTCTTTGCATAAAAAATTCATTCAACTTCAAAATACATTTTCGAAACATTTTTTGAAAAATTTAAAATAATTATTGCTAAACTCTATTTATTTTAAAAGCATAACACCTAGCAGTTTAAATTAAAGATACTATTCATACGTTTTAAAATATATAAGATTCATAAGATTTATAGAAAGGCTATTCCTTTCAACTAAAGATACTATTCGAATACATTTTAAAATATATAAGATTAAAGATTTATAGAATTACCCATTTCAGAGTTTTCGATGTTTCAACAACCGTTATAAATATATAATTGTGTTAAGAATATAAGTTATTTACTTAAGTTAATGGTATTATCTAGAATCCTTACTGAAGAATAACTATTGGTACGCTTGCCAGCGGTTTGACCGGGATAGTCCTGGCTTTTCGCTCTAGTCCTGGTGTCCCAGCCGGTTTTGTTTTTGTTTGTTGCTGTTTCGAAAATTACAGCAAGCCTACATTCAGTCCATAGAAACACTTGTTTGAATGACATTTTTTTCTTTTTAGATAGTGTTGTTATTTTCTGTGTTACTTCTTATATATTTCATTAAGCAAAGTAACATTTTTTAGAAAACCAATCTAACTGATCCAAGCACTTGTCGATAGAACAACTACGGTGGGTAAAAATATAAACAACCGATTTTACTACATGTTTAAAGTTTATTTAAGTAGGCCCAATGGTTAATCAATCCAAAAATTGTAATGCATATTGTTATATTATATATACAGTAGGTACATATTATGAACTACAACTTTCAACTTCCACATAAATTTAACCTAAAATTATCAAAATTTAATTACTTGATCATTCTTTATTGAGGGCTGTGGTGTGGGGGGGGGGGGGGGAGGGGGAGGGAGTTTATACTCTTTTATACCCTAGGTGTCCCAGTTTGACCCTGTGAAATTATGGCAAGCATAACTATTAGGCTATATTTTTGTGATCAATATTGTTATGAACAAAGTTTGATGACATTTGGTCGGTTTACCTTACTTACTGTAGGCAATGAACATTCTTGACCGAAATTAATGTCGAAAACTTACATACATAGAGCGTCGTTCCGTAGAACACACTCTTGCGGCATGGGATAGGTCAGAGGCAGTGATTCAAGCACTGCCATGTCAATTTGAATGTTGGGTAATCTCAATATTGAAGTATTAAACTTAAAGATTAACTATTGATTTGATTTGGTTTGGCTCAGTCTCCTCATGTGACACGAAAAGGTCAAGGAGAAGTTTAGGTTAGGTTAGGTAGGCTGTTGAGTTTGTTTGGTCAGACATTCTTCGAGGTTGTAGAAATACTTATCAATGAGATACATTTTCAATTAGCTCATGTAGTTTATAATTTTAAAACGTGTAATGCTGTTGTATATGGCACGGAATTAATGATTTAGGTAAATTATTTTTTTTTTATCAATTAACTAAGTTGTAATGTTGTCATATCCTTCTCTATAATTTGTCTTTAATTTAGGCATAATAAAAGACCTATTTAGTATTCAGCAGTTGAGAAAGTAATAGTAATAAACATTTTGAAGAACATAAGTCCGTTAACCTATCTTATTGTAAATCTTGTTGTCAGTATATAATCTTAAGTGAATGATTGGTTGAAGCAATGAGAGCTGAAAGAAGATAATTCTGGCTGCAGATGAAGTTTGCTTAACTCGCTCTTTGTTGGTCTATCATTTTCAAGATAAATTGTTATAGACTATTAAGGTCACGGCTACTTTGCTTATTGACTGTAACAAGCAGTATCTTAAGTTAAAGTTATTAAAAATTTGTGTCAGTGCCAGCTAATTCTAATTAGGCGCATATTAAGTTTTCTTCGTTTTTAATTAATTGTATAAAACACTTAGGCCTAGTTAGACTTAAGAAGAAAATATTTGTTTTTTCTCAATAGAGGACTCATTTAAAGTATTAATAAGTATATGAGTCTCTCAAATAAATATTTGAGCCTATGTAGAATGAGTATAAAATTTCTCTCTGTATGAGAATGTTTTATTGTCTTTTTAAGCCTACATGCTAGCCTTATTTTCCCAAACCTATTTTACACAGTGTTAAGTATAAAAAAAGTACCAGTGTGTCGTACCAAGTTCCGACTAGATATACTTATAAAAACTAATGTTTTAATTCTTACCTAGCATATTTTCAGGTGGAATAACATATTTACGATTAAAAAAAAAAATTGCTAGGTTTAAACTAGTACTATAAGTGGAGTCTCTTCAATCCAAACTTTGGTACAGTAGACTCTCTCTTAACCGGCCACCTCAGCACAAGGCCGCGGCCAGATAATGAATTGGCCGGTTAAGCCGATGTTCATTTAAAAACGCCACCTACAATTTTATATGGCCTAAATATGATTACAGTAGACTCCCTCTTAACCGGCCACCTCGGGACCAGGCGGCGGCCGGATAATGAATTGGCCGGTTAAACCGATGTTCATTTAAGAACGCCATCCCACAATTGTATATGACCTAAATATAATTATTAGTTGAAAAACAACCTTAAATACATTACTGTAACCTATATGATTTATAGCTAATATCCACCACCCATGAAATCCACAAAAAACCTACACTAATAATAATTTGTTTCTTTATTGTGGTCTACTGGATAGTAGGTCCAAACGCAAAGACTTCCGGTGGCAGTCACTTCCGTCCAGGACGGTATAGTTTAATTGGTTTGAGAACGTCAATATGAAATAAAGTTGAATTGAATGATACATTAGATAAGAAAACTTAGTTCCCGGCAAAACGCGGGCGGTTAAAGCAATGTTGAGATAAAAAATGGCCGGTTAAAAAGATGTTATTTTTATGTCAGGGCAGGCCGGTTAAAGCGGAGACCAGTTAAAAGGTGGCCGGTTAAGAGGGAGTCTACTGTATGAATGACTTGAAAAAAAGACTTTAGGCTAAATACTACATTTACTGTATATGTTTTATGACTAACACCCGACACCCATAAAATCCACAATAAACCCAAACAAATAACAATTTGTTTCTATAATTGTGGTCTATAGATAGTAGGTCCAAACGCATTTACTTCCTGTGGCATTCACTTCCGTCCAGGACTTTATATTTTAATTGGTTTGAGATCGTCAAAATGAAATAGTGTTGAATTGAATGATACAGTAGATAAGAAAGCTACGGTACATTTCCGGCGATACATGGCTGGTTAAAGCGATGTTGAGATAAAAAATTGCCGGTTGAAAAGATGTTATTTTGTGTCAGAGTAGGCTGTTTAAAACGGAGACCCGTTAAAAGGTGGCCGGTTAAGAGGGAGTCTACTGTAATCCAAAAGTATGCTGGAAACTGAAATTAGGATAAAAAATTAAAACTAAGAAAGAAATAAGTTAGAAAGGTTACAGCAAACAAAATTGCTACCGTGGTTTTGGGAGGAGATAACGTGCATGCCAAAAATAAACTAGGAAACACTACAAAAGGTTTCTTTTATTCTACTGAATTTTAGTATTGTTTACTTCGAACACTTGGCTCTCTCATATATGAGAATAAATACCCCCGTCGCAGCAGACCTGCGTACTCAGCGAATTTCCAATGGAATCTTGGTATATTTTCTATTTCCCCATAAAGTCCATGGGGATGAGAAAATTTAGGTTTGCCGCCATATGGGTTTTGTTGGTAAATATAAGTTAAACCCTACCTAGTGAATGTACATACCAAATTTTATCCGGTTATGGTTTTCTTTTTATTTTCCCCATAAACCCCATAGGGGTGAGTATGTAGGTTTGACGCCATATGGGTTTTCTAAGCAAATATAAGTTAAACGCTTCCGAATGAATGTACTTACCAAATTTTATCAATATATGTCAATAAATAAACAAGATGGAAGGTTTTGTTGATTTCTCATGAGAATAACATGGAAAACATAGTTTTTGGATTTTCTTCATAACCATTTAAGCTAGGTAAAAAATTCAAGATACTAGATTGTTTGTTTTTTTAAGCTCTTTTAAATGTTTTAAGTTAAAATTGTTGAAGTTTATAAATAAAATTAAAAAAAGCCAAAAACCAATTTTTTACCCTTTTGAAACCCCATAAAACCCCGTACCCATGGTCCGATCATTCTGGCTCGCAAACTCAACCTAGTAGACGCTGGCTTCACCCCTGTACCAAATTTATCGTATTCCCTATAGGGAAATTTGCTAAAAATACTTAAGTGAATTCTTGTTGATGCATTTATGGCTTTTGTTTAACATCTGGTGAGATTGGTTGGCAAAATGCAAACAAATTGTTGAATAAAAACCAATTCATACTAACTTTATCTGATGTCTATTCGAGTTTAATAGGCGCCAGTCAAAAATCAGTTGTTTGATGTTCTGTTCTGAACGAGAGCAAAGAATTACTCTGTATAGAAATGTCTAAACCAATGACTTGAATGACATTGCAGTCCATTAATTGTCAACTGATGGAATCAACTTATGTTATATTTAATATTTTACTCCACTTAATTATACATTCTATTTAATTTTATGTTAATAAGTAATAGTTTGAAATATTCATTAACCCAAAATAGGTTTGATCCTAATCGTTTTTATTATTCAGACTCCATTAACTAACTGCTGTTTTTTCAGGTATGGTTTGATATAAAGATCGGTGATAGTGCTCCTGAACGAGTAGAGATTGGACTCTTTGGTAAAACAGTTCCTAAAACAGTGACAAACTTTGTTGAGCTCTCCAAGAAATCTGCACCAGAAGGATACAAGAACAGCAAGTTCCACAGAGTAATTAAAGACTTCATGATTCAGGGTGGCGATTTCACCAAGGGCGATGGAACTGGAGGTAATCTACCTGTATGTTATTTGTTATTGGGCTCAAAACCAAGTGGAGCACGACAGGTAAAACACCAGGGTCTTCCAATAACTGAATCAATTTATTGACTCACCATTGTTGTTGTTGGTGGATAAGGAGACCCCGGCCAAACCGTTGAGCACGTCTGCGTCTAATGGGCATTTTGCGCAAGCCCCCGGAAGGATGGGATATTGAAGGAAGAGAAAGGGTGAGGCACGGGACAGACTGTCCACTCATGTTCCAGCTAGGGGTTTCTATGCCCGTCGCACTCCTCTCCCCCTGCTGTCTTGAACATATGTTCCAGCTAGGGGTTTCCATGCCCATAGCATTTCTACTCACCCCCTGCCGTCTACATATATTCCAGCTAGGGATTAACCATGCAGTTCGCATTAACCCCAGCTGTCTTGAACATGAATGGGGTTTGAAGGAAGGGAAATTGTCATAGTGGACAGCCAAAAGACTTACCACAGTGTTATGACAACTTCGTTTGCTGTACCCAATGTCAACTTCGCAACTAGAATAATCAGTTTTAAAGTTGTCCTGGTATAAAGTCTCACCATTATTATTCCCCATTCAAAATTACTGTGTGGTCGAAAGAATTTACTACCCACAGCAAGAAAAATTCCTTCCTGACTATCCTGAATTCCCCTGAATTTCTAAATTTCTTCATTATCACTTGTTATTTTTATTCTATTTTGTGTCTATTATGCCAGTAGCATTTTATAACATTTTATTATTTCGGAACGTTCCAAACCCTAGTCTTGTTACTCTCTAACATGAACCAGTTGTTAGAAAGCATCGTTAATTAATAGCCCAATGACAAAATGGCAACTGGGTGCGGAATCGAACCTTTAAAAATCTATGGGCCTGACCAAAGGAGCACAAAATCACCGGAGCCGGGGCCCATAAGCTTTAAAATATAATATATTTTTAAAATTACACAAAATCCTTCCATTGAAAAATGTTACAAAAAGGTTGAACTAGCTTGTGGTCTTGGTCGTTATAAAATTATCACAACAAATATTATGCAATTGGAAAAGGAAACATGCAAGAAATTATTGCTTGCTAGACAGTAAATGAGAATAAATTGGGGAGGCATTGCCATAGCCTCGTTTAATACAAGGCCGACCCCAGTGAAACCGCAACAACGCCGCACTTTAACCTGTCATGAGAGTGCTGCAGCATGTAGTTCATATGGAGTGCTCAAACGTTTTTAATCAGATTTCTCTGAAAATTCTGCGTATCATGGTTCTTAAGGTTTTTCAAGTGAGATGCCGTATAAGTGTTACTCTAGTTTGTACCATAATGAGACATTTCCAAATATAAGTGGTCGGTTATGAGCTAGAATGCAGTATGTTGCTTAAATCACCGTCTCTTTAACAGCTTTTGCTAGTTCTTTTAAACAACAGAATTTTAATCTCGCAGTTAATATTTTCAATGTTTTTACAACATTTGACAAACAAGCACATATACCAGTGTTTAGAAATCTTGATAACTTGATAGTTTCAATGAAAAAATTATATCACTTTACAATATATAATTGGTATTAACAGCTGTTTCTGTGCACAGTAAACAAAATTACAGTGTTTTGTTTACATGTTACATGTGGGTTTGATATTATGTAAAATGGTGGATGGATTGCTGATGTAAATAAGAATTTAATTTGTTCATGGTTGAATTTAGAGGACATGCATGCTTTTTGGGTATGAAAAATCTGATATAAATCCCAAAAAACTTTTTGTTTGTATAGCAATATGAAAAATAACACTACTTATAGCTAACTTATAGCATTATAGCTAACTTTCAATAGTAGACAATTGTACTTGTGCAAAAAATAATTGGTAGAGTATAATTTTGATATTTTTCCTTGTAAGGAAGTAAGCTATCACAGTGTCATACATTTTTGACAGAACAGTCACTTGTGAGGCTTCATATTTTTATCCTCCCATAGCTATAATGATTGTGAGGTAATATCGCCGGATGTTGTTGCCAGGTATGAGCATCTACGGAGAGAGATTTGCCGACGAAAACTTCAAGCTGCACCACTATGGTGCTGGCTGGCTGTCGATGGCCAACGCCGGCAAAGACACCAACGGCTCTCAGTTCTTCATCACCACCAAGAAGACTCCGTGGCTCGACAACCGACACGTCGTCTTCGGCAAAGTTCTCTCCGGGATGGTGAGAAGTCTAGGATTACCATTTTAGCATAAGATTAAGGCCACAATTAATAGCTGTGTAATAACCACGGATAAGATTTTTGAAACCATAGTGTGTGATTTTAGTTGGTGTTTTTCATTGTAAGTGCCACCATAATTTTTGATAAGTGTTATTAGACTGTGTATCTAATACTGTATAATATTGTTTATCCAGCACGGCGACATCCAAAATCTTCACAATCCAAACTGAGCAGGATTTTTTAACCAAGGGTTTTTTTTGTATTTCAGCGCTTTCAATCTGTTGTTTCTTATACCCGCAATACTTGAATGTATAAAATGTTGATTCTTTCTTATCTTTATCCCTATGATTGATGAGGTAGCTTAAGTATTCACATGGGAATAGGAGGAGAGACTGGAAGTAAACATTTGCTTCTCAACTGCTAGTCTTGCAACTGGACGAGTGTTACGCGGAACAGAAATGAACTGTTGCATGATGAGTTGAAAGCGAAAAAGGTTTGCGTTTTGGTTGAGGATAAACTCAAAGGGAAGAATTGATGGTGGAGAGTCAGCAAATAAAGTTGCTGGATTTTGGTGTACAAATTTTATCACTCCTTGAAGTTTGCTGTTTCAAGTTTTTACCAACAAGAATACTTTGGTTAAGAATGCACTATAGGAATGATTCAGACACTGAGGCCTTATTGTTAGGCCAATGTTAATATAAACATTGAGTTTAATATTACGAAAAACTTATCAGTTTTAAATAAATTTGTTAAACGTTTTTCCAGCAGCCTATTCAATTGTGTTGATTAACTAATTATGTTTGAGATTTTTTATTATTATACTACCTGAAAAACAGTTTTTGTTATTCGTACTATACTAACTTTAAATAAGTAATAGAGGGGTAGAGGGGTAATGTACCAGGCTGGATTTCTTAAAAAGTTAACTAAATAGTTAAATAATAAATTTTTTTAAGAGAAAGTATCCAATTCAAACGAATTCAAATACAGCATGATGGTAGAAGGTCGCTATTTTAGTCTCCTAGATCTTATGAATACTCTGAATTCAAATACAGCATATGTATAAATTACTAGTTTGAATAATTGATTCTTTAGTACTCTGTATTCACTTGTGATGAATACAGCAGTGCAGCGTGGCGTGTAGGCCTACCGCCTCAACGACTTGTATTCATTTGAAAAGTATTAGAATTTGTTTTAAAGTATTTGAATCTTTCAATACTCTGGTTGTATTCGAGTACTATTCAATTTTGAATTTGATTCTTCCATCACTAACTAAAAGGATGGCTCACGTGCGACTCAGCTTCATCAAAATTTTTTGACATATGGACCGGCCTTCCGCCACTTTAGGTAAAATTTGTTATCAAAAACCAATATTAAGACTATTATTGCTCTCTAATTTTTTTTGCTGTGATTGATACGAAAAATTTAAATATTTCAGCTCCAGGAGCATTTTCTATTCCGCAGATATTTTTTGTGTGAAACACGTTTTCCCACTCACTTTTTTTATTAAAAAATACATCTTTTAAAAATTAGCCTATAAATTAAACCTGTAGCATTTTTGCTCCAAGAAAATTTTTCCCAACTTAAACCCTGTTTTGTCATTAGTTAGGAATTAGTGAGATTAACCCATCACAATTAAGAAAGAAACAAATATTTTTGTTTAGCAGTCTGTTGTTTTAATGACATTTGATAAGGAAATAACTGTAGGATATATCGAGGCCTAGAATACAAAATGTCATTAATTATTGAAGCTTGAAGCTGCAAACGTTTTAGTCATAATCTCTTATGAGGTTATTTTGGTTCAGTCCATCCCCTCAAGTTTATTTATTTTTCCATTCATACATATGGCATTCACCATTATACAAAAATGTTTAAATTAAGATGTACACAGAGTATTATAAATACACAATTCTTGCTGAGCCACTTACATACCGTAATTAGTACAACTGGAGTATCATTGATTTAGGTACAATTGAATATGGCACATAAAAATACAAAAATGTTTGCTAACTAGTGCATCAAAAACAATTTGAAGACAAAAAGTAATCAATTATATACTACATACGAATTGCAAGCTACATGCTAATAATTTGTTATCTAAAGTGCATTGGAGGGATACAGCAAAAAACAGATACCCTGTCGCAGCAGACCTGCATAATTAGCAAATTAAAAACATATGTGCTACTAGGAATAGGAAAAATTAAGCTCCATCTCAAAGAACTACTTGTTAGTAGGTTGAATTTGAAAAACATAAACATAATGTTTTTCTGTGGCCTTTTCAGAAGCCTCTCAGAATTTGGCAGATCAATATCATGATCAGTGTAGGAAAATGCTGAATGGCAAAGAAAGTTATAGTGAAATAACTTTGTTCGATAAAATGAAGTGCTATTTTCAATCGTTTAAGCTAAGGTAATAGGAATCTCCAAACCAGAACAATGGTTGACGGTGCGAGAGAAGGGACGCAGATCTCGCAGAAAGATTGGCTGCAGTGGAAATATTGATCACCTCAAAAAATTGGCCGCGTTTTAAAGAAGGGCGTGTCGGAATGATTTCCACAGAAAGATTGGCGTGTTCATAGTGTTGGCGTCAGAGAGAAAGGCCATTAAAAATGTAGGCTGTGTTGAAAGCATAATAATTTTGACTGTTTTGGTAAAAATTAAAAATTTCGGTAAAAAGTCAGTAATTTTGACTGTTGAACATTAAATGTTCAGTATAAGCTAATTTGACAAAATATAATGATATAAACTTACATAATAATCTTCTTATTTACAATATTTAAAAAACTGAGTTTGAATGTATGATTATTGTCGAATGCATACCTACAGTAGTTTCAGCTATTGTGAGCCATGTTTGCAGAAAGTTTTTGCTGGTTTTCTATGCCGTCGCAGAAAGATAATAATGTTATGTATTATGATTAGGAATCTTATTTAAGTAGATTGCAATTTTTATAAAGAGTGGTGTGTAAATTGTTTTACAGTAGAACGATAGTTCGACTCACGATAGTTCGACACTCCTTATATTTTGACACAGTTTAGACAACCTACCATGTCAGTAATGACTGATATTGTCCATTTTGGAGACAGACAAAGGTGAAAATTAAATGAAGTGACGAATGATTTGAATGTTGGTTATGTTCAAGTTCAATTAAGTTATGATTTTAATAAAATTTAGTGTTTCCTAAATTCAACTCGTGATTTTTATTCTCCCTATGTTAACATTTCCCTTATACTCCCTATAGTTCGAAATTTCAATACTTCGACACTCTCTAAGTCCACAAAGTGTCAATGAACTATCATGGTTCTACTGTATTATATTTTTTTAAATTTTATTTGAACCATTTGCAATTGATTTTTCTTGTTGTAGAAAACAATCCGCAAAATTGAGAACACAGAGACAGACTCCCGAGACAAGCCCCTGAAGGACGTGACAATCGTTGATGCCGGTGTGGAGGAAGTCGAGCCGTTCTCCGTCGAGAAGGCTGATGCCACAGAGTAATTTGCATTTCCATAACTTTCCAACAAACACGAACAAATTTTTTAGGTGTAGGGCAACATATGTAACAAGTTTGAACAAAGCAACTGTTTCTCACCTATATGTGATGTAGCTTGTAATTTTGTATTTTTTGCTCAATGTTAATAAAATTTTATAACTTGGTGTAGTATTTGTGTTTTTTGTAAAAAGGGTCTTCTCTGATGAAGAAAGGTCGGGCTTTAGTTTTGGGTGCTTTCATAACTTTGTGGTAAGATCTCTTATAAAACTTAACTCAGCTTAAAGTAACTTTACCAGGTTAGGAATTGTCAACACTGAAGAAACTACCATTCCTCAAATTTTATTTTATGATTGAAATATAAAAAATATGCAAAAGCAAAATTAAATGTAGCATTAGCATTACTGTAATAACCAATACTCTTTTGACGAGTATAATTTCAAATGATTTCTAATGCAGACTACAAGTGTCAAGTGTGTGATAAAGTGATGTGAAACAAACATCATCTTACTCGTAGACTAAGCGATCTGTGTCCCTTAAATTAAAATGTTTTACAGTAATTATCATACCTTCCTTCATCAGTGAAGTTGTATGTTGCATTGCCTCTAACTTCATTTCCTTTTTTCCATTGCTTAATGCTTTCACACAAGGAAATATAGGTCTGCCCTCTTGCACTGTGTACTAACAAGTTCAGGACTATATTAAGATTGCATACGTTTAAGGCTTCAGTCTAATTTGAACTGCTGATTACATCAGAGATTCGCTGAGCTGCTGTCAGCAGTATTTATATTTGGTTGCAAAAGATGCAGTATGCAGAACAGAAAATTTTATTTGTTTGCAGTGGCATCTGTAATTTAACAGACACATTTATTTTTACAATAGTATTTTAACATTAGGTAGCAGCAAGCCTAGTATTCTTGAGGAAGCAATTAGATGTAAAAGAAGACATTTTGAAATCACTCGAGGAAACAAATACACATGTATTGGCGTTTTATGATTGCAAGAACATCATGCAATCAAACCAAATGACTAACTGTCTGTGGGCTACATTTTCCACCTATAAAAAAACTGATGTTTGTTAAACTAGACGTATAATGAAATTGCCATGCCATGTAGACTACACAAAAGCAAAAAGGTTGGGTTGCCTTCTCAATATTTTGAAATCCTGTTAGTTGACCCAATGAAATCACCTAATGGCATTGATGTTTGTGCCTTCTGATAGTTAAGTTTCAGTGTTGGAGTATTGGCAAGAATTAGTGAAACCTCAAGCACATTGTGACTCTGTCCCTCCCCAGTTAATAGTTATTTATGCAACAAGTGCGAAAAGTGCCGATTTGCTGCACTCGAGAGAAATGTTTATGCACGAGCCGCAGGCGAGTTTTATTTTATGACAATATTTTGTCATAAAATAAAACAAAATTTTGTTTTATTTTATGACAAATAAAACAGCTGATATTTGTCAGTAACAAAGCTACACCTCATCTGATCCATCACAATCATCACACTCACCCCTTCAGTTATACTCACCTTAAAATACGCATCACAGAGTGTGTCGGTGTTTCAAATAAAGTATCTAAAAGTATCTAAAAATGTTGATACCAAAAACATAAACGCCAACATCGACCATTGGTGCACCATGTTTTGACATCTATTTTTTATACATTTTTTAATAATATGTTTGTAACAATTTCTAATTTTAAATTATAACCTACTACTCATGCTTCACTATATTCTCAACTAAATATCTAGCTAAAGGCTTATGGCTACGCTACAGTCTATTTGGACTGTGCTAAGAAAGGCTATTGAGGTATCCCAAATCGCCCCCTAGTTTGTTCGACGCTACCTAGGCACATTTTATGACGAATTTCAATGAAGGGTGAGTGTAGAATGGGTTCGATGTCTTGTGTAACTCTGAAACTGACAATGTACACTTGATTCATTGGTCAGATAATTTGTTTCAACTTATTCGGGTAGTTGGAGTCAAATGTGACAGTTATTAGAACAATCATTTACACATTCAGTTGTTCATTTGTAAGCCGGGAAAATAACAGAAGTTGAGTTATGTGTGCATATACTCATCTAACTGCTCAGAGAAATGAAGATGTCAATGTGTCATTTCAATGTCATTTCCCTAATATTAAAATTTTTCAAGCCAAAGCTGACGCTTGTCATCATGTTTTAAAGTGTAACATGTAATGCTTAAAAGGACTTCAAGAAATATGTGTTCCAAACTAAAAGTAAGTATTATATACTTTGTATTGCATGTTAATAAACTTATATTTCTGGGAAAAAAGGTAATTGCTACAAATATTTTAAGTAATTATCATTAGTCACTGAATGGTTTAAATTAAACATAATTTTTTGGGAACATATAGGAATTTAATTATTTATTACATGTAAAAAAACATTCATTATTACACTTTGTTGTAGTTACAATTTTGTAGTTCTGGGTTTTTTGTCTCCGAATCACTTGAATTTACTATAAAAGGTTTAAGATTACCTGAGTTTGCCAACGTGATCCTCTGTCTCCTAAAGGTGACGCGTTTCAAGTATTAAATACTCATTTTCAACACAAGAACACTTAAAACATCACTCGAACGAGGTCGTCAAAGTTTTTAAAAAACACGAACACACAAACATTTAAAATTTGACACGGCTGGCTCGCGTGAGCGCACATTGTACTGCATCGTCATGACTCATCGTCATGTAGAGAGAAAATTATATATAAGAAATTAAATTTCTATATTAATTTGTTGATTATTATCAATAGGTACACTAGTGTCATAAAAGTCTTCAAGGCTACCTTAAGAACCCTTCAAATGGTTTTTTTTTTTGTTATTAAAATGGCAGTAGTGTCTGCACTTACTGGAAACTTAATATAGACTTCTAATGTAGAAACCAACTTTAAGCAGCTCACAATGAATGACGGTACTACAATGCTGTAAAACCATGACCATTCAGGGTTTTCTAAATTAATGGCGTGGTTTTATCTTGGAATAAAAAGAGAACCATACTAAGTATACTAAAAGTATTTAATTAGAATTCTCATTGAAAACCCTTTTATACTGATACATTCAGTAATGTGACTACCATTGATGGCTCCAAAGACATCTAATCTATGGTAAATCTCGAACCATGCACTGTGCAAATGCCTATTGTAATTAATGATGCTGTCTCATAAATCCTCTCCTTTAAATGAGGCAAAATCTTAGATCACGTGAACGTTAATGATGTATTTCACATATTCTCCGGGCTGTCGAGAGGGTATGTCAGCCAGGTCTGAAACTTGGGGTCTGGGATAGTAGAGGGCCCGGGACGGCAGGGAATTTGTTATTTTTTTTGGGGTTGGTAGTTTTAGGGTCTCTAGAAATTTTGTATCAACGATAACATTAACACGTTGAGTGCGGGGTATGTCAATTGTCAATTGACGTAGTGGCGCAGGCGGCGGCCTACGTTAATTTATGTAGGGCTACTGCCCAAAACGTAATGGTTCAGTATGGGCTTAGCCATTGCCAGGAGAGGTTGATTTACTCACCGCCTGTTGTGCCAGTCCTTGTGTTCATTTCGGCGTAGTTCGTGTCCCGGTCCGCCATTTTTTAAGGAGTGGGAAGGGCAGCTTCGCGTGCAGCGGCCTGCGTCATATTACGTAGCATTCCCAGATTGTGTAACATTGGTTTATTCGTTTATGTGAGCATTAGCCACTGCCGGGAGAGGTCATATTTCTCACCGCTTATCGGATGATCATTTGTTGGTCCCCCCTGGGCGCACAGTGTACGAAGTGATAGTGATCACAGTGTTTTCTATTGTTTTTTGTGTTATTTTTGCAATGAAGCAGGGTAATGAAGACAAATGTTGGAGAATTTGCATTCTGATGTTGAAAACAACTCCGATGAATTTCTGACAGTCATAAGAAACGATTGCTAGCACCACCGGCAAACTACGTCAATTCATGTGCCGGAAATTACATTATGAAATTTGACAGAAATCGATGCCTAGACAACTTCTGACGACTTTTTAGCAACATACATGCAAACACCCAGTAATTAAACAAAAATAAATTTCCGCAATTTTGGTGTGCAATTATATTGATTTTCAGCACTCGAGGTGTTAAGAGTGGGTCTACTAAGCGAGTAGAGGTCATACAGCACCAATGTGGCTCACCTTTTTTTTTTAATCTTGAAGCACTGTGTTGAGAGTTTTTCTATGCACTGCTTTACACCCAACATTTAGGCCTACTATCGTACTTGTTTAAATAAAATGGAATGGATCACATAGAAGGATGAAAAATTTTGATCCATATAACATTCTTTCCCTCAGCTTAATGAACTTTTGCTTCTCAATCGAAGCTAGCGGATTTCTGATACTTCCCTCATGCATTTTAAACCTAATCAGCAGCAAGTCTCATTCCAACTAACAGAAAATCATCTTAAAATGTTGAGTGATGTTAGGAGACACACCTATTTTTACTCATTGTTCCTGTCTATGATTGTATTCTTTGTGCTTTCATTGCTTTACAAATAAAGGCTCTTATTCTTTTTTGGTGTGTGTTACACAAAGGTTGAAGTCACAAATTAAAAAAAATTTGCACTCCATTGATGCATTTTCTTGTTTGTGCCTAACAAGATTCATTTATATAATTTTATTTTTATTTTATTTCAATTTTTTAATGAGAGCCATTCTGTAACTGTTTCTAAAATTTCCTGTTATGTTTAGGGATGAGTTTGAAGAGAAGAGTTGTAAGTTCAATCTACATCTGGATATGATTGTGTTGAGGACAATAAAGAAGAGCGCACAGCCACTACAGTGTTCAGCGTTTGCCAGCTTATTTATTTTATCATCACTTATGTAAATATTTTGTAAGAAAAATTTGCTCTACAGTACGAAGGCGATTACTAGCTCACATTTTATACAAACCCTTTTCTTATAAAATCTCAAAAAAATAAACCAGCACCCATAAAACTATACAATCTCTCCTCTATACCGTAATTCACTGGATGGATAAGACTCCCTAAATGAAATAAGCCAACAAAATTATCCATAGGCTATCATATTACTTTTTTATCAGTTTGAAACTACAGTTATTCAATTAGGAAAGTGGTAGAGAAACTTGGATTGGTGTTAAGGTAGAGAATAAAAACAAAACATAAGTTTGCCGTTTAATCATTGTAGCAACAGTGAGTTTCAGACAATTAACTTTTACAAAATACCACACTATACAAAGACAAACCTCACAGTATTTTCCTAATATGTAACCAAGACTTCATATGGCTTTTTAATCCTCAGTTCATTTCCTCTAAAAGCTATGTAAATTTTATTTTCATCCCGGTGAACTCTGCCCACCCTTGGACTTATACCTTCAAAGTACACCCGGCCGAAATATAGTGGTTTTCCATCAGTCGTTTGTCCTATCGGCACCACGTCAACTCTGTCATCAGCTGAACCCTCATCTATCCAGGCAAAGTGGTCGAGTTCAAGAATTTCATAGTAGTTTGAGGAAAATACTCTACCATTCCAGGAGTAATACGCTAAACCGATGCCAGGTATTACAGTCGCTGGAATGATATTTCCTTCATGATTGACTCTTCCTGCATACAGAGGGGTGCCATTTCTTGTTTCTGCCAGAGGTGCTGTTTTGGGTGGAACAAAGCCCTTCTTGCCCCTGTGCCAAACTCCAAACTGTTTTCTAACTTGAGGTAGAGCTTCTATAGTTGAGTTAGTTGGAGGATGTAAGAATGAACTCCTTTCACTGGAAACTTCTTTAGCACACATTTTTGACTTCTGGCGATCCATGTAAGACAAGCAAACCTGTGAATTCCTGTGTGATGTTTCAGAAAGCCTATTACCAAGTTGATGGTTTTCGTTGATATTGAATACAGAATTTTCATTTTCAACTTTATTTTGATTTTAGACCTTCCAGTTCTTTCTAGATTCACATTTGAGCCCCTTTTGTTTTGTTGTCCTCCATTGTACACTGATTCGAAGAGTTGAACATTCTGATATCCCGCCTCTGTGGAGTTTCCTATCCAGAGAAATGTTTTTCTTGCTAGAAGTTTGATCACCTTGATAGTTTCCTACAAGAGTCGACTTTGATTGTATATTGCCAGATAACTTCCATTTTGATATTGACGAAGGGCTTTGTGTATACTTTATCTTACTTGCTTCTTGTTTGAGAGTAGATTGACTTGTATATTTTTTCAGTACAGTTTCTACTGTGTCAAGTTTTGAAATGATTTCTTTTGTGGTTTTCCTGAGATCGTCTATATTTGGCTTTACATCAGCAGGAAGAAGAGAAGGCCTTGAAGACATTCTAGTAACTATATTTCAACAAATTAATAATACAACAAATTTTTAATTTATTAAGTAGCATTTAAATACTCATTACAAATACAGTGAATTTTAAGTCCTGGAACTTGACAATCCTGGAAAATTTAGTTGTGATTTAGATTCAATAATGTTAGTTACACACACATGGATATGTGTTTATTTTACAGCTGACCTTTTCATTTTGTTTTATTTATTTTTATAGAATCTATACTAATTTTTGCTATATTATTAATAGGCAAGCATGTTTCTTTTTCTCCTTTTTTTCTCAGCTTGTGTGCATCATAGGAGAAATCGGCGCATACAGTTAGAAAGATGGTGTCCTGTAGATGAGCAGAATCACATTGTAATTCACACCGCCCACAGGGCTACGCCCTACAGGTTTTCAAAGTTTCAATGTTAATATGTTGATTGAATCATTAGACAGCTGTTAGTTTTGTAATAACAAATGAATGCTAGAAAATGAGGAATCACAGATGTTCCAGGTATATTTTTAACTATTTGGGTCCAGATCAACAGATATTTTGGTCGAATTTCGACCAGTGGGGCGATCTCTAGTAAAACTTAAACCCAAATAATCAAAGTAGGGCCTATTGTATGAAAAATTGTCTAATATAAACCACCCTTTTAAAATATAATTAGGTATTTATTATAGTAGGCTTCACGAAAATGCGAGCCTGAATTAAAAACAGTGTTGTGACGACTAATCCAGCTGTTGGCATCTGTTATTAATTACTGCAAAAGTTGGAAAACATGAAAACAAAACGAAACCGATAACATCGCTAGCTGAGACTAATGTAAATCAGCTTCCAGCTGTTTAAATTTCCAAGCTCGCAATTTCGTGGCTCCTACTATAGTGAATGTATGCTACAGATATACATGCACATTAATTCATGGGAGTTTCTCACAAAGTCCTAAATAATTCCTATTGAAAGTTCTTGTTTTGCTCATATGCCAGAGCCATTTATTATTATTATTATTATTATTTTTTTGTAGGGAATTGTGCATTGTACCAGAAAAAAATTGACATCAGCTTATTCTTTTTCTCCCTAGGCCAAACAAAGCTATAGATCCGCAACACGCATGAATTGAAAAAAGCCGATTTGCAACAATAAGACAAAAATCAATTTTACATTAACACCGTCATTTCTCTGACTTACATTAAAAGAAATTGATTGATTGAGACAATTAGTCTCGTCACATAACAAAAGACTTTGACAAATGGCAAATAAATTTGCACTACTGTTCAGTTGAAAGTAATGAATAATGTGCTGTTCCATGAATATTTACATATTACATGAGGCCATTCTTTTTGGAAAAGTATCCCCCTCTTCGCTGCTCACCTATTGCAGCTGTTTTTGTCCAATCGTTAACTTATAAGTGGCAAACCTTAAAGTGTAAAAATTTGATTCTGTGCTGACAAATTCTGAGACTGTGAGAATGTAATTCTGAGCAGAATTTTACAAAACTATTTATAATGCAAACCAAAAAAATTTAAAAATAAAATTTTTTTATTTGGATTTCAGAAAAAAATACTGCTTGAACTGGATTAGTACCAAAACTTTCATATTTTCTACCTCTGATTCAATTTTTTTAAAATTAAGTTTTTACCATAGACTATATTAATTATGTTCCATGTTAATTACAATCCAATTATTTTCTTTAAATAAGCAGAGCTACCCTCATTTCAATATTTTTATGATAGAATTCCTGGTATACTAAAATTTCATGCAAAATAAGCTGTTTTCTGTTTTTTATCGCATTACAGCTAACCCATCGTTTTACGACAGTGCTTGCAGGCATGTGGCAAAAAACATCTCGTATAATGAGTCGTATTCAGTACAAGCCTTTTACAGCTATAGTCCCGAAAATAAAACAAGGATATAAATATAACAAACCCTGACGCGGGCAGACATTATCTCATAAACGTAGGTTTCTTCAGAATGCTGCATCCACTTTATGGTCTTCTGAGGCAGTATAAACACAGCTAGAATTATGTTACTGTTCTGTCCCTGGAGTAAATTTAAATTTTTATTTCTATTTAAATGTACCTTCTGATATGTACCATAACATACAATCCAATCAAATGAAGTGATTAACTAAAGTTATGATTGCAAACAAATAGGATCCCATAAAAATACAGTTGGTCAGAAATTTGCAAGAACTGCAATACAACCAAGCCACTCGAACTTGGTGTGATCACAATGAAATTAAATTCTCTTACTTAGATAAACTATATTATACTTTAGCCATATTATACAAAAAATTGCTGACATTCTTGCCTACACAGCTTAACTAAAACAGCATAATTTTGAAATATGTTTTTTTTTTTTTTTTTTTTTTTTTTTAATAAATAGCTCAGTAAGGCAGAATACAACATATGTAGATTAATTTTATAATACTAGTAATATTTATCACAAGTCATTTTTATCATATCTACACAATTTTAAACTCAGAATTTATTGTAAAAATTAAATATCTCATCATTGCAGATACATGATCAAAAATCTGTTTAAAAGTAAACTCAAATTTCAACCAAAGATGACCATACGTTTAATAGTGAATTAAACTAAGTTTAAGTTAAAAGTGTTGGAAAAAACACCTATATAAGAAATTAAATTTAAGTATGACCCACTCCTGGAAACATACTTCAGCTTTCAAAGTTTAAGGTTAATCTACTGGAAGGAGTTGGATTACTCTTAAGAGAATTATATCTAGAGACTCTCCTCAATATTTTCCAACAAGCCACATTGGGAATTAAAATACTAAAAATTAATTACACCTTGTTTATTTTTCATAATGACAAAATTCTTAAACACTTCCAGCAAAGATTGAAACAAGATCTTTTTTATAATTTTTTTCCCATTTAAAAACCAGAAGTTTCTCTTGTTATGAATTATTAACTCATTTTGGTTCACTAATCTGTTATAAATTTTAATTTTAAATTCTCAATACTATAACACATTCAAAATTAATGTGCGGTTGAAAGACAGAACTTTATCATTACACTCACCCCTTCAGTCATACTCACCTTAAAATACGCACCACAGAGTGCGTTGGTGTTTCAGATAAAGTATCTAAAGTAAAGTATTTCCCACAACAAGAATTATTTCCTCAATACTTTCCTGATTTCCCCTACTTTCTTCACAATCAGATATTATTTGAATGTGACCACTGAAATTCAGAGGGAAAAATAGCGCTGATGAGTGTGTTATTTCCCCTAGTTACCGTTGCATGCGATTCTTTTTACATCCCAAAACTCAAAATAAGAAGTTATGCTATGGTGTATTTGGTTTACAAAAAAGCAAAACATTTGCATAAAATGACATAAGACATTAAACAGCTGTAATAATTCTCAGTTATGTGTGATTGGTTGGATTCTTGGAAGTGGAAGGAACGGGAAAAATGGAGGAATTGATATCTGCATTTCAACCTCACATTTATTTGAACGGGCTTCTAGTTTTTACCATAACAACATAACTTTTTAACTGTAAGTTTACAAATATTGATGTTTGTATAAATAGTAGCAAAGTGTTTTTACACTTCAGCGGAGCTGTTACCAAACCCTGTACCCTCCTCCCAGGTGGATTTATCTGATAGGTGCAACATGGCCGACGTCCTTGGGCCTTCAGGTTGGCGATTGATAGGACCACTTTCTGTCGCCAAAGTCCCAGGACTTGTCGTCCCATTAACATATTGACTGCGATTTCTAGCGCTCGTCCACACTCATCGTAACTATTTTTTAAATCGTTATTTAAAAAAATAAATGATTAAAAACTTGTTTTCAAACGCAAAATAAACTATAGTGAGTAAATTGCTGAAATGTAAACATTGTATAAACTAAGGGAAAGTTCACTTAAACTTTTTAGGGTGTTAAAACTGGTACATTACAGATTTTACTGGTGAAATGTTAAATTATTCATTTACTTTTGAATAAAAACATGTCACACTAAAGGCTTATAGGTGCAAAAGCCCCTAGATATAAATAAAAAAATGTAATACAAAATCATAAATTACAACAAAATTATGTGAGATAAAAGTTTTTTAAGGTTGCTTACCTCCTTTTGCAAATACCTTTAAATGATGAGGAAATTGAACTGAGTTAAAGGTGATATTCTGAAAGAGCATGACAGACATTTTCTACAAAAGAACCGTAAGTCATTTTTGATAATACGGAATCAAAAATGGAAGGTACAAATTAAAGGTCAAATTTAATGTAATTTTTGTGAAATCCATGTGTGTTTTAACCATAAATCTTGAAAATATCTATTTTTTTTTTTTTATTATTTGCAAATCTACAGAGAGAAAGTTTTCCAATGACCCGTTAATTATGAATTTTGCCTAGTAAAAATAACTCTACATTTAGTTGTACAAAGTTAAAAAATCTCTTGCTCATTATTTCCTCTCAGTTAGTTATTAAGTTGGAAGTTGCTTACCTTTTATGCAAATAACTTTTAGACGGTGAGAAAATCCACTAAAGTAGAAGATGATATTCTGAAGGAGAATAAAATTTCCTACAATAGTAAAAATTACTATTATGCATTTATATAAATTACTGATAATGGGCAGCCAAAACTTGCCCACAATTACGGTACTTTGAAGAGATACTGTAAATAATTTAAAAAAATAAAGTGCCAATTATATTGAACCTTGTTGGTGTTTCAAAAATCAATCTTCATCACTAATCCTCCAAATTCCCAATGTGATAACGATGAAATTTGGTGGTTGTTATTTTAGGCCCAAATTAGCTAGGATTACACGATGGTTCTTAGGGTCGTCCATAAATTACGTCATCCAAAAATAGGGGGGAGGGTCCAGATTGAAATGACGGTAAGGTGATGTGCAAGGGGGGGGGGGGTCAGCTTTGATATGACGTGTCATTTTAAATATGATGTTTTATATCAAACATTAACATTAAAACAATGATAAATTCTAACACAACTCAACTATTATAAAGTAATTATCTATAAAATACATTAGACTATATTAAAGCGTTGTTTGGTAGTGTATTTTTCCATTTTGGCTTTATTTCTAAAGGTAAGTTCAGATTTGATTGGTGAATTTTTTAGTTAATCATGAAGCGTTTAAAAATAATTATTTTTATACTCAAAAGGGAGGTTTGTTAAAAATGACGTCATTTTTCTGAGATGGGGGGGGGGGCGGTCAGACAAATTATGATGGTAGGATGATTTTAGGTAGGGGGGGGGTCCAAAAAGGCCAAAAAGCGATGATGTAACTTATGGACGGCCCCTTATGGTGATTTGTCTTAGGGCTTTGTCTAAAGGGGCCGTCCATAAATTACGTCATCGCTTTTTGGCCATTTTTGGACCCCACCCCCCCCGCTCCCTGAAATCATCCTACCATTATAATTTGTCTGACCCCCCCCCCCCTCTCGGAAAAATGACTTCCATTTTTAACAAACCTCCGTTATAATGTTTTTAAACGCTACATGATAAACTAAAAAAATTGTCTAATCAAATATGAGTTTACCTTCAGAAATAAAGCCAAAATGACTTTCTCAATCAAAAACTAAACTATAAAACAACGCCTTAAAATAGTCTAATGTATTTTATAGATGATTATTTTATAAATTGTTTTACTATTAAAATTTGATATAAAACATCATATTTTAAAATGACGTCATACCAAAGCCGACCCCCCCCCCCCCACTTCCATATCACCTTACCATCATTTTCAATCTGGACCCTCCCCCCCTATTTTTAGATGACGTAATTTATGGACGACCCCAAAAACTTCCATAATATTTAGAATAAATTCACAGATTTTGGATCTAGACAGTATAGTAGACCCATAAAACATTAATAACAGTAGAAGAAATCAATATTTCTCTAGACTCCCCAGTCCTGTATAACGTTATCATTATGCAGCACTCATTGCGGCTGTTTTTAGCGAATTTCCCTACATCTTAACCGAGCGTAAGTTGACAGGCGTAAAACATGATCGATTTACTGTCAAGATTTAACAGGGGTGTTAAAAGTCCATTTTGAATGATTTAAAAACCGTCCAACTGTAATGCATCATGCAACTGTTAAACTTGAACATTTTAAAAATTGCCTCAGATTTAGAAAAGACACCTAACTCACCCACCAAAACTCTGCTATTTAGTTTTTCATTTCACCTCACCTCACATTTAAGTCCATGACTGTACCGAATACCTTGTCTCAAATGAAATCTACCATATATTTTCTTTTCTGGCGTTTTGAGCAACAAAAATATAAAATAATTTGTTATTGATTAGTAAATTATTTTTTGCATACATTTTCTATCACTGATTGGTAAAACAACTCACGACATTTTGGGATCTGAAATCTGTTCCTGTCTTCAGCTGGAAGAAATTCCTAGAACATAACACTAACATACTAGAACATAACATACTAACATAACAAAGTTAGTAAAACACGTCAGGTGATCCTGGAGAAGTCCATAGTCAAACCTGGAAACAGAAAAAGCAGTCAGAAAAACTAAATAAAACACTAATAAATGCACAAAGCATGAACAGAAAACTGTGAAAGCAGTAAAAAACTAAGCACACAAATTTTCTCACCATCATAAACAATGAACTTTAAACATTAAATAAATTATTTTTTCGGCTTATTATAAATTATAGTTTTCGCATGTTAAATAACATTTTAAAGTCCTTTGAATGTACTGTACAGCAAAATACCACTAACCCGATCTCAAAAGATGGAATATGTCATGAGTTATTGCATTTTAAAATTTTGTAACATATAGTCGACTCCCTACGATTCCTGGCAGACATCCATTTGAGGTCGGTATTGCAAAATTTTACTCTTTTTTCATATTGTACTTTTTTTTAACTAAACGAGACCTTAAAAATTAATTCAAAAGTTTTCTTGGACCTCTTTTTTCCTGTACCCTATTTTGTTCCCTCAAAATATGCAATACGTTCACTTTCAGCCACTGGGACAGCCCATGAAATGTACAAAAAAAAATTTAATTTGAGCTTTAAGGTATTTTTTTAACGGAAAACATCCTGCATACCTGACCTCAAAACAACGTTCGAGCCGGAAATGGCAGGCAGTCAAATTTTGCGAAATTTCAAAATGCAATTACTCTTAGGGGCCGTCCATAAATTACGTCATCGCTTTTTGGCCATTTTTGGGCCCCCCCTCCCTAAAAATCATCCTATCATCATAATTTTTCTGACCCCCCCCCTCTCGGAAAAATGACGTCATTTTTAACAAACCTGCGTTTTAAGTAAAAATAATGGCTATTTAAACGCTACATGATGAACTAAAAAAAAATGACCTATCAAATCTGAATTTACCTTCAGAAAAAAAAAGCCAAAATGACTTACTCAGTGGAAAAATAAACTATAAAACAACACTTTAAATAGTATAATGTATTTTATACATAATTTTTTTTTATAATAGTTGAGTTGTGTTAGAATTTATCATTGTTTTACTGTTAAAATTTGATATAAAACATCATATTTAAAATGACGTCATAGTTAAAGCCGACCCCCCCCCTTGCACATCACCCTTACCGTCATTTTCAATCTGGACCCTCCCCCCCTATTTTCAGATGACGTAATTTATGAACGACCCCTTATCTATGTCACTTTTTGCGATCAGGTTTGTGACATTTTCTACATAGAAATAACCTAACACGACATTAGCCCAAGTCTCCATTATTTGCCGTCCCCCATGTTGTCCCCCCCCCTCCCGCAAAGGTAGCTAGATGGGCAAAACAGTAATTAAAAGTCCCAATTCCGTTAGACTCAGTGCGAGCTCAACCCATTTACGCGCCCTGGCCTATATATATATATATATATATATATATATATATATATATATATATATATATATATATATATATATATATATATATACAGGATGTCCCGGAACTCTCTGGAGCCCTTTTGTACACTTGTTCCCTCCATTGAGACAAGAAAAAAACATCATTCAAATAGGGGTCAAAAATCCATCTGTTAAGCCGCTAGCCACCATTTTGTTTTTTCACATAATAATTTTTATTTCCATAACGGATGGTTTTATTCAGTTCATATTTGCTATGAATCTTTATCATAAGAATGTACATTTTCAGGAATAAATGGGATTTTTTCCACTGTATAATTTTAAAATGGCGGCCATTTCAAATTTTCAACCCTAAATATCTAAAAATCGTTAAATTTTACAACAAACAAAAAAGTTGACAAATTAAATTATCCAATCAAATAATACCATGATAGATCCCTAATCTATCAACAAAATAACGGAGTTATTACAATTTTTCTCCATAAAAACCATTGATTTTGAATTATAATAAATGCAAACAGAAAACTCGCAATAACTCCGTTATTTGTTGTCGGAAAAACTTGGTACCATTGGTTAGACAATTTAATTTGTCAACTTTTTTGTTCCTTGTAAAATTTTCATAAAATTCACCGATTTTCAGATATTTAAGTTCGAAAAATTTTAATGGCCGCTTTTCTAAAAATATACAGTGGAAAAAGTTCTTTTTTCCTGAAAATGTAAATTGTTATGATAAAGATTCATACCAAATATGAACTGAATACAACCATCCGTTACGGAAATAAAAATTATTATGTAAAAAGAAAACAAAATGGCTGCTAGCGGCTTAACGATGGGACCCCATTTGTATAATTTTTTTGTCTCGATGCAAGGAACAAATATACAAAAGGGTTCCAAAGAGTTCCGGGACACCCTGAATATATTTTTATGAATCAATTTTGTGCAGTGTCGCATTCAATTGTGGATACCGACTGTTGTCAGCATCACTGCATCACCAAGCGAGTCCGCGCCGCATCAGATCGCCGCTAGACGGCAGCAGCAGCGCGGCGGCGGCGGCGGCGGCGGCGGTCCGTACGATAGGTAGGAACCGGTCCACAGCGCTCGTCTCCCACGCATGCTCTCTGTCTCGGCTCGCCAGCCTTTTTGTTTTGTTGTTCATTCATTCTCCTTTGGACAGCTGATCTTTCCACTACATAATTTCGTCAATGCCCCTTTCATTACTGAGCTTCCAGTCTTGTTGCGCCGATTCCTCGATCGGACAGGTTGGGAACGAGTTGCTCGTTTTGTTCAGGAAGTGTGTGGGTCGGGGGTCGGTGTCGATAGAGGTTGACCACTCATTGCGATATGAAACTGGAAAGGCTTTGGTTATGTTTTATACATCACCCGAATTTTTTTTTTATATATTATTGTTTTGTATTTTATTAGTAGGTTAATACCTTGACTTTCTGACTCAGTATTTTTAAACTAAAATTTATATTTTTTGTCTTCTCTTACAGTAAAAGACTACATTTTAAATTAACCAAACACGATGGATATTTTATTTCCCGGTTTCGGACACACTTAAAAACACATTAAAATTTACCTTAAAAGTTCGAAAATTTTATTCCCAGTGACATTAAAAAGCAGTTCAACTAGTCCTACTTCCAAAATATTTTACTAATACATTTAATTTTTTCACTTGTATAAGAAGGGTGTCAATCCAACTTTAAACTGTTGTTAAGCAACAATTGTTAACAACAAAATAATATTCAAATATAATGTCCGAAACAGAGGAATACTGAAAAATGTTTAAGTGTTTAAAACGTGAATGAGACCCTTAATATTATGAAATTCATTTAATTCCAAACCTCAAATACATCCTTTTAAGAATATAAAAAATTTTAATCAGAAAAACTGGCTTACAGTGAAAACGTTTGAAATCAAATAGTTTATGTTTGGGGTTATTTATTAAAAAAGCCCCATTCATGACTTACAATACTGTACAACTTTAATCTGTTTTATTCTCTTCGATGATATCATTAATGTAAATTGTACTTTCTTTTAAACTACTGTAACGTTGATTAAATTGTTTAGCCTATTGCAAAAAAAATCCCTCATAGTTAATAAATACGCTGTGTTTTAACCAGCTCAGAGCAATTAATTAGCTTATTTTACACTAACGAATAAATACTAGCATTTTTTAGGTAACGGATGCACAAGACTCCCAAAACTGGTGCTGTACCGTAAATCAGATGTACAATGCCAACGTTCCGTTCCCGCACAAAAATGAAAATTTCTCCATCGGTGTCGTATCATTACAATGTATACAAGTAGGGACATCCTTATGGGGAGGTGACAACGCCGCAACCGACCCCGACCCCGACACACAGATATAGCACAACTAAGGTGGTAAGGATTATTCCGATTGGTTGAATGGAAACAAATGACTAGAATAATTTTACAGAAGTTTGTTATTGTTTTGCTTTTTTGTAAACAAATATGCTCATTTTGACATTTAAGTGCTATAACGAGCGCTTCCCGTGACAGTAAGGAGAAGTAATACTATATAGCATCTGCGCTTTATTTTCCTCTGGAATTCGAGGGCAAAACTAAAAAAAATTTAACATAAGATGTCCCTACATGCGGTTCTGTATACATTTCTGTATACATCTAGATCGATCGAGATGGCGGTGGATAAAGTGGAGGAGCTGGTAACTTGTGACTATTGTAAAAATTGTGTAAAAGAAGACGATTTTGCGCTTGGGTGCGAGGGACTGTGTGACAATTGGTTCCATATTGAGTGTATTGGAATTGTTAAAAAGGATTATGACAAATTTGTGGCGTTAGGAGACAATTCTGTGTGGTACTGCGAGTCGTGTAGAGGTGAGGTTAAATCCATACTGAAGTCTCGACGTGATCTGGTGAAAGCTGGAAAATCTTCTGACGTGAGTGGCCAACCTGCTCTTAGTATTATACTTGACGAAATTATTATTTTGAACTCTAATTTTACGATGCTTGAACGTAAATTGTTGGACATTGAGAGTAAAGGAACAAACTGTGTACATGCGGTTAATGACGTCACCCTACCGTCTGCTAGCGGTGGCGATCAAAACGGCACTTGTGACGTCACCACTGCTGGGAGTCGTCTGAGTGAAGATGGTAGTATTGAAGACAAGCAACATAAAGACAGTTGCATTGAACCGAAAGCGGGTGAGGTTGCATGTCGAAAATCTCGGACCGCCTCTGCGTCTCGGCAAAAAAGTGGAAAAAAGACCGGGAAAGGTTTGCATAGTAATGAAATTGAAATCAAGAACGCTGTGAACTTGGGGAACAATGGAAAAGGAACGGAAACGATGACTAATGTAATTTGTGAGAAAATCGTTCTTGATCGTGAAAACGTTGACGAACACGCTGATAATTTTGTAGACGCTTCTAGAAATATTTGTGAAAGTGATATAAGATCTACTAATTTGGACGGAAAGTGGAGTACAGTAGTTGGAAGAAAGAAGAACAGAGCTAATATTGCCCACGAAAAGCATACTCAGAGTGCTACTCGAAACTCAAACCGACAGTTAATTATCGGAGCGGGCAGCCCTAGCTCATTAGCTGGAGTTACGGCTGTGGAAAAATCTTGCTGGTTATTTGTATCTCGACTTGCGACTAACGTTACACTTCAAAACATTATTGACTACGTTAAAGGCATTTGTGGTGATATTCCTGTTTCGGGTGAGGAGTTGCAGACTAAATTCCCGGGCTACAAATCTTTCAAGGTCAAGGTCCCGCTGGACCACAAGGAAGCTATTTTAAGTGCTAATGTAAGCTATTTTAAGTCCTAAAGGAGTTTTGGTGAGTAAATTTCTTTTCCCAAGGGCTAAAACTGCCGACAAACAGTCTTCTCCATCTGGTGAGAAACATTTTTTAGGACAATCTCAAAAGACAGCACTTGCGAGGTAGGCCTAGGACAGTCTCCTCCCATTCATATTAGCGATAGTTTTTGTGTTTCTTTTTTAAATGTACAATGTATTTGGACTAAATGGGACATGTTATCAATCTTTGATGAGGTTAAGAAACCTGACGTTCTTTGTGTGAGTGAACATTGGTTGTCTGAACCAGAGACTCAAGCGAACATTATAGGCCTAGGTAATAAATTTTTGGCTTCTGCCTTCTGCAGGACCATTAAGAAAAATGGTGGCGTTGCGATTTTTGTAAATAATAGATTTAAATGTGAGAGACTTGACCTCAATATTTTCTGTGTCGAGCAGGTATTGGAGGTCACAGGTGTTGTGCTTTGCGACAAATCCATAATAATACTCTGTGTGTATCACTCCCCAGCCGCCAGCTGTGATAAATTTTTTGAACTTTTGGATGGATGTCTGACTTTTGTTGCTAGTCGCAATCTGCGTGTGATAGTTGGAGGAGATTTCAATGTTCACCTAAATGATGGTGCCCCTACAACGCTTCAGTTTATCAACCTGCTGAGATCCCACGGCTTCTACTTGACCAATTTCCAGCCCACGAGGGGTGGGGCCTGTCTGGACAGCGCAGCGGTGAATTTCGACCTGGGGGACTGCATGACCACTGTGGAGGATCCTGTGGTGGCTGACCATTCTGCTGTATCTGTGAGGGTTCTGGATCACACTGTAAGTAACCTCTCATCTCCTTCTTGGCATAAGGACTATAATTTTTTATATAGATCTATTGATGACAATTTATTGCCCCATTTCTGCCTAGCTCTTAGTAACATTCCTTGGAGGGATATTTTGGCTGATGTAAATGCGCTAGATCAATTTAACTTGTTTTTTGACAAGTTTATGGACGGTTTTGATGAGTTTTTCCCTTTAAAAATTAAAAGGAAGCGCAATGTCTTAAATAAATCTAAGTGTAAAGGGACATCTAGTTGCCCAGCCTTGAAAAATTGGTATACCCCTGATCTGGGGCGATGTAGAGATTTAGTTATTGCTTTAAATGATAGATATAAGAATGCAGTAACTGCTGATGTTCGAAAACACTACTACAGTACTTATCTGTGTGCAAAGAGGTTATATAGATCTAAGATTGCTAGTGCTAAGAAGGCAGCTTATGGAAAATTCATTGAAGAGGCGCACAACCCCTGTAAGGCAGCGTGGAGCATTGTGAATGCCCAGCGGGAGAAACCAGCTGACTCCTGTTGTCAGGCCAGCCCCGATGAGATTAACAGATTTTTCATTGATGCTGTTGAGCAAATAGCAAGTGGCCTTGAAGCGACTGCTGATCCTGAACTCGGTGAGCCCATCAAGATTGATGTTGCCGTGAGGCGAAACCTGGAGACTTGGAAGCCTGTTTCACCTGCTGAAGTTGTACACATTGTGTCAAATTTCCGTTCTTCCCCCAGTGCTGACATCTATGGCATGAACACCTTGTTATTAAAGAAAGTCATTCACACTGTTACGGAACCCCTCACTTCTGTTATTAATACTTGTCTTAGTCTAGGGATATTCCCTGAGAAATGAAAAACTGCAAAGGTTGTGCCTGTCTTTAAAAAAGGTGACCGTGAGGCCATCAGTAGCTACAGGCCTATTGCGATTGTTCCCATAGTCTCTAAAATCCTTGAAAAGATAATGTATGATCAACTTGTCCTGCACTTCGATCAAAATGGACTTTTCTCCGAGGCACAACACGGTTTTAGGAAAGGACGGTCAACGTCAACTGCAGTCATGAGGGTTGCTGAGAGGGTGTCGGATGCCTTTGAGCGTGAGGAATCGGTGGGACTTGCAATGCTAGACCTGAGTAAAGCGTTTGACGTCGTCTCACACCCCATTTCACTGGAGAAACTTGAACAGTATGGTGTGGTTGGTGTACCTTTGAGGACTCTGTCATCATACCTTGCTGACAGGAGACAGGTGGTGGTGGTGGGGGGTGCACCCTCTAGTGAGCTTCCTGTGACCCACGGTGTGCCGCAAGGCTCGACCCTTGGGCCCTTATTGTTCATCTTATTGGTCAATGACTTCGTTGGTGGAGACGAGGCTCTGATGTACGCGGATGATACCACGCTCATCCGTAGTGGTTGTACAGTTGGTGAAGTTGAGGCGGCAGTGGAGGAAGACCTTGCGCTGGCAGAAGGGTGGTTTTCAAGAAACAAACTACAACTCAATATCAATAAAACGCAAAAGTTAGTCTGCACCCTTGGACGGACCCCCTCGGTCATTTCGGCTCAACACGTCAATCTTCTGGGTTTCACCCTAGATGGGAAACTAAATTGGCAACTCCATGTCGATGAATTATGCAAAAAGCTGTCCAGAGTAATTTTTCTGCTCCGCAGGTTGAAATCAAGTCTCAATATAGCATATTTAATTACAGTTTATCACAGTTTGTTCCATAGTCACTTGAACTACGGAATTCTGCTCTGGGGGCATGTCCCCGCGTGTGATGCGGTCCTGAAGCTCCAAAAAGCTGCCCTCCGGGTAATAACATCTAGTGCTCACCTGGAGCATTGCAAACCAATCTTTAGAAACCTAGGAATTTTCACAATTTATAGCCAATACATCTTTTCTTCGGTCATCTATGTCAAAAAGAATTATCAGGATCTTAGAACAAGAGGGGATGTTCACACCTACAATACCCGCACCAGGACAAACATTGACATTCCTCGTTTCCGTCTTCGGAGTACTCAGTGCCGTTTTCCAGCTTTGGCCTGGAAGTTGTACAACAAATTGCCACTCAACATCAGAGACATGGAGAATAAAACCTTCATCAGGGTCACACGGGAGAGGATCACTCATGGGGCTTACTACTCCATTAAGGAATATTTAGAATCAGACTTAGAATAACCAGCTCCACTCTACCACGTTCTTACCGCCGCCATCTTTTCGTAAGTTATTAAAATTATGTTTATTTTACTTGACCAGTTGCAAAGTTTTTCTTAAGTTTCTTAAGACGCAGTCTATCCACCAAAAGTGGTCAAAGACGAAGTGATGGTATTTCAAGGTATTTCAAGGTATTTCATTGCACCATTATATGGATCAATTTCTTTCACGTAAACAGTTCACCAGCATCGCCCAAGTCCACGGGACGTCAGCGGTCGCTGGACGGGGCCGTGTAATGGGCTCTTTGTTTTTGAGGCGACCTCCGATAAGGAGCCGAGAGGCTGCCGGCGGCGGCGCAGCGGCGTCTTGGACTTTTTGGAGATCGGCGCGCCGCGACCGGCCAGCCTTGGCGGAACAGGTTCCGGGCATTCATCAATTAAATGTTTTACACCGGCGACCCACGTTATGATATTGGTGTCTAGAGGGCAGCCTAGAGGACATAGAGGGCAGCCCTGCTGCGTCGTGTGCATTGCACGTTATTGTAGATGACATAGAGGGCAGCACTGCTACGTCGTGTGCATTGCACGTTATTGAAGATGACATAGAGGGCAGCACTGCTAAGTCGTGTGCATTGCACGTTATTGTAGATGACATAGAGGGCAGCACTGCTACGTCGTGTGCATTGCACGTTATTGTAGAGGACATATAGGGCAGCACTGCTGCGTCGTGTGCATCGCACGTTATTGTAGATGACATAGAGGGCAGCCCTGCTGCGTCGTGTGCGTCGCACGTTATTTTAGAGGACATATAGGGCAGCACTGCTGCGTCGTGTGCATTGCACGTTATTGTAGATGACATAGAGGGCAGCCCTGCCGCGTCGTGTGCATTGCACGTTATTGTAGATGACATAGAGGGCAGCCCTGCCCCGTCGTGTGCATTGCACGTTGTAGAGGACATAGAGGGCAGCCCTGCCGCGTCGTGTGCATTGCACGTTGTAGAGGACATAGAGGGCAGCCCTGCCGCGTCGTGTGCATTGCACGTTGTAGAGGACATAAAGGGCAGCACTGCTGCGTCGTGTGCATTGCACGTTATTGTAGATGACATAGAGGGCAGCACTGCTACGTCGTGTGCATTGCACGTTATTGTAGATGACATAGAGGGCAGCACTGCTGCGTCGTGTGCATCGCACGTTATTGTAGAGGACATATAGGGCAGCACTGCTGCGTCGTGTGCATTGCACGTTATTGTAGATGACATAGAGGGCAGCACTGTTGCGTCCTGTATAACGCACGTTATTGTAGATGACATAGAGGGCAGCCCTGCTGCGTCGTGTGCATCGCACGTTATTGTAGAGGACATATAGGGCAGCACTGCTGCGTCGTGTGCATCGCACGTTATTGTAGAGGACATATAGGGCAGCACTGCTGCGTCGTGTGCATTGCACGTTATTGTAGAGGACATATAGGGCAGCACTGCTGCGTCGTGTGCATCTCACGTTATTGTAGAGGACATATAGGGCAGCACTGCTGCGTCGTGTGCATTGCACGTTATTGTAGAGGACATAGAGGGCAGCACTGCTGCGTCGTGTGCATCGCACGTTATTGTAGAGGACTTAGAGGGCAGCACTGCTGCGTCGTGTGCATTGCACGTTATTGTAGAGGACATAGAGGGCAGCACTGCTGCGTCGTGTGCATCGCACGTTATTGTAGAGGACATATAGGGCAGCACTGCTGCGTCGTGTGCATCGCACGTTATTGTAGAGGACATATAGGGCAGCACTGCTGCGTCGTGTGCATCGCACGTTATTGTAGATGACATAGAGGGCAGCCCTGCTGCGTCGTGTGCATCGCACGTTATTGTAGAGGACATATAGGGCAGCACTGCTGCGTCGTGTGCATTGCACGTTATTGTAGATGACATAGAGGGCAGCACTGCTGCGTCGTGTGCATTGCACGTTATTGTAGAGGACGAAGAGGGCAGCACTGCTGCGTCGTGTGCATTACACGTTATTGTAGAGGACATAGAGGGCAGCCCTGCCGCGTCGTGTGCATTGCACGTTGTAGAGGACATAGAGGGCAGCACTGCTGCGTCGTGTGCATTGCAAGTTATTGTAGAGGACATATAGGGCAGCACTGCTGCGTCGTGTGCATCGCACGTTATTGTAGAGGACATATAGGGCAGCACTGCTGCGTCGTGTGCATCGCACGTTATTGTAGATGACATAGAGGGCAGCCCTGCTGCGTCGTGTGCATTGCACGTTATTGTAGAGGACATATAGGGCAGCACTGCTGCGTCGTGTGCATTGCACGTTATTGTAGATGACATAGAGGGCAGCACTGCTGCGTCGTGTGCATTGCACGTTATTGTAGAGGACATAGAGGGCAGCACTACTGCGTCGTGTGCATTGCATGTTATTGTAGAGGACATAGAGGGCAGCACTGCTGCGTCGTGTGCATTGCATGTTATTGTAGAGGACATAGAGAGCAGCCCTGCCGCGTCGTGTGCATTGCACGTTGTAGAGGACATAGAGGGCAGCACTGCTGCGTCGTGTGCATTGCACGTTATTGTAGAGGACATAAAGGGCAGCACTGCTGCGTCGTGTGCATTGCACGTTATTGTAGAGGACATAGAGGGCAGCACTGCTGCGTCGTGTGCATTGCACGTTATTGTAGAGGACATAGAGGGCAGCACTGCTGCGTCGTGTGCATTGCACGTTATTGTAGAGGACATAGAGGGCAGCACTGCTGCGTCGTGTGCATTGCACGTTATTGTAGAGGACATAGAGGGCAGCACTGCTGCGTCGTGTGCATTGCACGTTATTGTAGAGGACATAGAGGGCAGCACTGCTGCGTCGTGTGCATTGCAGGTTATTGTAGAGGACATATAGGGCAGCACTGCTGCGTCGTGTGCATCGCACGTTATTGTAGAGGACATATAGGGCAGCACTGCTGCGTCGTGTGCATCGCACGTTATTGTAGAGGACATATAGGGCAGCACTGCTGCGTCGTGTGCATTGCACGTTATTGTAGAGGACATATAGGGCAGCACTGCTGCGTCGTGTGCATCTCACGTTATTGTAGAGGACATATAGGGCAGCACTGCTGCGTCGTGTGCATTGCACGTTATTGTAGAGGACATAGAGGGCAGCACTGCTGCGTCGTGTGCATCGCACGTTATTGTAGAGGACTTAGAGGGCAGCACTGCTGCGTCGTGTGCATTGCACGTTATTGTAGAGGACATAGAGGGCAGCACTGCTGCGTCGTGTGCATCGCACGTTATTGTAGAGGACATATAGGGCAGCACTGCTGCGTCGTGTGCATCGCACGTTATTGTAGAGGACATATAGGGCAGCACTGCTGCGTCGTGTGCATCGCACGTTATTGTAGATGACATAGAGGGCAGCCCTGCTGCGTCGTGTGCATCGCACGTTATTGTAGAGGACATATAGGGCAGCACTGCTGCGTCGTGTGCATTGCACGTTATTGTAGATGACATAGAGGGCAGCACTGCTGCGTCGTGTGCATTGCACGTTATTGTAGAGGACGAAGAGGGCAGCACTGCTGCGTCTTGTGCATTACACGTTATTGTAGAGGACATAGAGGGCAGCCCTGCCGCGTCGTGTGCATTGCACGTTGTAGAGGACATAGAGGGCAGCACTGCTGCGTCGTGTGCATTGCAAGTTATTGTAGAGGACATATAGGGCAGCACTGCTGCGTCGTGTGCATCGCACGTTATTGTAGAGGACATATAGGGCAGCACTGCTGCGTCGTGTGCATCGCACGTTATTGTAGATGACATAGAGGGCAGCCCTGCTGCGTCGTGTGCATTGCACGTTATTGTAGAGGACATATAGGGCAGCACTGCTGCGTCGTGTGCATTGCACGTTATTGTAGATGACATAGAGGGCAGCACTGCTGCGTCGTGTGCATTGCACGTTATTGTAGAGGACATAGAGGGCAGCACTGCTGCGTCGTGTGCATTGCATGTTATTGTAGAGGACATAGAGGGCAGCACTGCTGCGTCGTGTGCATTGCATGTTATTGTAGAGGACATAGAGAGCAGCCCTGCCGCGTCGTGTGCATTGCACGTTGTAGAGGACATAGAGGGCAGCACTGCTGCGTCGTGTGCATTGCACGTTATTGTAGAGGACATAGAGGGCAGCACTGCTGCGTCGTGTGCATTGCACGTTATTGTAGAGGACATAGAGGGCAGCACTGCTGCGTCGTGTGCATTGCACGTTATTGTAGAGGACATAGAGGGCAGCACTGCTGCGTCGTGTGCATTGCACGTTATTGTAGAGGACATAGAGGGCAGCACTGCTGCGTCGTGTGCATTGCACGTTATTGTAGAGGACATAGAGGGCAGCACTGCTGCGTCGTGTGCATTGCACGTTATTGTAGAGGACATAGAGGGCAGCACTGCTGCGTCGTGTGCATTGCAGGTTATTGTAGAGGACATAGAGGGCAGCACTGCTGCGTCGTGTGCATCGCACGTTATTGTAGAGGACATATAGGGCAGCACTGCTGCGTCGTGTGCATCGCACGTTATTGTAGAGGACATATAGGGCAGCACTGCTGCGTCGTGTGCATCGCACGTTATTGTAGATGACATAGAGGGCAGCCCTGCTGCGTCGTGTGCGTCGCACGTTATTTTAGAGGACATATAGGGCAGCACTGCTGCGTCGTGTGCATTGCACGTTATTGTAGATGACATAGAGGGCAGCCCTGCCGCGTCGTGTGCATTGCACGTTATTGTAGATGACATAGAGGGCAGCCCTGCCGCGTCGTGTGCATTGCACGTTGTAGAGGACATAGAGGGCAGCCCTGCCGCGTCGTGTGCATTGCACGTTGTAGAGGACATAGAGGGCAGCCCTGCCGCGTCGTGTGCATTGCACGTTGCAGAGGACATAAAAGGCAGCACTGCTGCGTCGTGTGCATTGCACGTTATTGTAGATGACATAGAGGGCAGCACTGTTTCGTCGTGTGCATCGCACTATATTGTAGATGACTTAGAGGGCAGCCCTGCCGCGTCGTGTGCATTGCACGTTATTGTAGATGACATAGAGGGCAGCCCTGCCGCGTCGTGTGCATTGCACGTTGTAGAGGACATAGAGGGTAGCACTGCTGCGTCGTGTGCATCGCACGTTATTGTAGATGACATAGAGGTGTAATGTTACATATGTTTATAAATCCAAATGTCAAAATTACCACTCAGCTGAGCTAAATTGTTATTGTTTATATTTGTTTTTATGATGTAGTTTTCTAATCATGATGTGAGATAATTAGCTCTGTTTTAAGTTGATTAAAACCTTATATTTGGTTTCTTTTCATTAGTGTATTATTTCACAACAATTTAATCAACTTACTTTTTTTTCTTACTCCAATCAAATTAGAATATGGACAAATACTTTAAGCCTGAAAGACTTTCTCTAGATCCAAATGAATCACATACAGACAAAAGATGGAAGCATTGGAAAACTACTTTTGAGAATTTCACCGATGAGATATGTGCTGCAGAGGAAGATAAATTAAAACTACTTTTTAATTTTGTAAATTATTCAATCCATGAGGTCATCTCAGAAGCTAATTCGTACGACGAAGCCATATCTCTCTTGGAAAAACTCTACGTCAAACCTACAAATGAAATATATTCTCGGCATCAACTAGCCACAAGAAGGCAAGAGGCAGGTGAGAGCATAGATCAGTATCTAAGAAAACTTAAAGAACTTAGTAAGTCATGTAATTTTAAATCTGTCTCAGCCTCTGAAAATCAAAACGAATATATTAGAGATGCATTTATCCGAGGGTTGCAGTCTCAAACTATTCGCCAAAGACTGCTAGAAAATCTAACTTTAACTCTTGATCAGGCATATAACCAAGCTGCTACATTGGAAGCAGCTGAAAATCAAGCACTATCCTATGTAGCGCCTTGCAACTCAGTAACCCAAACCATTCTTGAGCCCAGTAGTCATCCAAAGGCAGAGGTTAAGACTGAATCTCTTGAGTCTCATGATCCGTCCTCTTTCCAAATCTCTTCTCTTAAAAATGGTTCATGCTACTTTTGTGGAAAATCTAGACACTCTCGTAAGATCTGTCCTGCAAGAGATTCCATTTGCAAGATATGTCAAAAGAAAGGACATTGGGCAACAGTGTGTAACTCTCGTAAACAATTCAATTCATTTGAGAATAGGCAATCGACTAAAGAAAATTCAAAAGTTAACTCTTTGACCTCTTCCTTACTTGCTGCCTCACAAAAATGTCTTTCAAAAGCTACTGTACTACTGACTATAAATGGTAATCCAGTTGAGGCATTAATAGACACGGGAAGTTCCGATAGTTTTATATCTCAGGAAGCTGTTGACCGATACAATATCTTTAAATATGCTACAAAACATAATATATCTATGGCGTCAACAAGTCACACTTCATCTACTCTTGGCCACTGCATTGTTGATATCGACTATAGTGGACACCATTATCCCAAGGCAAAACTTCTGGTCTTAGCTAATTTGTGCGCTGATGTTGTTATTGGACATGATATCCTTCGCCAACACTCTACCATCGAATTGAATTTTGGAGGTAAACGGCCCCCTTTCAATGTATGTAATCTAGTAAGTGCTAGGGTACCTCCACCTCCTCTCTTTGAAAACTTAACAGAGGATGTCAGACCAATAGCTATAAGATCCCGGCGTTATTCTGAGGAAGAAAGCAAGTTCATCAAAAATGAAGTAAAAAGGCTTATCTCTGAAGGTGTAATCGAACCTAGTCAATCGCCGTGGAGAGCTCAAATCGTTGTTGTGGATAATGGTCACAAGAAACGTTTGTGTGTCGACTACTCGCAAACAATTAATAAATTCACTCAATTAGACGCCTATCCACTACCTCACATAGAATCCTTTGTTTCTAAGATTGCTCAGTACTCAGTTTTCAGCACTATTGATCTAAAGGAAGCATATCATCAGATACCGATTCGGTCAGAAGACAAGCCTTTTACTGCATTTGAAGCCAATGGGAAACTCTACCAATATACACGCATTCCCTTTGGTGTTACTAATGGGGTAGCCTGCTTTCAACGGTCTATTGATCAGATCATAGATAGTGAGGAGCTATCAGACACATTCGCCTACTTGGATGACATTACTGTTTGTGGACGAAACCAGGCAGAACATGATCACAACCTCAAGAAATTCATGGATGCGGTCGACAAGTATCAGCTATCGATCAATAAGGGCAAAAGCAAATTCTCTCAGACTAAAGTTTCGGTCCTGGGCTACATCGTCGAAAACATGTCCATGCGACCTGACCCAGAACGATTGAAAACGCTCCTAGAATATCCAACTCCGACCGACAATGCAAGTCTCAAGAGAGCTCTGGGCATGTTTTCATACTATGCTAAATGGATCCCGAAGTTTTCTGAAAAAGTACGTCCTCTGTCAAGCCTTAAAACATTTCCTTTGGATGGTGAGGCGGTAATGGCTTTCAAATCTTTGAAAGACGAAATAGCTAAATCTAGCATGACTGCAGTTGATCCACATATTCCCTTTACTGTAGAAACGGATGCGTCAGAATACACAATAGCTGCCACTCTCTCCCAAGCAGGAAGACCAATATGTTTCTTTTCAAGGACCCTTACCAAATGCGAACAACATCTACCAGCAATAGAAAAAGAAGCTCTGGCAATATATGACTCTCTTCAGAAATGGAGACACTTTCTTATTGGTCGACGGTTTAAACTAATTACAGATCAAAAGTCAGTTTCATACATGTTTAATCAGAAACACTATGGTAAAGTCAAGAATAACAAAATTCTGAAGTGGCGCTTAGAGCTAGCTCCTTTCTCTTATGATATCGTCTATCGTTCAGGCAAAGAAAATGTCGCAGCTGATGCGTTTTCTCGTGTCACATCCTTCCTATCGGTAAGGGACTCGGAGAAACTTCACAAAATTCACTGCGATGCAGGACACCCAGGCATTGTGCGAATGTTTCACTTTGTGAAGAGCAAAAATCTTCCTTATTCACTGGACGACGTCCGCAAGATGACAGCAAGTTGCTCCATATGCGCCGAAGTCAAACCTCAGTTCTATCGGAAACCACCAACAACTCTAGTTCGAGCCATGGCTCCTTTCGAGAGACTTAACATTGATTTCAAAGGTCCAATACCATCTGTAACACGGAACAAATATATCCTCACAGTAGTCGATGAGTTTTCAAGATATCCATTTGCCATTCCTTGCCCTGATACTTCAGCATCAACCGTAATTAAAGCTCTGACCTCCATCTTTTCGATTTTCGGTATGCCAGCATTCATCCATTCTGATCAGGGTTCTGCTTTCATGTCTAGAGAACTTAGTGAATTCCTACATTCCCAAGGAATAGCAACAAGCCGTTCTACTCCCTACAATCCCCAGGGCAATTCTCAAGTGGAGCGGTACAATGGAACAATATGGAAAACAATATCACTTGTTCTACGCAACAAGAACATGAAGACTGAACAGTGGGAGTACGTGATTCCAGAGACTCTGCACTGTATTCGCTCCCTGTTATGTACAGCCACTAACGAAACACCGCACGAACGACTATTCAAGCATCCCAGACGATCATTTTATGGAGTCACACAACCCCAATGGTTGATGAATCCGGGGCCTGTTCTAGTAAGAAGACACATAAGAAACAACAAATACGAACCCTTAGTAGAGCAAGCACAACTCTTAGAAGCAAATCCCGATTATGCTCGAATCAAGTACAACGATGGCCGAGAAACTTTAGTATCAGTGCGACATCTGGCCAGACCTCCACTAGAGATACCTACAAGTCCTGAAGAATGTGTTATAACCACTCCCGATGATTCTCCTCAAAACAATTATCAAGATACTGAAGATCAAAGAGAGCCTCCTGATTCTCAAGATCATGATCGTTCACAGTCGTCGCCAGCGTCTGCCCCTGATCCTCAAACCAATGATAATTTACGGTCTCCGCCTGGGACGCACACACCGGATCTTCGCCGTTCTGCTAGAGTCAGAAGGCCCCCTGCCTACCTCAGTGACTATGTATAAAAAAGAGGGGGTGAATGTAATGTTACATATGTTTATAAATCCAAATGTCAAAATTACAACTCAGCTGAGCTAAATTGTTATTGTTTATATTTGTTTTTATGATGTAGTTTTCTAATAATCATGATGTGAGATAATTAGCTCTGTTTTAAGTTGATTAAAACCTTATATTTGGTTTCTTTTCATTAGTGTATTATTTCACAACAAGAGGGCAGCCCTGCTGCGTCGTGTGCATCGCACGTTATTGTAGAGGACATATAGAGCAGCACTGCTGCGTCGTGTGCATTGCACGTTATTGTAGATGACATAGAGGGCAGCACTGCTGCGTCGTGTGCATTGCACGTTATTGTAGAGGACATAGAGGGCAGCACTGCTGCGTCGTGTGCATTGCACGTTATTGTAGAGGACATAGAGGGCAGCCCTGCCACGTCGTGTGCATTGCACGTTGTAGAGGACATAGAGGGCAGCACTGCTGCGTCGTGTGCATTGCACGTTATTGTAGAGGACATATAGGGCAGCACTGCTGCGTCGTGTGCATCGCACGTTATTGTAGAGGACATATAGGGCAGCACTGCTGCGTCGTGTGCATCGCACGTTATTGTAGATGACATAGAGGGCAGCCCTGCTGCGTCGTGTGCATCGCACGTTATTGTAGAGGACATATAGGGCAGCACTGCTGCGTCGTGTGCATTGCACGTTATTGTAGATGACATAGAGGGCAGCACTGCTGCGTCGTGTGCATTGCACGTTATTGTAGAGGACATAGAGGGCAGCACTGCTGCGTCGTGTGCATTGCACGTTATTGTAGAGGACATAGAGGGCAGCCCTGCCGCGTCGTGTGCATTGCACGTTGTAGAGGACATAGAGGGCAGCACTGCTGCGTCGTGTGCATTGCACGTTGTAGAGGACATAGAGGGCAGCACTACTGCGTCGTGTGCATTGCACGTTATTGTAGAGGACATAGAGGGCAGCACTGCTACGTCGTGTGCATTGCACGTTATTGTAGAGGACATAGAGGGCAGCCCTGCTGCGTCGTGTGCATTGCACGTTATTGTAGAGGACATAGAGGGCAGCACTGCTGCGTCGTGTGCATCGCACGTTATTGTAGATGACATAGAGGGCAGCCCTGCTGCGTCGTGTGCATTGCACGTTATTGTAGAGGACATATAGGGCAGCACTGCTGCGTCGTGTGCATTGCACGTTATTGTAGATGACATAGAGGGCAGCACTGCTGCGTCGTGTGCATTGCACGTTATTGTAGAGGACATAGAGGGCAGCACTGCTGCGTCGTGTGCATTGCATGTTATTGTAGAGGACATAGAGGGCAGCACTGCTGCGTCGTGTGCATTGCATGTTATTGTAGAGGACATAGAGGGCAGCCCTGCCGCGTCGTGTGCATTGCACGTTGTAGAGGACATAGAGGGCAGCACTGCTGCGTCGTGTGCATTGCACGTTATTGTAGAGGACATAGAGGGCAGCACTGCTGCGTCGTGTGCATTGCACGTTATTGTAGAGGACATAGAGGGCAGCACTGCTGCGTCGTGTGCATTGCACGTTATTGTAGAGGACATAGAGGGCAGCACTGCTGCGTCGTGTGCATTGCACGTTATTGTAGAGGACATAGAGGGCAGCACTGCTGCGTCGTGTGCATTGCACGTTATTGTAGAGGACATAGAGGGCAGCACTGCTGCGTCGTGTGCATTGCACGTTATTGTAGAGGACATAGAGGGCAGCACTGCTGCGTCGTGTGCATTGCAGGTTATTGTAGAGGACATAGAGGGCAGCACTGCTGCGTCGTGTGCATCGCACGTTATTGTAGAGGACATATAGGGCAGCACTGCTGCGTCGTGTGCATCGCACGTTATTGTAGAGGACATATAGGGCAGCACTGCTGCGTCGTGTGCATCGCACGTTATTGTAGATGACATAGAGGGCAGCCCTGCTGCGTCGTGTGCGTCGCACGTTATTTTAGAGGACATATAGGGCAGCACTGCTGCGTCGTGTGCATTGCACGTTATTGTAGATGACATAGAGGGCAGCCCTGCCGCGTCGTGTGCATTGCACGTTATTGTAGATGACATAGAGGGCAGCCCTGCCCCGTCGTGTGCATTGCACGTTGTAGAGGACATAGAGGGCAGCCCTGCCGCGTCGTGTGCATTGCACGTTGTAGAGGACATAGAGGGCAGCCCTGCCGCGTCGTGTGCATTGCACGTTGTAGAGGACATAAAGGGCAGCACTGCTGCGTCGTGTGCATTGCACGTTATTGTAGATGACATAGAGGGCAGCACTGTTTCGTCGTGTGCATCGCACTATATTGTAGATGACTTAGAGGGCAGCCCTGCCGCGTCGTGTGCATTGCACGTTATTGTAGATGACATAGAGGGCAGCCCTGCTGCGTCGTGTGCATTGCACGTTGTAGAGGACATAGAGGGTAGCACTGCTGCGTCGTTTGCATCGCACGTTATTGTAGATGACATAGAGAGCAGCCCTGCTGCGTCGTGTGCATCGCACGTTATTGTAGAGGACATATAGAGCAGCACTGCTGCGTCGTGTGCATTGCACGTTATTGTAGATGACATAGAGGGCAGCACTGCTGCGTCGTGTGCATTGCACGTTATTGTAGAGGACATAGAGGGCAGCACTGCTGCGTCGTGTGCATTGCACGTTATTGTAGAGGACATAGAGGGCAGCCCTGCCACGTCGTGTGCATTGCACGTTGTAGAGGACATAGAGGGCAGCACTGCTGCGTCGTGTGCATTGCACATTATTGTAGAGGACATATAGGGCAGCACTGCTACGTCGTGTGCATCGCACGTTATTGTAGAGGACATATAGGGCAGCACTGCTGTGTCGTGTGAATCGCACGTTATTGTAGATGACATAGAGGGCAGCCCTGCTGCGTCGTGTGCATCGCACGTTATTGTAGAGGACATATAGGGCAGCACTGCTGCCTCGTGTGCATTGCACGTTATTGTAGATGACATAGAGGGCAGCACTGCTGCGTCGTGTGCATTGCACGTTATTGTAGAGGACATAGAGGGCAGCCCTGCCGCGTCGTGTGCATTGCACGTTGTAGAGGACATAGAGGGCAGCACTGCTGCGTCGTGTGCATTGCACGTTGTAGAGGACATAGAGGGCAGCACTGCTGCGTCGTGTGCATTGCACGTTATTGTAGAGGACATAGAGGGCAGCACTGCTACGTCGTGTGCATTGCACGTTATTGTAGAGGACATAGAGGGCAGCCCTGCTGCGTCGTGTGCATTGCACGTTATTGTAGAGGACATAGAGAGCAGCACTGCTGCGTCGTGTGCATTGCACGTTATTGTAGAGGACATAGAGGGCAGCACTGCTGCGTCGTGTGCATTGCACGTTATTGTACAGGACATAGAGGGCAGCACTGCTGCGTCGTGTGCATTGCACGTTATTGTAGAGGACATAGAGGGCAGCACTGCTGCGTCGTGTGCATTGCACGTTATTGTAGAAGACATAGAGGGCAGCACTGCTGCGTCGTGTGCATTGCACGTTATTGTAGAGGACATAGAGGGCAGCACTGCTGCGTCGTGTGCATTGCACGTTATTGTAGAGGACATAGAGGGCAGCACTGCTGCGTCGTGTGCATTGCAGGTTATTGTAGAGGACATAGAGGGCAGCACTGCTGCGTCGTGTGCATTGCACATTATTGTAGAGGACATATAGGGCAGCACTGCTACGTCGTGTGCATCGCACGTTATTGTAGAGGACATATAGGGCAGCACTGCTGTGTCGTGTGAATCGCACGTTATTGTAGATGACATAGAGGGCAGCCCTGCTGCGTCGTGTGCATCGCACGTTATTGTAGAGGACATATAGGGCAGCACTGCTGCCTCGTGTGCATTGCACGTTATTGTAGATGACATAGAGGGCAGCACTGCTGCGTCGTGAGCATTGCACGTTATTGTAGAGGACATAGAGGGCAGCACTGCTGCGTCGTGTGCATTGCACGTTATTGTAGAGGACATAGAGGGCAGCCCTGCCGCGTCGTGTGCATTGCACGTTGTAGAGGACATAGAGGGCAGCACTGCTGCGTCGTGTGCATTGCACGTTGTAGAGGACATAGAGGGCAGCACTGCTGCGTCGTGTGCATTGCACGTTATTGTAGAGGACATAGAGGGCAGCACTGCTACGTCGTGTGCATTGCACGTTATTGTAGAGGACATAGAGGGCAGCCCTGCTGCGTCGTGTGCATTGCACGTTATTGTAGAGGACATAGAGGGCAGCACTGCTGCGTCGTGTGCATTGCACGTTATTGTAGAGGACATAGAGGGCAGCACTGCTACGTCGTGTGCATTGCACGTTATTGTACAGGACATAGAGGGCAGCACTGCTGCGTCGTGTGCATTGCACGTTATTGTAGAGGACATAGAGGGCAGCACTGCTGCGTCGTGTGCATTGCACGTTATTGTAGAAGACATAGAGGGCAGCACTGCTGCGTCGTGTGCATCGCACGTTATTGTAGAGGACATATAGGGCAGCACTGCTGCGTCGTGTGCATCGCACGTTATTGTAGAGGACCTATAGGGCAGCATTGCTGCGTCGTGTGCATCGCACATTATTGTAGATGACATAGAGGGCAGCCCTGCTGCGTCGTGTGCATCGCACGTTATTGTAGAGGACATATAGTGCAGCACTGCTGCGTCGTGTGCATTGCACGTTATTGTAGATGACATAGAGGGCAGCACTGCTGCGTCGTGTGCATTGCACGTTATTGTAGAGAACATAGAGGGCAGCACTGCTGCGTCGTGTGCATTGCACGTTATTGTAGAGGACATAGAGGGCAGCACTGCTGCGTCGTGTGCATTGCACGTTATTGTAGAGGACATAGAGGGCAGCACTGCTGCGTCGTGTGCATTGCACGTTATTGTAGAGGACATAGATGGCAGCACTGCTGCGTCGTGTGCATTGCACGTTATTGTAGAGGACATAGAGGGCAGCACTGTTGCGTCGTGTGCATTGCACGTTATTGTAGAGGACATAGAGGGCAGCACTGCTGCGTCGTGTGCATCGCACGTTATTGTAGAGGACATATAGGGCAGCACTGCTGCGTCGTGTGCATCGCACGTTATTGTAGAGGACATATAGGGCAGCACTGCTGCGTCGTGTGCATCGCACGTTATTGTAGATGACATAGAGGGCAGCACTGCTGCGTCGTGTGCATCGCACGTTATTGTAGAGGACATATAGGGCAGCACTGCTGCGTCGTGTGCATTGCACGTTATTGTAGATGACATAGAGGGCAGCACTGCTGCGTCGTGTGCATTGCACGTTATTGTAGAGCACATAGAGGGCAGCACTGCTGCGTCGTGTGCATTGCACGTTATTGTAGAGGACATAGAGGGCAGCCCTGCCGCGTCGTGTGCATTGCACGTTGTAGAGGACATAGAGGGCAGCACTGCTGCGTCGTGTGCATTGCACGTTGTAGAGGACATAGAGGGCAGCACTGCTGCGTCGTGTGCATTGCACGTTATTGTAGAGGACATAGAGGGCAGCACTGCTGCGTCGTGTGCATTGCACGTTATTGTAGAGGACATAGAGGGCAGCCCTGCTGCGTCGTGTGCATTGCACGTTATTGTAGAGGACATAGAGGGCAGCACTGCTGCGTCGTGTGCATTGCACGTTATTGTAGAGGACATAGAGGGCAGCACTGCTGCGTCGTGTGCATTTCACGTTATTGTAGAGGACATAGAGGGCAGCACTGCTGCGTCGTGTGCATTGCACGTTATTGTAGAGGACATAGAGCGCAGCACTGCTGCGTCGTGTGCATTGCACGTTATTGTAGAGGACATAGAGGGCAGCACTGCTGCGTCGTGTGCATTGCACGTTATTGTAGAGGAAATAGAGGGCAGCCCTGCCGCGTCGTGTGCATTGCACGTTGTAGAGGACATAGAGGGCAGCACTGCTGCGTCGTGTGCATTGCACGTTATTGTAGATGACATAGAGGGCAGCACTGCTGCGTCGTGTGCATTGCACGTTATTGTAGATGACATAGAGGGCAGCACTGCTGCGTCGTGTGCATTGCACGTTATTGTAGATGACATAGAGGGCAGCCCTGCCGCGTCGTGTGCATTGCACGTTATTGTAGATGACATAGAGGGCAGCCCTGCCGCGTCGTGTACATTGCACGTTGTAGAGGACATAGAGGGCAGCACTGCTGCGTCGTGTGCATTGCACGTTATTGTAGATGACATAGAGGGCAGCACTGTTGCGTCGTGTGCATCGCACTATATTGTAGATGACTTAGAGGGCAGCCCTGCCGCGTCGTGTGCATTGCACGTTATTGTAGATGACATAGAGGGCAGCCCTGCCGCGTCGTGTGCATTGCACGTTGTAGAGGACATAGAGGGCAGCACTGCTGCGTCGTGTGCATTGCACGTTATTGTAGATGACATAGAGGGAAGCACTGTTGCGTCGTGTGCATCGCACTATATTGTAGATGACTTAGAGGGCAGCACTGTTGCGTCGTGTGCATTGCACGTTATTGTAGATGACATAGAGGGCAGCACTGTTGCGACGTGTGCATCGCACTATATTGTAGATGACTTAGAGGGCAGCACTGTTGCGTCGTGTGCATTGCACGTTGTAGAGGACATAGAGGGCAGCCCTGCCGCGTCGTGTGCATTGCACGTTGTAGAGGACATAGAGGGCAGCACTGCTGCGTCGTGTGCATTGCACGTTATTGTAGATGACATAGAGGGCAGCACTGTTGCGTCGTGTGCATCGCACTATATTGTAGATGACTTAGAGGGCAGCACTGTTGCGTCGTGTGCATCGCACTATATTGTAGATGACTTAGAGGGCAGCACTGTTGCGTCGTGTGCATTGCAAGTTGTAGAGGACATAGAGGGCAGCACTGTTGCGTCGTGTGCATCGCACTATATTGTAGATGACTTAGAGGGCAGCACTGTTGCGTTGTGTGCATTGCAAGTTGTATGTAGAGGACATAGAGGGCAGCACTGTTGCGTCGTGTGCATCGCACGTTATTGTAGATGACATAGAGGGCAGCACTGCTGCGTCGTGTGCATTGCAAGTTGTAGAGGACATAGAGGGCAGCACTGTTGCGTCGTGTGCATTGCAAGTTGTATGTAGAGGACATAGAGGGTAGCACTGTTGCGTCGTGTGCATCGCACGTTATTGTAGATGACATAGAGGGCAGCACTGCTGCGTCGTGTGCATTGCAAGTTGTAGAGGACATAGAGGGCAGCACTGTTGCGTCGTGTGCATCGCACGTTATTGTAGATGACATAGAGGGCAGCCCTGCTGCGTCGTGTGCATTGCACGTTATTGTAGAGGACATAGAGGGCAGCACTGTTGCGTCGTGTGCATTGCACGTTATTGTAGATGACATAGAGGGCAGCACTGTTGCGTCGTGTGCATCGCACTATATTGTAGATGACTTAGAGGGCAGCACTGTTGCGTCGTGGGCATCGCAATATATAGTAGATGACTTAGAGGGCAGCACTGTTGCGTCGTGTGCATTGCAAGTTGTAGAGGACATAGAGGGCAGCACTGTTGCGTCGTGTGCATCGCACTATATTGTAGATGACTTAGAGGGCAGCACTGTTGCGTCGTGTGCATTGCAAGTTGTATGTAGATGACATAGAGGGCAGCACTGCTGCGTCGTGTGCATTGCAAGTTGTAGGGGACATAGAGGGCAGCACTGTTGCGTCGTGTGCATTGCAAGTTCAGGTTGAAATAATAAAACGTCTTCCAACACTACTTGATATATTTACACTTATACTGTAATTGTTTACAAGACGGTAAATATATGTAAAAGATCTTATAATGGCGATCGATTTCGACCAGTCACACCGGTCATCATCAGGCCCAATCAGAGACTGAGTCTCTGAGTCTCTGAGAATGAGTCTCTGATTGGGCCTGATGATGACCGGTGTGACTGGTCGAAATCGATCGCCATTATAAGATCTTTTATATATATTTACCGTCTTGTAAACAATTACAGTATAAGTGTAAATATATCAAGTAGTGTTGGAAGACGTTTTATTATTTCAACCTGAATATCAGTACCAGCACGTATAATGCTAATCAAGAAGTTATTCATTGCAAGTTGTATGTAGAGGACATAGAGGGCAGCACTGCTGCGTCGTGTGCATTGCAAGTTGTAGAGGACATAGAGTTCAGCACTGTTGCGTCGTGTGCATCGCACGTTATTGTAGATGACATAGAGGGCAGCACTGCTGCGTCGTGTGCATTGCAAGTTGTAGAGGACATAGAGGGCAGCACTGTTGCGTCGTGTGCATCGCACGTTATTGTAGATGACATAGAGGGCAGCACTGTTTTGTCTTGTGCACTGCACCTTGTTGTAGAGGATAAATTGGGCGGCACTGTTGTGTCGCGTGCTTTGCCTGTTGTTCCAGAGGATATGGAGGGGGATGTCTGCCATGTCGTCGGTTTTTTGGCAATGCTGGTTTTATAGTTTTGGTACATGTCGTTCTACTGAAGGTTCTTAGTAGTGTCAAATTGTTGGTGCTGGCTCAGTTCAAGGTCACCTGATGGATGACGTCATCGAGGTCAATGACCTCACCGATGACGTCATCGATGACGTCATCGATTGCGTCATCGATGACGTCATCACCAATGACGTCATTTCGATGACGTCACACCCATGACGTCACAGAAATGACGTGCTGATGACGTCATCACCCCTTACGTCATCAAAATGACGTCACCGACGCCACTAAGGTCAAGGTCACGCCGAAACTTAAAATTTTTTGGCACTTTTGCCGTTTCTCGCATTACGCTCCGAGTTTCAGTCAGAGTCCCCGTGACCTTGACCACTTGGAGCGAATTTTCGACAAGAAACGGCAAAAGTGCCAAGTTAAACTCGAGTTTCCGACATGACTCTGCCTAAATGGGCAATCGGTTATCCCTCAGGTGACCTTGAACCAGCACAACACCAACAATTTGATATTACTGTGACCTTGAAAACCTAACAACGGAGCGCCGACACCGACGCGCACCCCACGACAGCCACCGAGTGACTGACTGTCAGGCTCCGTGTACTCTAGGTATATGGGGAAGTGGGGGGGGGAAATCCCAAGGTCATCCAAATAGAGTTTTAAAAAAGTTGAAGAGTAGAAAGACTACTCTTGTGCTTCCTGGGCGACTTCATCAATTTCCAACGGATCTGTAAACCAATCCGATCTGTAGCGGCAGGAGTCCAGAAAACAGGTGCACCACCCATCAGGTTGTCCGTAGCACTTCCGACAATTGGTAAGATTGGAGAAGTGAAATTTAATACACCGCTGCGGACAACAAGTATAGAAGTATTTGGATTTGTAGATTTTGAAAGTTTGTATTACCGGTGGTGGCAGCTATTGGTTCTTGCATCTACACCTGCAACATCCGAAGCATTCACATTGCCGGCAGGCCAGCCCATCCACTTGCCACTTTGGTAAGAGGAAACACTTATCCTCACAGCAATAGGTTGTCCCCGTCTCTTCCTCCCAACGCTTCTTTGCACAATATGTGACGCCTTGTATCTCCAAACACCTATGCTCGCAACATGAGATGCGCTTACTTTCCATAGTTGATGTTGCTTTGACGAGGGAGCACGATGAAGTGATGCTGTGGTCAGTGGGAATGGGGTTTATATAAACTAAGGTGAGTGGAGGGGGAATGGTCAAGGTCATCCAAATGGAGTTTTAAAAAAAGAAAAGAGTAGAAAGACTACTCTTGTGTATCTATAGCGATTTCATTGATAGTGAGTGCTTCTGTATGCCAAGTTGATCTGTACTGACAGGCTCCTAAATAATGTTTGCAAAAACCTGCAAAATGATTGTTGCACAATTTGCAGCCAGTTAGCTGTTTTAGTGTGAATTCAATGCAACGTTCAGGGCAACAAGTGTACTTATGCCCTCTCATCTGGTACACATGGAATGTCTTCAACTCTGGTTTCGGCTTCTTCCAAGACTTGCACTTACACATGCATTGACCAAAAGCTTCACATTTTCTACACGCCAGGCCATCCGCAACATCAATGTCATTTGGCCATGAAAAACATTTCTGTTCGCAAGAGTAGTTGAGTCGACTCTCCATGTTGCTGTGGTGAAGGTGCGCGATGAAATGATGCTGCAGTCATTGAGAGTGCACCTTAAATAAACTCAGTGGAGGGGGAAAGGTCAAGGCCATCCAAACGGAGTTTTAAAAAAGATAACTAGTCGTCCTCCTCCTCCTCGTCCGTTGTACTTAGAGAGCTGTCAGACGAAGAGCCCCGTGCAGGTGCTCCCCAGATGAAAAACAAATCAATTTTAAAACGAAGACCAGGATCTTGCATCATCAATTCCTTTAATTTGTCACATACTAAGTCGACCTTGTGTAAGGTGTCAACAACAAGCTTCCAATTCGTTGGCTCAATATAACTTGTAGTAGAGTCTGCCTCGCTGATAACCACATCCTCCGGCCGTATTGGAGTGTAAAGATGTGTAAAGTTCTTCGGCTGTAGCTGAGGTTCAGGCTGGCTGGAAGTGGAAGGTTGAGTGTGGACCCCTGTCGCATCGAAATCCATAGTCATTCTACATTCAATGTTGGGGTTTTCGTTTAATACATACACCAATTTCTCATGCAACATATCCACTTCTGCCGAGTCTTGCAGATGAACATTCCAGGAAAATGGCCATTCTTCATCCGTAGTGGAGTCAACTCGAGAAAGAGTGCTGTCCGCCATGATAGCTAAGCAAGGAATGATGTGAGCTACAGACTGTGGTAACAGTATTGAAAAGTAGAGGGGGTAAACCAAAAGTATGTGGAGGGGGTATTTTCAAGGTCATTTAATTTGGGTTTTAAAAAAAGGAAATAGTGGAGGGGGAATTCTCAAGGTCATCCAATTTGGGTTTTAAAAAAAAGGAATGAAGGTTACTCCTCTTCAGCCTCGTTGTCCCCCACATCCTCATTAGCCTCATCTTCATCGACGTCAGACTCGCCGTAAGGGTAGATCGGGGACATGGGCGAATATTGTGGAGATTGTTGACCGTTGTTATCGTCCCCTTGCATTCTAACTTGGGACCAATCATAATTTAAATTCATTTGTATTATGATCCCAGGGTTGTCCCGCAGTATTTCCTTCATCCGTTCGCAAATCGTTTCCAAATAGTGTACACTATCGATCGACAGTGTCCAACCCGTACTTGTACCAACATCAGTAGTGGAGTCAGCTTGGCTGATGGTGTTGTTGTCTGCCATGGTTGCTTGTCGGACAAGGAATGACGGTTGATGTGATGCTCATGCAGGAACATGGTGAAGTGGTGGGGGTGTGGTGGAGTAGTGGGGGAATTTTCAAGGTCATCCAAACGGAGTTTTTAAAAAAAGGAAAACCTACAAAGTAACATTGAAACTTTCCAATTGATGGTGGCGAGCGTTTTCTTCTGCAACCTTGCCGACACATGTGACTATGCCATACAGTATGAAAAGTACAACCATAATAAGGCCGAACAATAAAAGAGCGCCGTTGACTATCATGATATTTTCTGAGTGTATCTGCTTTCTTCGTATCGCCCTCTCCTGCATCCTCTTCTCCAACTCGTGGACGAAGTCACAGCAAACGTGAGGACATGTTTTATCCGTTGGTAGGTTTGCCATTGTTGATGTTGTCGGTTTGGCTGTTGAAGATGGAATGAGGTTTCCAATTGTGATGTGCCATGTACATCAATAGTCAAGTGGTGGGGGTAGCAAAGCAGTGGAGGGGGAAGTTTCAAGGTCATCCAAATTGTGTTTTAAAAAAACCTATCTTGTTACTGAGCTCATATGTCAGTAACAAGATAGGTGTTTTTGCTCTTTTACTTCTTTAATATAATGAAAAAATATACATATTCTATTATTGTAAGAACAAGGAAGACAACTGCTAGTCAGCTGAAGTAGTCCAAGTTGTCTGGCTCGGTCTTCATCGACGCCGGTGAGGAAGCCGTGGAGGAGTGTCCAGGCTCTTCTTGTGACTGCCGGGTGTTCCGTATGTTGCAAGCGTAAACTTGCACGTTTATACGGTAGCCTCGTGCCACCATGAGCTGCAACTCCTTGTACAAGTCGTTTAGCTCCTGCTGAGTCTTGATGCTCACCTCCTCGTAACTTGCGCAACTGACGTTCAGAGACATCCTGATGTTGCTAGGTCGGCTGCTGGAGTAGAAATGAAGCCGAGGCACAGCGTTTAGAGGTACATGAAAAAGTGGTGGGGGTAATGGTGGTGGGGGTATGGAAGATCCAATTAAACACTTCTAAACTTTTTCCATTGATACAGTGGGATGGAACAAATAGCACAGGTGTCCTTCTAGTTTTCAAATCTAAACATCGGTGCTAGAAATCCGAACTGTTTTCTACCACCTTCCTGTACGAACCGTCGAAGGTCTCTGACGGCAGCATTGCCACAAGGCCTACAAAACTTTTCCCCGTCTTGGAACCTATACCAGGAGTATCCCGAATACCCTCTATTATCTTTCTTGTACTCTTCGATATCCTGTTTTACTGTTATAGGGATATTATCTCGTAAAGCCGTCTGGAATAAAGATGCGTCAGTTATAACTCGTTGTAAGCAAAGCTCGTACAAGGTGCTCATCGTTTGCTAGTTGGCAACAGACTGACCGTTTTTCGCATCCAAGCAGGTTTGAATCCTAGTGCGGTAGTGGGGGTAATTACGGTAGTGGGGGTAATTGTGAAATGCAAAGGTCAAAGGTCAGGGTCACCCGCGAAGTTTAAAAAAAATGCAACATATCAATACGTGAAGTTTGTCACATATTGATATGTTGCATTTTTTTTGTTTTTTTATTTTTTTTTTTGTCTTTTATGATTCGTTTATTTATAAAACATTACAACAACAACATATGTACAACATTAAAACTTAAATCTAACACTGCTGCTTGTCAGCGATGTGGATGGTCAACTCTGTAGAATTGCTACCCGTGCAGCCGTGGGACACCAGGTATAGACACCCGGGTTGAATAGAGCGAAGATCCTCGTTTTGTAGAAGATGGACGAATCTCTTGGGCAGGTACACCTGGAACTTTGGTTCATCCCCCGGAGTAAACGGTGCCTCGCTGAGACTGCAGCAGATGGCCTCCCCAACTGTAGTCTCCATCTTCTTCATAGCATGGATTATGTAGTGCTTCTCGTCTTTTAGTTCCGAGCACTTCTTTACAGGTAATATTGTTGACTTGGAGTGAGCATTGAACTGCTCGACCAAAGTCTGAAGGAACTGGTGAGATGCCATGGTCAGGTTACAGATCGTCTTCTTGCTCGGAGATGTTGTCGTCTCGGAATCTCGAGTAATACTCATGCCAAGTCCCTGTCTGCTCCCCACTTATATACTCTCCGTTACCCCCACCACTCCCCACTTCCCCACTTTGAAGGTAAGAGGCAAGTTTATAGGCATTTTTCAAAGCGCAATGTCTATCTTTATCATGTTCTGGGCTTTTTGTACAAATACATATGGTTTCCAGCATGTATTGATAATTCTTATCCAATTCCACATCATTAACCGGAACATGAGTAAATCCTTCGATCCATCTTTTCTTTTCCAGCCCCTTTGTGTAAATATTGGTAAACTTGTCTGAAAAGTGATGCATAATGTGATACAAGTCCGTGTAACTTGTAAAACCATCATACCAATCGATATGATGGAAGTGTTTTGAAATCCATCTGTTGGTAGTAGCGGCTTTACTAGTTAAAGACGAATAAGAACATGGTGGTTTAAATAAAAACGAATAAGGAACACTTGTATTCATGTCCAAAAACACAAGTTCTTTTATAATGAATCTATCATCATTACCACGAAACGCTTGAAACTCAATAATACCAGGCTTGGACTTTACTTGTTCTTCTTCTCCCTTGTCCATTTTGAAGGTCACACGTCTGCTCATTACGAAGTCAGGAGGTCAACTGATTTCCACACCACGGTAGGTACTACTTTTATACCGGGCCGTACAGTTGTTGGCGCGTTGGTGTATATTTAACGTGGGCACCGTCCCCAATAGGCCTAACCCCACAAAATGTTGGTTATTGTTTTAAAAACTAACCATTGTCATTTAAGTTTCCATCTTTATATTTTCCTTGTTTTCATTTTCATCACTAACACTTGATTCTTCTCCTCCATCTTTCTCTTCTTCCTGTTTTACTGATTTCTTATGTAGTTGAGCGTACTTTTCCAATTGTCTCCACATCTGTACTTCATGAGGAACTCTATTAAATATAGAAGTATCCACAGGTCCATATAATATAGGTGCGTCCGGTTGTTTGTCCAAAGTGTCTTCCAGATAATCTTTAATAATCGAACTTGAAAACACCAGTTGTCTCAAATATCTTGTTATTGGTTCAGTAGCACAAGTTAAAATGAAAAACTCCTCTCGATTAAGTTGAATTTTGTTATCATGTCTTGTTGTGTCTCTAAACCGCAGCTGATGATCACCACGATGCTTAATAATATCGATTTCCACATTTGAATCCAAAAGTCCTACTCTTGTCTTTCTTCCAAACATGTTACTACTTAAATAGCATTCTAGCAGATGCAAGTGTTTCATAAACGATTCCCAAGCACTGTCCGTAAACAAAATCATTTTGGGTCCATGAGTTAAAATTACAGTAGGGGAATAATCTGTCGATTTCATAACACCGATTAAAACACTTTTGTCCAAACTGGAAGAGATTGGGTAAAATATTCGCAAAAATACCTCACTCAATATGTTTGGAGAAATATTATCTTCAATATCCCTTTTTCTCTTTTGTATATTCTTTCTTCTTTTACCTTTTTCTTCGACATTATTACTGGCGTGAAGTTGTCCGCAAATGTTTTGTTCACCTCCTTCCTGGTGACCTTGAAGATCTAAAAACTCAGATATCTCCTTCTCAATATCTACCACATTTTCAGGTGTACCACTAGGAGAAGCCATATTGAATACGATGCTACCCATACAACAGTAGGCAACAAACTGATGAGGAGCGGCCTGTACGCTCTGCTTTTATACTCGCGGAATGGAACAAAACCGGTTTTTTACAATACATTTTTAACAATTCCAGTTAAAGGTGTGTATGTTACAATTTTATCATGTAGAATTAAACAGTATGCAGTTGTATTTGCAGGTATAGTTGCAGTAAACTCCATTTCAATCTTTATGTCAACACTTGATGATTTTACTGATTCATTTTGTTTAGAACAATCAATTACAACTATTGTGTAACCATCTAAGTAATCTTCTGGTGATAGTAAAGGTGTATTTGTTTTACCGTAATATGAAAGCATTATTACTGGCGTGAAGTTGTCCGCAAATGTTTTGTTCACCTCCTTCCTGGTGACCTTGAAGATCTAAAAACTCAGATATCTCCTTCTCAATATCTACCACATTTTCAGGTGTACCACTAGGAGAAGCCATATTGAATACGATGCTACCCATACAACAGTAGGCAACAAACTGATGAGGAGCGGCCTGTACGCTCTGCTTTTATACTCGCGGAATGGAACAAAACCGGTTTTTTACAATACATTTTTAACAATTCCAGTTAAAGGTGTGTATGTTACAATTTTATCATGTAGAATTAAACAGTATGCAGTTGTATTTGCAGGTATAGTTGCAGTAAACTCCATTTCAATCTTTATGTCAACACTTGATGATTTTACTGATTCATTTTGTTTAGAACAATCAATTACAACTATTGTGTAACCATCTAAGTAATCTTCTGGTGATAGTAAAGGTGTATTTGTTTTACCGTAATATGAATTTTGGAATCTCGCATACATATCGTATAATATACTGTACTTTTTATTAGCGAATGACACATTCAAATTGTCATAGGGGAAAAATTGTGAATTCAAATAAACTTTAATAATATTTTTTAAGTTGCAATGATCAAACTTGCCTGCATGTTTTGTGATGCTGTCCCTCCTACCTGTTTGTAAACCAAATATAATATACCTGGCTCGTTCTACGTAATTAAATGTTTTAACAGTCCAAGTGTGACGATCCGTAGCTGGCAAGCTTGGATGTTCATGGAATTCCCAACTTCTAAAAGGAATTACAATATCACGATCAGCCTTTAACTTCCTTAATAGTAGCATTCTATGCTCGTCAGCTAATTTAACATGTGGAACTCTCCATACAATTTTGTCTAATGTTAATTTCCATTTTAAGTTTGTATCTGTTGTACCATCTGGAGCTTTAATAATGTCTTTATCGTTAGAAGATCTCAATAAAACTAATTCTTGTTTAACATTTAATATTATTTTTCTATAGTCTTTAGCAAATCCAAGCAACAAACGTAATGGGATATGAAAATCAAAATATCCATTTGTATTTGGAGTGATTGTATCATGTTCAGGTAAAACCCATCCGGCAGGTTGAAGTAAATTGGTTTCATTAGGTGATATAGATGTTATCCCTTTTAAAGTTGTTGTAATACCTACTTTTTTAGTAGAATCAACTGTTACACCTGATATTTCATATCTAATTTCATCAAAAAGGAAAGCCATAGGATTATTTATAAATGGAACTGTTGTACCAGTAGTAGTACCGTCCTTTTTAGTAACTTTTCCTTCAATATACAAGTAACTTTCACATGGTAGTGTGTAAATGTCTTGATGTTGTATGGGAATACGAATTTAATCGTTATTGTTTAATTTCGATGAAGTGTAAGGGTTGTGGGTGTGATATTCTTTTTCCCATAGGGTTTCGTCGAATGTTGGACCCTGCGCTATATCCAGTATATCCATAATCGGTTAATTTTAATCCAACTCTCTCTAAGAAACGAATGTTCTCGCGTGTTAACTCCTCCACAGCTGAAGAGCTACTAATGCGGTTTCCCGTAGGTTGTTCGCTTTTAAATGTTAAACCCATGGTTTTGTATTAAAGTGTCGATTTTAAATGTAATCTAATCGTAATAGGCTCTTCTCTGAAGTCTACCAAGTTACCGTCTTGATCCAATACGCTCAACACGATGTCTGAAATGAAAGTGGTGTTCAACGGTAGATATACCAGGTTTTGTGGCTTTTCAACAATTTTAAATCCAGGTGGTACACTTGGGTAAAATGTATGTATGATATGGGTGTTAGCCCCATCCCTGTAAGCTCCTTGTATAATGTTGCAAGTTATGTCTATACTATTGACTTTTAATATTGTTACTGTTTTCTTACCGGAATGTGTTACATCTGGTTCTAAAACAGGCTCATCGTTGGAAAATCCTAATAAATCACCAATTGAGTTTGGTTGAGTAAAATCTATATAATATTTGGAAGTAATTTCAGCTTTCATCGTATTATTATTACGTTTTAATGTTATATTGTCTTTTCCCATTTTAGTTTGCAAAAATTCATTTATATGATCAATTTCATAAGAACCTGTGGGTAACCTGCACTCTTGTAAGTCTGTAAATTTCCCACTGGCATCTTTTCCCTTATAATAATGCAATACGTTATTTTTACCTTCCGTAACATTGGGAATAGAGTTGTAAGTTGTAAAATCCAATAGTGCCGCCTCCCAAAACCTTCCTTTTTGCAAGCGTAACGCTGGAAAAAGGATACTTCGTAAAGTGGACGATTTTCCTGTTAATGATACCGTATAGGAAGACATCTCAATAGTGACTGATACTTTTAGCTAGAAATTCCAAACATAAATGGCCGCATATTGAAGTATTATCAGGTTGTTCTCTTTTATAGTTATAATATATGTTTTTAGCAGATTTAAAGTAATTTTGAAGTTCTTTTGGTGGTGGCAAATTACCGAAACTATCAAAATAATATACATTGTTATTTAGTTTCTTATAACAAACCCAATGGGTGCCAGGCCCTTCAGTATTATCCAAATTTACAATTCCAGTCTCATTTTGCCACATTTTCTTTGGTAAACTGTCTTTCATAAACACACCGCGGAAAAATGGTATTTTTAAACAGGAAATATATTTAAATAATTCAATATTGGTTAATGCTTTATGTGGTATGACCAATTGATTTTTTTCATTTAATATGCACGATAAGGTCTTAGGTAAAGACCTGCCCCGTTTTTTTACCATTGACCACACGGTGGGCTTCTTCCTGCCTTTTTTGCTAGATCGTCGTCTTCTTATATTTCCTCCATGTTTTCTTGTGGTTGACTTCCTTTTTACCCTTCTTCTCCTCCTTTTTCCACCTCCTACTGCTGTTTTAGCCTTCATACCTGCTGTTACTGCTAAAGCTGCTGCTTTTTCTGCTATGCTAGCGTCACTTGATTTTACTCGTTGCCAAGCTATGTCCGCAAGCTTTCTGTCTGCCATCGATCTATTTTTTGAATCGGCAAACGTGGAATATGCGATATCGTGTTCTTTACAAGCCTGATCTAACTTGTTTATGCCTGGATCACCTCTTTCCAGTCGTTTTTTCAATTTAGTTCCTGGTCCGCAATACTGATAACCTCCTGGTATATGAAATTCGTATGGTAAAGCGTCTATTGCTCTATTTACGATAGATCCTACTGGAATACGGTTTAAAGCTTTACTTAACAGAGAAACCGCTGTGGACGTGATACCGCCTCCTTTCCGTATAGTGTCTCGATAAGGACTGGTGTAATGAAATGCCATGATTGTCTTTTATATTTGAAAAGCGTAACCTATGTGTTACCTCTATGACAGGTTGCACATAAATGAAGTCATTTTATGAGTTATTTAATTAAATATCAATATCACCCCAATCTGATGATCTAAACTTTTGCGTTTTAGGGTAATAAAGTATTTATTATAAATTTCTCGTTTAATATAATCACCTCTCGAGGATTCATCATAAGTATTATGTCCCGATTTTCCTTGAAGAATATCTGGTGTAAAATGATTGTGTAAATCAAATATCGCATTACCTAAGACTTTTATAAGAAAATTAACAGTGCCAGCATTATCTACATGTTCAGGGTATTTAAGGTTTGTTATACGCTTATTATTACAATTATACACTTTACTATCCTTGAATGATGTTGTGATGGTCTGTCCTACAGTTGCAGCATCATTCGGGTGTCTTCCTGCTCTCAAGTTTGTAATATTGTTATTATTACATGTAAAAACTGCAAAGTGTTTATTTGGATCTAGATGTACGGTTTGTGATAAAGCAGCTGCATCATGATCCTCATGACCCCATGACACGTTTGATAACTTTTTATCTATGCAATCCCAAGCATTATTTTTGTATGTTAATAAATTAAATTTTTCATTACCTTGAACGAATTCATCCCCTTGCTTCGATACTACTTGATTTTGTTTTACAAAAGAGGTTGTTTCTTGTTTTAAGGTTTCCATCATTTAACCCACTGTTGCACCATCTGATGGCGCCGAACCATCTTTAACATTTGCTAAACAATTACCAAAACAATCTATAACCCCTACATCACGTATGATACAATGATCTTTTATATATTTAAGGTTTACAGCATCATTTTCATTTTTTGGATAACCTATATCATTAATAACAAATTTATAAAAAGAAAATCCATCTTTTGTCTTTTCAGGTATCAAGGAATGTAAATAGCGTCTATTTACGCTGTCTTTTGCATCTTTAGGGTCATCTACGTTGGATATACGTTTATTGTTGGCACTATACGTTTTCCCATTGAATTTTAACGTATTTTTTAATTCAGATGACAAATAACCTTTGTTTATCGCATCACCGTTTTGATTTGGTTTACCAACGTTGATAATTCTATGATCTTCTGCGTCATATGTGTTATTTTGTAGTTTTAATGTTGGCGATATCTTTTCCTTTAATATTTTTAAGTTTATTGCATCGTTTTCATCCGAAGGATCTTTTATGTTTTTTAACCTTTTATTACTCATATCATAATCTCCATCAGGTGTTTGTGGTAAACCAGCACTTCTTTTTAAACTATTCGCATAATATAACCCATCCGAGGAGTAACGTCCGAACTTGTCAACACTCATGGTGCAACTGAATAGTACTCTAAGGAGTAACGCATTTTTAAAAGATTACCCCACGGTTTCGGAGTTCATCCACTAAAGCCACCCATTCGTTTTCCAATCCTGTATGACCCGCTTCTTTAGCTTCATGTATTAGTTTCATTCTATCCACCAATTTATTGATATTATTGTAATAAATCACATTTGTGTTATATAGTTTCTTCATTAAACCTGTACCTGTAACAGACTTACTTCTTTTTCTTCGTTCCTGAGCACTTACATCCAAAGTGGATGCCATAAATCTTCGTTTTACAGGTTTTCTTTGTGTTAACGGCATTGTTTGTCTTCTAGTTGGTATTAACTTGGATACAAATTCTCTATATTTTAAAGACTTAGATCTAAAAGGAAGCTGGTCAGGTAAATACTTTCTCCTATATGCATTTGTCTGTTCCAAAATCTTTTTATATGCTTCCATGTCTTTTTCCTTTACTAACGATACTGAAGGCTTATTTTCAAATAATAATTCAAATAATCCTTTTGTGCCCTTATATCTTTGATCACCAACAAAAATATTATCATGTTCGTCAACGTTTAACGGGCTATTACCTATCATTAAACCATCTTCTGTTAATCTCGCTCCATAACTATGGTAATTCTTATTAGGAATTGTTCCGAGTAACATTTTTACCATGTATTTCCTTCCTAAAGGTCCTTTGTTATGAATGTTTTCACCCAACAAGCTTATGTTTGACGGTCCTTCTCTTGCCTCTTCTCTTTTTTCCTCTTCACTAGCAGTTGGTGCTTCTTCAGGTCCCCTTTCACTATATCCTGGTGATTCTAGCTCTCTTTCAGATTCTGCTCCGGTAAAGCCACTATATGTAGAGGATTCCGGGTCTTCATCACTAAAACCTTCATATTTTACACTTTCTCTTTCAAACTTTGTGATAGGTGCAATCGCATCTCCTTCCAATACAGGTTTAGCGAATTTTTTGTTTAATTGTTTTAAAGGTTCAGTAATAGGTTTAAAAGTAGATTCAAGGAATTTCTCCCTCTCGCTAATACCTAGTTTCAATGCTCTGTTTTTAGCCCGAATAGAATCACTAAGTGATTTTATTTCTTTTACTAATTTTTCTTGGTTAACCATGTTTGTAGCAAGACGTGTTGTACAACAATGAATGTTTTATACCATGTTCCATGTATTAATATAAATCTATCAAATCCTATCCTGTATCGACCATTGTTTAGCGGTTGTTCCTTCATAATTGTTAGAAACCCATACTTTTCAGCCCAAGCCTTTCCACATAACTCTTTAAATCGTTCAAATGTCATATCCGCATTTACATGATCAAAATATATATGTTTTAGGTTGGTTTCGTCCTGTTTAAATACAATTAACATGTTTGCATTGTCTCTAATGAGTTGTTTCGGTATTTTGCTGTAAGTTTGGCCAATATAAATACTATCTATGTTGTTATGTCGACCCATAGCGAAGTAATTTCTTATTGTGTTTTGGTTTTCACAAGATACATCGTCAAATATGAACACGGAGAATGGTTTAGCTTCTTGTGGTTGCATGACACTCTCACTTGCATTAAATTTTAGGTATTTAACTTCAGGCACATTACTTAGTATCTTTTCCAATAATTGATACTTTGGTTGTTGTAGTGATTTTGAAAATACATATAAATTATTAAAACGTAATCCTTTAGGGTTTGTAATCAAATTGAATACTACATTAGTTTTTCCACAGTTGGAAGGTCCGGTAACCAGACAGCGCACGGTGTTTGGTAACAAATTGCCATGTGTCCCACTATTGAATTCTGAATTATCCACTGTGAGTTCATCTATATTATTAATAGTAAAACTCTCTTTTTGTGGTACTATCTCCATCCTTTGTAATGGTTCAACCTAAAATGATTCTCTATCGTTATATCAAATCCTTTTTAGAATCTTCCGTCTTATTAAATCCTAACCATCGTACTTTAACCTTATCTTTTTTCCGTTGCAACACCTTTTCAACTAAATATACATCGCCTACTGTTGATTTTAACATTTCATGTCCATAAAACCCTCCTTCAAGCAATTGTCCTTTATTATCCTTTAAAATATATGTCTCGGGTACTGTAGGTTGTACTTTGAATACAGTAAAGACCTCATTGGTCCAATTTGGCAGATATCTTTTACTGAATACACCTTTATATTTACTTATTCGCACATTATCACCCACATTAAATTTTTTAGGCTTTAGTTTTTCAACTTTTGGTTTAGTATTCGTTTTTATACGTTTTAATACCAGTTTTTCATTTTTGCTAGTCACCTGGTTTGGTTTCATCCCAATAGTTCTGTGAAACTTGTTATTATAATCGTTTATAAGTTTCGGTAATATATCAATCCATATGTGCGATCCTCTGTTGGAAAACATTTTATACATTGCACTTTTTAAGGATCTGTTGAATCTTTCAATTATTGAGGCTTTTACCTCTGAATTGGTTGAATAATGGTTTATGTTGTGTTTTTTCATTAAATTTGCAAATTCCTTATTAAAATATTCTTTTCCATCATCAGTTTGTAAATGTTTAATAGTATGTTTGTCTCTTTGTATAGCTATTTCCATTGCTTTTGTAACACTTTTACCACTTTTATCTTTTAGCGGTAAAGCATCTGCCATTTTTGAAAAGCAGTTAATAACAGTTAATATGTATTTATATCCTTTATTTTGTTTGCTATAAGGAATCATTTCTATTAAATCTGCTTGATATAAATCATTAATTCCTTTTATCACCGTATTTCTTCGTGGAAACTTTCTTCTTGCAGGTTTATGAAGTTCGTTGACAATTTGTTGCTTCAAGTCCTTCATATTGCAGGTTTCAATGTTTGTTGTATCACATGTATAATCACAATGAATGTTGTTTTAAATATTCACATCATTTATATGGGTCAAGGTCATCCAAACTTGTGTAAAAAAATGGGGAACACGGCGTTGGACTTGCCGTGTTCCCCATTTTTTTTACGGAAGGAGAAAGGAATAAGGTCGAAGTTGTAGAAGGACGAAGAATAGGTTACTAGTTGATAGGGTTTAGGGAGTAATGGCCGAAAGGAAGAGTGTGGATTTTGTCAGGCAAAATATGTCTTTTATCATCCCGAGCTGACAGTGCTTTTTTAATTTCGGTGACACTGTAGACTTGATGCTTGAAGCTTCGGATATTGTTGAATGTTGCTGATATTGTAGTATCTTCAAACAAACAAGTCTTGTAGTGGTCAAATGTTACGTGTTTTTTCAAATAAGATGTCTTCACTCCTTTTGCTTTTTTCACTGTCGGTGTGTTGTTCTCGTGGTACATCTTAAATGAATACAATTTTGCCATCAGCGCCACTATTTCTTCTAAAGGCATTCCATTTGCTTCATCTTTAAATTTTCCAATTACTTTTTTATTTTTTTCATTAAAATTTGGATGGTTCTTCGGATAGTCAGAAAAGTCGAAATCTTCTTTGTATGGAAAGGTCCTTAGGTCTTCATACATGTCCAAAGTCTTTATCCAGTAGATAAACGCGTCCGTATCCATGTATGCGACTCCAATGTTTTCCCTTCCGTAGTGTTTAACCATTTTGTTATAATGGAAATCATACATCAGGGTTTTACTTATGTCCAAAATCGACATACCTATGTATAACGAACGGTCCATGACTATTGTTGTTTTCTTCATACTGACAGCAACTAGATTTTCGTTTATAATCATGGATGTTCCGAAATTTGGTTTTTGCACTAATTTTTCCAATTTCCTAGGATCACTCACTAATTTTACATTTTAGTGTTTTCTTTTGTTCTCCAAGGTCTTCCCAAAGATGGCATTGTTCATTAATTTATAGAAGTCCTTTTCAAATGCTGTTGTCGCTGCAGCTCTTCTTGTAGTGTTGGAATCAATATATGGTTTCAACCAACAAGACTGGGTGAATTCAATTGCTCTATGAATTCTCACTATACGTAGACCCAATTCGAGAGCCTGTTGAACTACCCAGTAGTGAGCCACATAGCGATCTTTATTCTCCAAGGTCATCATCAATTTTGGCCATCTTCCTGTCGGTGAAACTTCAGTTTTGGCTAGGAGAGGCAAGTCGTAGTGATGGTCATGAAGGTGCTCCGGATATTCAAAATCACAGTCCAAAATATAGCCTTTTGGACCATTTTTCGGAATCTGTGAGATGTCACCGATGGCGGCCGGGTCAATCCATTTGAAGTCAGCGTAGGGAAGCGGATTTGACATTGCCCAACCATAAAGGTTGTTTGCGTCAAAGTAGCCAAGGTAGACCGATGGTTGTTGCTCGTCGAAGCCGGGGATGTACTTGTTGTTGGCTTTGACATGACGTGTTACAGCTTGTGTCAAACCGCCCCGTACACCAGATTCCATCATAAGCACCATATCAATATCCGTTAGAAGTTCCAGTCGACAGTTGGTTGACTTTAGCATAGCTTGCCATGCTAATCCTGGAGATGTGTACGAGTGTAGAGGGTCCAGTCCATAGGCGGAGAAGCAGGTGTTTCGAAATTCTTCCATCACATCGCACAGCAGAGTTACGTCCAATTTTATATAAAAGTCAGAATATTCCCCTAAGGTTTGAATGTTTAGTTGGTTCCAAACATTACAAGCATGATTGTAGTCTTCAACGGTGATTTCTTTTTCGTTTAATTTGCTGTTGAAGGCTTCAATCGGTGGCAGACTGGTTTCTTCGAATTTTTCTGCAGACGTTATGTAATCATAGGGGAAAACTCCTTTCCGTAATACTAGGTCTAATTTATCTTCAGGTACAATTTTTCTGGTTTCTTTTAGGTCTTCTCTTCTTAGGTTCTCTGACAATTTGGCTAAACTAGATGCCATAAATCTGTAAGAATCTACGAAGCGAAGTTTAATTTTACCTACTGTTTTTGAAAAGCTAATGTACTTTTCCAATGTTGTAGCAAGAACATCAATTTTACCGTCATCTCTTCCTAACTCCGGGATAATAAAGTGGGAGTCGTAGCCGCTAAGATTGTGTAAAACGACAGGAATAAAGTTTGGCAGTTTGTAATTTATATTGCATGAATTACAAGCAGCTCCTCTGTATAACCCTGTCAGGTGATCGTGATCTCTTACTTTTGGATTTTCTTCACTGAAGCTCTTTTTGCATAAATAACATCTTGATGCTGAATTGTATTCTTCTTGTTGATTTTGGTTTAAAGGTTCCATAGGTACAATATTACCGAACAAGCGTTGAACCTTTCCAGCAATATCGTACAGTTGGTCTACAAAATACTTAGCGGCTTCTTCACCACGGTAGAGTATTGGAGTGGATGTTAAACCATAGTCTTGCAATTGGTTTTCAGACAAGGTTGATTTAACTAGTAAACAAAAACTGTTGGGTTGATGCAACTGATATTTTGTTCTTCTAGTCACTTCGCCGTCCGGCAGCTCCTGTGGTACTAACGTTGATTCAAAATCTGCGTAGACCACTAGTGGAATTCGGTATTGGTGAACTGTCTTGTTAAATTGTATTGTAGCTCGGGTAGGCGGTGGAAGACTTATCTTTACTTCATAATTTTCGTTGCAAAGTCTTTTATGTTCCGACAACCAGTCCAATCCTCCATGTCTTGAATCTTTCCAAGAAAAGCAGAAACATCTCTTGCAAACTGTAATCCTATTTACTCTTTTGGTCAATTGTTTTACAACTAAGGCTTCAAAGTCCTTTATCCATACATAATGAGAAATTTCACCCTTAGTTATCAATAGCAAATCCGTGTGGTTTCTTTGCTCAACCTTTACTACCCGCAAAGGATAAACGTTGTTCGAATCATCCAGACCAAAAACATTGACTGGAACGCCAGGATTTTTATTTTCAAATTTGTCAATATCTTTTAAAGTAACTGGGTAAGTAAGACCTTGAAAGTTGTAGCGGTGTTCATTCTCGTAGTATTCTCTACCAACTCTACAAGGATTGTTTTTAACATACTTGGTTAACATTGCATACTTGAAACATTCATTACCCTCATTTTGAACATTTCTATACGAGTTAGTGTTTTGGATTTTCTTTGGTAGAGGGATAAAACTACTACCTCTTAAACCATATCCATGTTTATGAACCCTAACATCCATACCTTCGTTGATGACAAAGTCCATCCAGATCCTCTTCCTTCATGTTCTTGGAGTTTGGTTATAAGTTCCTCCAAGCATTCTTCAATAATATCATCAATGTCGGAGGTGAAGGTAAGGGTTCGATTTTTGGTAATGAATGCTCTCAATGCTGTTTCACCATCAGTATTGTTAAACATAGCCTCTAACACCATTCCAAATTTAATAAAATTTAGCCTTTGTAATTCTTCCCTCAAAGTTTGACCAACAAGTTCCTTAGCCTGGGTTATGAATGTTTCCAGTTCCAATTGAACGTTATTAATTTTAAAATGTGTTACAACTCGTCCTGGCAAGGCCGTGGTGCGCAGTTGTCTTACATCTTCCAGTTCTTCTTCTTCCATATCCTCTTCTTCGGTGTCCTCTTCTTCGGTGTCCTCTTCTTCAATAGGTCTTGTAGCAGTAGATGGTCCAGCACCAGCAAATTGTATCACACTAGGTCTTCTTCTTTGCATTTGCTGTAGATAGCTGTCCCAGTATTCCGTCTGCTTCTGATGCTCTTCCAAAAACCGGTCAATTGAGTCTAAGTCTATTTCATCCATGGTAATATCTTCTTTTTTATCTTCGTCTTCATGTAATTCTCTGTGTAGGGTGAAAAGATCTTCGTCTTGAAAGATTTCCCCACAAATGTCGCAAAGAGCCATTTCAAACAGTTTGGCTTTGAATGCACACTCTGTGAATGTCCACGCAATAATGAGCAGCGCACTCCACAGGGATCCTTTATATCCGAGGCAGATAGGTGGGGAAAGTGACGTCATATAGAAACAGGTTATCAATCATGTGCTAAATTTAGCCTTTACACAACCGTTTGTAATAAATTTATCAGTAGGCTTGATAAATTGATGATATTTGGTCTAGATTCAATAATTTGTACAAGTTTTTTTAAAGACGTCTGTTTGAGCAAAATTTATATAGGTCAAGGCCATTTGGAATTATTATTTTGAGCGGGGGATAGAGCACTAAGCAGCATCATTTACTACAAAGTGCTCTATCCCCCGCTCACATTCTTTTTTAAACTTTTTGTTTAAACTTTTTACAAAGGTGAAACATCACCATCAGAGTCGGAATCATTCTCATCACGAAATAGGTAGCGATGACAATACATAATTCTTCTGGCTACTAACGTCCTATCCATTGGACGATGAGGAGTGTCTTGTTCTTCTTCTTCTTCAATTTCCGACTCAGATGATGACTCTAATGTTTCGTAGGCGTGCAAGTCCATTTCATTATCCGTTAAACCAGCTTCGTCAGAGTCCGTTTCAATATCCATAATTTCTTCCTCCTCCTCTTCCTGGTCAACCGCAGGTAGTTGGTCCTCTGCTTCTATAACTTCTACAGGTATTACCTCCAGAATTGAAAGAATTCTGTCGCGATGGAACACGGTGTTGTCAAGTGGAGCCATGGTATGAAAGTGGTGTATCTATCTAATTGGTTTGCCCTTTTTATACCCCCACCAACTATACATTTTATGTGGGTCAAGGTCACGTAAAAATACCCTTTGAGCGGGGGATAGACCACTAAGCAGCATGCTAGTCCATTGCCGCAAAGTGATCTATCCCCCGCTCTATTCCGCAGACCACACTCAAGTCCAAGTCCACATCCAAGTCCACATCCATATGTTACACTTTATTATTACTGCCACCAAGTAATTGTCACTCGCACGTTTACTTGGTTTTGATAAAGATACTGCACAAACTCCATATTGGTTGTTTGTTCGTTATACAAATGCATCATGAAATATGCAATCTTATCGATTGCGGCATTGTCCAACGGTTCGCAATTCACAAGTTCCAATGTGCCCTGGCTGGTCTTATCCTCTATAAGTTCCACCACTTCGTTGATGTCTTCTTCCAAGAGGATGAACTCAACACTGAAGCTCTCCATCGTTGTTGATAGTGTCTAGACAAATGCTTGACTAAATGCTTTATTCATCAGTCCTACATATATACCAATTTCCCCCTCCCATTACCCATTCCCCTCTACCTTTATATAGGTCAAGGCCATCCAATAATACCCTTTGAGCGGGGGATAGACCACTAAGCAGCATGCTAGTCCATTGCCGCAAAGTGATCTATCCCCCGCTCTGTATTCCACACAAGTCCTAGTCTTTACACACACACACACACACACACACACACACACACACACACACACACACACACACATAAGCCCCCAGTCTTTTACACTTACTCATATACTCTGTCTTCCCTGCCAATTAAGAGTTCCCCATGTTTGCCACTATTTTCAATTAACCTTTCCAAGTCCCAAAACACAATGTCCAAATTAACCAAGTTCGCTCGTCCAATTTGAAACACACTATTCCCCCCAAAGTCACTTGCTCTCACTTGTTGTCCTGTATACTGCTTCTTCTTCCACGCTACAATCACTACCCTACCTTCTTCAACAACCATTCTTTTAACGTTATCATACACCTTCTTCAACATCCCTCTACAGTTTAAATAGTTTATGGTTACATACTCCCACTCCTTACCAATGATCAGTGATCCACTCATTTTCTAGCGTTCCACTGGAAGGTCCAAAGCAGAATGAAGTCGGGATGTACAGACCCCCTCTTTTATACCAGTTAACCGGTTGTCCTTCGTTTAAAGTGGGTCAAGGTCATTCAAAAGTACCCTTTGAGCGGGGGATAGACCACTAAGCAGCATGCTAGTCCATTGCCGCAAAGTAGTCTATCCCCCGCTCTGTATTCTACACACACACACACACACACACACACACACACACACACACACACACACACACACACACACACACACACATGTCCCTGTCCAAGTCTTTCATTACATACCTAATATATATTCACTTCCTTCATCATCACTATCACTCATCTCCGTTTCTACAAACTCCATCGGGTTAAAATTAAATTGTTTCAATTGTTCTTTTAGGTTTTCAATCTGTTGGTCCTTTACTTCTAAAACACTGTGAAGGTGTGATATGTAGTCTGCTGCCTCGTTGATGCTTGCTACTCTGGGATCACCTAACTTCAAGCTGGGAACTACACCCTGCAGCCTAAAGTACGCCATACGCCTTTCTTGCTCCTGCCGTTGACCAGGACTGAGCAAGCCTTGCCCGTCTTGGCTCACCTCCAGCAAGGTCCGTAGCATCGGAGCTTTGCAGGCGTTTGCCCGAGCAACAGTTATGCTATGGAATGGTCGAGCAGGTCCACGAGTAGCAGGCAGGACGTTGGCAGCACGCCTTCTTGAAGAAGAGGAAGACCTAGAGTTGGAAGCCATGTTAAGATGTAGTATTCAGCTAAGCGGTACAAAGCAGAATAACCAAACTGCACATCAATACCCGTATATATACACTTATCAGTGGTGGGGGTACTGGCTAGCCTTGGTAAAGTGGGTCAAGGCCATCCAAAAACATTACCAGAACGGGGGATAGATCACTAAGTGGCATGTTAGTCCATTGCCACAGAGTGATCTATCCCCCGCTCTGTATTTCACATTCACGCACACATTCATACAAACACACAAGTCCCAGTCCAAGTCTTTACCCACACACCTATCCACTCTCATCCTCACTATCATCACTGTCCAACAGGCTTTCACACTTCCTAATTAGTTTCTCCCATTTACTCCGGATATGAAGTAGCTCACTGCGAGTATTCTCTAACATTCTGTCCCTTTCCTCTATCACTTCATTGTACCAGTCGATGATGCTTGGCGAGGTCTGAGTTGATGCGTCCGACGTGGTTGGTTGAGAGGCTCCGCTGCTTCGCAACTCCTTCCTCACAGGACCAAAGCCGGAGAACCGGACACGACTTCTTGACGAAGGCCCCGATCGGATCGGCCCAACACCTGAGCCGGAGTTAGAAGCAGAAGCTGAAGCGTTGCCAGACATGGTACGAGACGTTCGGCTTAACAGTTGCAAGCTGAATGAGCGGGCAGTGGATTACCACTCCTATATATACCTATTTGTAGTGGTGGGGGGCAGGGCGGGGCGGGGTGGGGTGGGGGTGGGGGTGGGGGCGGGGTTGGGGAGGGGGCGGGGGCGGTGGCGGGGGGGGGGGGTTAGGACTTCCAATAAATTTCCCTTAGTCTTCGCGGTCATCGGTTTTACATACCTTTAGCACACCCATCATTTTGGTTTCTTCAATACCTTTACACACCTCAAAAGCCCAAGCAAACAGCTCATCTATGTTGTTATAATTAATTTTTGTCCAGTGTTCATACATATGAGTTTGGTTGTTTATAATACATAGATAAAATGTAGACCCATCTCGTCTTATACAATACTCAACTTCCATTCTATGCCGATTTAGCACTTCCCAAGCATTGTGTTGATCTATCAAGAAGTCACCACCTTTGTAATTGTACCGTGACATGTTTACACGGAGTACAGAAACAGACTGAAGCAAATGAACGGCTCATACAAGCTTAGTAAGAGCATTAGAGTGGGGGGTATCACGTGATACACGACATTATTTGTAAGGTTTGCACTTTACTTTAAACAGTAATTTATATGGGTCAAGGTCATTCAAACTTTGAAAAATTTTTACCTCCAAACACTTGTAGCAAGCTACAAGTGTTTGGAGGTAAGTTTTTATTTGTTAAAGATTTTTGTAACTTAGTCTTCACCCTCAAGGACACGGTTTGAGATTGTCCCAGTGACTTTACATCACCGCCAGGTTAAAGTATTATACAAGTCAAGTGTTTTTTTTTTTTTTTACCTGACTTATATAATACCCCTCTCCCTTACTTTAAGAGGGTTAAGACTAAATTTGGAAAAATAATTTGGAAAAAGACTTTTAAATATTGTCCAACACAACCGAACAATTTTGAATTTTTTTTTTAGTGGGCCCATGTCCTAGTTTATTTCCCACACGGTTTGGCATCCTTCCCTTCGTATTAGATAGGCTTTAGGGATGAAAAATTCTCTTTGTACCATCCGAGGTGGTACTTGCATTGTACAAAGGTGGCCTTCACCTTTTACAACGATTTCTACTTTTTTATTACCTGCTCCATAGGTCTGACCAATAAAATAATATTTTTCATCAACCTTTAGCCTTCTAATATCCCGCGGTTGCGGGCCAGTTGGATGTCTGAACTTGAACGTTTTAGGCTTAATATAAAGAGTGTTGGGTTTGAATTGCCGAAATTTGACTGTACTTTTAAGGTGTCGTTGGCAGCGATCTCCTTCTGCACAGGCAAGATTCTGGCAACACAAAACCCCAAACTTACTTGACATCCAAGCGTAATCGCATTTCTTACCCTTGCCAGCAGGGGCTTTAACACGCTTACATTTTTGTGTTGGACTCTTTAGTGGAGTGTCTTGGAGCTTCTCCGAATTAGGCTGGCTAGAAGGAATGGGGGTGGAAGGGGGTAGAAGGGGCAAAGATTGGTCAAGAGGAATGGAGCAAACAATTTTGGGTGGGGTAGGGGAACGTGTTAGGTCTATGGTGGGAAGTTCGGGGGAAAGGATGGATTTTTGAGGCGATTTGGATGGCAGGTCAATAGTGGGAAGTTCAGGGGAAAAGATGGATTTACGGGGTGGTTTGGTTGGTGTGGACGGCATGGGGGATATGGGTAAGGGACATTGGGATTTGGTATAGGATAAAATTTTCCGGGTTCTGCTGTAGGGAGTGATCCTCGACCTGGACGTCTCTTCAAAAACCGCAGACTCCGATCCTGAGTCCGATAGCAGAGAGAGTGCTGGAGAGGCTACCGGGACTCGACCTGACGACTTGACGATGAGTTCTCCTGACGATGGCGGTGCACCAGCCTCTTCCACTGTCGGCGGCAATGGGGACAGGCTGGGCATTGATGCGGGCTGTGGTGGCGGCGGTGGCGGCGGCGGCATCGTCAGGCAGCTCAGGATGTTTGCTGTCATCAGGTATTCCAGGATCGAAGTGGAGGATGATGAGGGTTGAGACGTGTCGGTCGAGGTTGAAGCTGATGGGTAGTTCTTCAGCTTAAGGCCCATTTTACCCATTGTAATGAATGAAAAGAATAGATGTGAAGAAAGAAGTAAAGTTCTAAAAAAAATCTCAGGAGTAAGAGAGAACCTGTCCGTATGGGAGCTTGGACCGGAATGAGAAGTGCGTGCGGCCCGGCCGCCTTATATCCCCACCGACCACGGGTGAGCCCCACCCAAGGGTATAGGGTAGGGGTAGGGGTGGGGGCGGGGATGTAGGGGTGGAGGTGTAGGGGGGGCGGAGGTGTATGGGGTGGAGGTGTAGGGGGTGTAGGTGGAGAAGGGGAGAGGGGGGCGGGGGCGGGGGCGGAGGTGCAGTGTCAGTCTTTACTATATTTAGGTCGAGGTCACGTAAAACTTTAAAAA